>VDFB02047397.1:126882623-126986083 GCA_007258455.2 Sequoia sempervirens
GCAGACCTGTCCACCTGCGGTAGTGAACTCCCCCACGTGGCGGCTGCCTCCTTCCCCCCCCCCCGGCATGGATTTTGAGGCATCAGTTAATTCTGCCTCCTACCCATTTTTCGTCCCGCCTTCCCAGACAAAACCCACATTTTTGTTTTTCCAAAACATTTGCATAATTGACTCAAAATCACAAAGTTAAGTTTAGGGCTAACCTGGTGTGGTACGACATAGTGGGTGATGAATATCCGCCTCTCGTCCGCCCGATGAATGATGTCACTATTATACTCCAGCATCGTGCCTGATCTCGCTCGCCTCCTCTTCTTCCTCTCCTCCTTCTCCACACTTGCCAGCTGTCACAATGAGCACAAGGTAATTCTAGAATTACCTTTTATTCCATTTTCCCTCTTTCTTCCCTTTTCAAATAAAAGGCCTTTTTTTCCTTTTATATACCACAAATTTTTCCAACTAATTTAGCCAGCCTCTTTCTTCCTGGGGCTGCCATTCGCACACCGTTTACCCGATTGACTCCATTCAAACGCCATTCTTCTCATTTTTCCGTGCTCTTTCCAACAATATATACCACTCCTTTCTTTCGAGAAGTTGACTGGGACCCCTTTTCCCTCCCCCGTCCCCCTTCTCGAGGGGGCATACCCTACCATTCTCTCCTAACCCGTCGCTCTAAGCCTACCTTCGCTAGACTGGGGCATCCTCTCCACATTCCCTCTGTTTGGGGTGGCTCACACACATTCCCCCATGCTGGGGCATCCCTTTTCTTATTTCTTCCTCTATAGAGTTATCTGCATTCTGTTTTTCTTTGAAACCCTATTATCCTAATAGTATTTCAAAGAGGGGCAAAATGTAGACATCTAATTTGACCACTTCCATATGATCAAATACGTCTCCTTATTCATCTAGCTGCTTATCCCCTCTTTTTATATTAGTTAAATCATTTGTTTAATTAATACCTTGCATCTTACATAGGGTCCATAAAGTATTTAATTTAATAAATACTTTACCCCTCTTCCTCCTCTAAATTAAATAAATACACCATTTTATTTTATTTAGTCATATTCCCCTTTTAGAATTAAAATTCATTTTTTAATTCCTCTTTCCTCTCTCATTGTCACATCCTCCAACTTTTGCAAGTTGGTCTCTAATCCATCTTAATTTCTTCATCTTCTTCTAATTAACTATGGTTAGCATGTGCACACCCTTAATCATCATTAGGGTCACATCCTCCATAATCTCCCACTTGCTTCTAATAAGTCATTAGTTCATCTAATTAAGTACTTGCACAACCTTAATCATATGGTTAGTTCAACTTAATCCTCTTCCCATTTATGGCATGTGTCCTTAAGTCAACCTTATTAAAGGCTTTCTCCTTTTGGGCAAGGCATTCCACTTCCCCATGTGAATTTTTAATTCACCTTTTAATCCCCCAATGTACTCAAAAGGAATTTTTAATTCCTTCACCTTTTCCCACATGTCCTCTCTTCATTCTTTATTCTTTCCCATCTCTCCATGAGGATATTTGAGGAATTTTTAATTCCCCACATGTCCTCTCACCCACATGGGGACAAGGACCTCTTTTATGAGGAGATCTTGTCCAATCCCAAGGTACTTTGTACCCCCCTCCATGTCATGTCCTATCCTTCCACCTAATGTCCACTTCACCTTTTAGGGCTATATCACATGCCACATGTCAAGATGTGAGGGCTTGTAAGTTCTCAACTCACCTTAGCCCTACATCTTGATCATTGGTGGCTCAATCTTGGCCATCCATTTCTTCTAGGAATTCTCAAAATTCCTATAAATACCCCCTCTTTCCTCTCATTTTGGGGAGAGATCATTTTGCTAGCCAAACTCTTGCAATTTTATTTCTCAATCTACACTTAGCCATTTTTATTTTTTCATCCATTTTCACCCATCCTCACATCATCATTTAGCTTGCATCTCTTGCCATCCAAGGAGCATACACATCAAAGATTGAAGGGCCAACCAAAGGATCGATTCGACACAAGGTATAAAGTTCTATTTGTTGTTTTTATCTTGTGTTGATTCCAACTTAGGCTAATCTTGAGGTGTATGTTGTTTTGGTGTTTATTTACACCCTTTAGTTTGTTGCTTGTTTTCTAACACACGTATTCAACCTATCACAAGTCGATATGAACTATTCACCACTAAAAAAAAATCCCTACTACTTTCTACCTATGAATTCCATTAAATGAACAATAATATTCAAAATCTTTGTTGCAATACTCACCTCCATTATCAGATCTGAGACATTTTAATATTTTTCTTGTCTCATTCTCAACCAAGCTTTTCCATTTTTTTTAAAGTTTCAAACACATCAATTTTTTGTTTTAGGGAACACACCCATATTTTCCTAGTTGCATCATCTATAAATGTGACATAATAACAAGAGCCACCAAGATAAGATACATGATTTAGTCCCCACACATTTGTATGCACAAGCTCCAATTTCTCATCCTTCTTTTACTTTCCATTTTTGAGAAATATTAATCTTTTGCTTCCCATACACACAAATTTCATAAAAATCCATGTTAATATATTTCAAACCTGGTAATAATTTCCTAGAATGATTTTTTTGTACATTTTCTCACTCGTGTGCCCAAGTATGTGATGCCACAATGTTGTCTATGTACCCACAACTATGTTTTCAGAACCCACAACAACTATTCATGTGGTTGTTGCAGAACTTGCAACAACTGTTGTAGTTTTTTTGTATCAATATTTCTTATTGTAGTAATATGGTTAATACATATGGTTCATTGGTTTAAGGTATGGAACGCTTGCTAGAGATGTTAGAAAATTATGAGAACCCTAACTGAAACTTCTAGATGATCGATGTGTAGATGAAGCTCTAAAATCTATAAAGAAAGATAAGTGAAATTTTAGAAAAAGATGGTTGTTGACAATCTAAAAATGTGTAAGTGTTGAATCTGTAATAGTGGATTGTCTAAGTATGTGATTACAGTGAAATAAGAATAGTGAATGTTCTTAGTGAGAAAAAAAGAGGAATGCAAAGGTTTTTTTGCTGAGATTGCAAATTCAGCGGCAGTTTGGTATGTTGCAGAGTGTGCAACAAATTACTGAATGTAATGATGCATCATCAGGTTTATGTAGAACCAAGTTTATGCATACTTGAGCTTTGAATATTGTAAGAGGTTGTAGCCTTGTAAGGACTAAGTTTTAGATCAAATTAGGGGATTGTAGTCTCCTTGGAATTGTAGCTCCTAAATTAGGGAGTTGTTGCATCATTGGAGTTGTAGCTCCTAAATCAGGGTGTTGTTGCATCCTTTGGGTGGTAGCCCTTAAAAGTTGTAATTGAAGCTTTTATGTTTGACGTTGGATTTGAGCAGTAGACTCAAGCAAATTTTTTCACCATGGTTTTTCCCATCTTGGGTTTTCCACATATATCTAGTGTTGTGGGCATATTTGTGTTGATTGCTCATTTGCATGTTTATGTTTGTGTCTTTAGTTTTGCAATCTACACATTAAGAGTTTGAAACCGAAATTTTTTGAGGACTAAAGTTTTTAGGATCTACTAATTCATCCCCCCTCTTAGTAGATCATTGTGTTCCAATAAAATGGTCTTGATGTCAAATTTGAATTGTAATTGAAACTACTCATATATAGTTTTAGAAGCTACTCATGTGTCTCAATGTCAATTTTGAAATGTGATTTAAACAAATCAATGGGATCATTCACCTATAAGATGCAAGAACAATGATCTAAAAGGTGTGAGACCTAAATTGGTGTGAATCAAGATGCATTAAGATAGTAGCATGATGTCACAAGGAGAGAACAAGAGGATCTAAAATTAGAGATGCAACTCAATATCAAATAGAAAATATGTCCTTGATGTTGTCATCAAGATCTAAAATGTGGGATTCTAAAAAAAAATGATGTATGCCAAATAAATAAATATCCTCATGATCAAGAAGGCAGGTGTGAACATGTTAAAGAGTATTCATAGGAGCGTGTGGAGAAGCCAAGATCTCTATCAATGTAGTGGGTGGATATGGTGGAAAATTTGTAAATGTTAAAAGTGTAGGAGGAGAAGCAACAATAAAGGTCCCTTTATCATCACATCATTTGAGACTTTCCCAATAAGCAAGATCCTCTTCAATATAATCCTCATATGATGGATTCTCAAAATCATCAAGGTGAAAAGTATATCTATTAAGTGGGATCTTTTGGGAACGGAGGTACCCACATACATCTCCCAAAGTTTTGTCCAAAGAGTGTGAAGGAACTCAATGTGTGATAACCAACACTAAGACTAATAATCCTATGACATGATCATTTTTGTTACAATATACATGTTTTTTCCAATGAGTACTTGGTTTTGGAATGATCCCACACATATGGGTTAAGAGATTAGTCAATTGGCAATGCTTCAAGATGTCATCTCACCAAGACTTGTAGTTCCCTTTTTCTAAGGTAATGATAGAAGGATGATGTGATATACCCATTAGTGAAGTTTGGATATATTTCCCCAATATATTTGGAACTTTATATGAGTTGTTGATTACAAAATCCCTATGTAATCCTTACAAGACTAGTACATGTGATAGACACTTTAAAAGTTGAGTGTGATTACATTAACATCCTCCTCCCTTAGCAAAATAGTTCAATTTAGATGCCCTTAGTAGTTATAGTTTGTGGTGCTTTACAATTTGAGTGCACTTATAATATTTTTTATATTTTCTAGGTTTTCAAAGGGTCTATGAAAAATACTAAAAGTGATTCTAGAATAAAATACAAGAAAATGAATAGCACTGCTATTAATTATATGAAAAATATTCCCTTTTTAAAAAATAGTGTAATAACTCGTACCCCTTTGAACGATATTTTTGTGATTACACAATTTTGATAATGTTATTGTGTCAAACTAGTTTTGCATGATTTGATCTAAAGCAGTTGACCTTCTATATATGTAGGTTAAAAATAAACTAATATTTGGAAATTCTAATTGATACCGTAAAACACTAATATATTTGAATTTATTCTGCATCTTGGAAATAAATGGTTTTTATACCATAATATTTAGATATATTGCAAATATAAATGTTGAACCACACATATGGTAAATTTCTAAATGCATTGCATGTATGTGTTTCAAATAATACAAAATAAAATATGATATCATCCTTCCAGGATTTAATACATTTAATATACTTTAGACACTTACTACACAACACCAAATATTTTAAATTTGTTGACTTAACATAAGCAACTCCTTAGAAATTCGATGCCAAAGTTATCAGATGAGTATCATTAATTCTAAAAAATCTGCAATGGAAATAAGGAACACAACTCTAATAGGAAAGGTTAGTTTCACAAACAAATGTTTTTGTAATTGATCCAACAAGGATATATCGCTGAGAAGGTAGACTTAATGTTATCGCTGCATATATTAATAAAAACATCTCAATATATAAGATGATCCTAGTAGTGTAAATCCCATAGCTCCTAAAATAAAATTAGCTTTCTTTAAATATAATCATCAATAATCTAAATATTGCAAACCCCTTTTAACCTGACAGCCTGATATAAACTTTGATGGCTGCAACAATCATAAAATAACTTTATCATATATAAATTGTACAATAATTGCCATCAATATAAAATTGATTTCACCTTATATATCTTTATGAATAATAATCGATAAACTCTAAAATTTTGTCTATGAAGAAGACCTCACCAAATTTTCATAAATGCTCTCCTTAGCAATTTATTCCTTGAAGCTTCAAACTAATTAAATTCCTCAATTAAGTCTAATTGTGAATTTTAAAGTGAATCCACCTCAAATAGTTGAATGAGGTTTCATCCACACAACCAATTTATCCAAGGGTTTTCATCTTAGGGCAAGCTGAACTTGCAAATACAAGCTCTCCAATATAATTTGAATAGAAGATGTCAAACCAACATGCTCAAATGTCTTGCTCTCATCTCCTTTTAAAGGCTCAATCAAGTCTTCTAGAAGAATTCAATTGTAACCACCTCCAACTCTTAGGAGCACACTTTATTAAATGAAGTGACTTTATAACATTTAATAAAGTGACTTATAATATTGAGCATGAGCTCGCAGTGCAATGGATGAGTGGTGGCATTGTTGTTGTGGCCACCAAGGTTCAAGTCTCCGGACTTGTTCCCCAGTTTGGAGTGTTGTGTGGTGGCATTGGAGTTTGGGGCCACTTTGTGGATCAAGTATTTGGACTTGACCCTTGGTGTTTGGGCTAGGCCCTCGGGCTTGAGGTCCACTCCCTCGCTGGGTTGGTGGGCTCGCGGGCTTTGTGCCCTTGCTGGGCTACCATGCTTGTGAGAGTGGCTATTGTAGGAGATCCTTTTTGGGGATGAGGTCTCATGTTTGTGGCCTCACTGGTTCAAAACTCCAGTCAAAAGTGTGTACATATAAAAAAAAAGTGACTTATAATATTTTATTATTATTTTTTATTTTTCACTTTAATTAAATTAATTAAAATAAAGTTATTTTTTTTATATTTATTTAAAATAGACAACTTTAAAATAATTAATTTAATTTATTATTCTCTTATAACTCCATTATTTAGCTTATGGAAATAAAATAAGCTAAATATCAATATCTACCATTATTCAAAAAAATGGGGACATTATAATCCTCCCTTCTCGAAGATTGTTTGTCCACAACAACCGATACTTGAATGCCCAACACCAACCTCTAGGATCCCATATCAATCTCAGAAATTTGCAAACTCTACTATTTGAAACACTATGCCACAAGAGATTTGCAAATAGCATCTTCTTATCTCTCGTGGATATTAGTGCAATAATTCTCAATGTGTAATCAGAAAACTCACCATCACATACCTTAGTCTTCGCAAAAGACCACTGTGCTACTTTGATTATCATGTTTCCTAAATCCTCATAAGGATGATGGCTCATGATTGGAAGTAAAAACATCATACAATATGTAAAACCATCTCCATCATCCTGCACAAAACAAGCCTCCATCCTTGTGGTAGTCACTGTGCTTAGTACACTATCAATCAAAACTCTCAAGACAATCTTTTGTTGCTCCACTATGTCAAAATCATCATCAATGCTCTGTGAGTTGTGAAGCAAATCACCATCTAGATCCAAATGAAATGATGTGCTAAGCATGTAACCACCTGGATTCCAAATCACCATATTCTTACATCTAACAAACATGAGGAGATGGAAGCATCTGTAAGTGCTATCAACACAAAACCACTCTCCAAATCCTATAGATCTCCCATGGATGTGAAGAATACCCATCATAGGTGCAAGAAAATGTATAACTCCTACTAGGTTACGTATATGGAACAAAAAATCAACCTCAAGACTAAAAATCAGACCTATGTGGATGCAAATAATACCACCAAGGTCATAGGATGATAGAGTACCAACCCTATGTTGTTCTCCAATGATGAGGAGATGATGCAACTCTCCTCCAAACTCTCGAATAACCGCTTTCTCCAAGAGTTATGTAAGAAATCCATGTTCCATAAGTAGAACAACCATCCTCTACCAAAGTATGAAGTAGAATTCCATAAATTTGGGTTGAAACATCAATGCCATCATGCCCACTTTCAAACCCTACACTACAACCCAACTGAGACACAAACATTAGTGACTCAAAATCAAATGGCATAGTAATACCTCCATACCTAAGATCATAGCTCTATTGAAACTTCATTCCTCCAAGTGTATTCCACACAAGGGCAAGTGTCTCTATCAAAAATCCTTGAAGTAGGGTAGCTACAAACTCCACCAAAGAGTCGTCGACATGATGAGACTCATCACGAGCAAACTCTCCATGAATGATCAAAGACCAAACCACATCTGCATCACTTACATATCTATCCACATATGTAGTCATAACATTAGTGGGTGATCCACAAAGTGTATGCTCCATAATTCCATCCAAGTCTATGATGTCAGCCTTCAAATGGTTCTTTGAAAAAGGTGATAACTCTATCCAAACAAGCTATCTATAAATTGTAATAACTATCATCAATATAAAATGGATTTCACCTAATATATCCTTGTGAATAATAATCGATAAACTCTAAAATTTTGTCTTCGAAGAAGACCACACAAAATTTCCATAAATGATCTCCTCAATTACTTATTTCTTGAAGCTCCAAACTAATCAAATTCCTCAATTAAGTCCAACTATGAATTAGAAGTGAATCCACCTCAAACAGCTAAATGGGGTTTCGTCCACACAACCAATTTACCCAAGGGTTTTTGTCCTAAGGAAAGTTGAACTTGCAAATACAAGCTCTCCAATATAATCTAAATAGATGTCAAACCAAGATGCTCAAATGTCTTTCTCGCATCTCCTTTTAAAGGCTCAGCTAAGTCTTCTAGAATAATCCAATTGTAACCACCTCCAACTTCTAGAAGCACACTTTATTAAATAAAGTGACTTTATAACATTTAATAAAGTGACTTATAATATTTTATTATTATTTTTTATTTGTCACTTTAATTAAATTAATTAAAATAAAGTTATCCTTTTGATATTTATTTAAAATAATTAATTTAATTATTATTCCCTTATAACTCCATTATTTAGCTTATGGGAATAAAATAAGCTAAATACCAATATCTTCCATTACTCAAAAAAATGGAGACATTACAAATAGGGCCCAAAAAGAGTTTTTTTGAGAGAGATATGGTCATCCAAAGGTCTCAAAATGAGAACTATGAAATAAAAAATCTAGGAAAAATAATTTTCCAAAAAAGGCAAGCGTCATAACCAAACCCCAATTACATTATTGTAAAGAACATAAAATTTTGGCCCATTTCAAAAAAATTGCTCACAAAATTCCTTTTAAATGATTGAGAAAAGTTACATCAAATTTTTTCCCTCGGAGTGAAAAGTCAAATGGAGATGAGTTCACTAGCCCAGTTGTAGGTGTGGTGTCGTAGACTAGTGGTATTGTCGGTTGAGGTGTTGACCAAGTGATAGGATGGTGGTTGGGAGGTGGTGCTAGAGCAAAGTTGAGTAGAGGTGGTGACTAGGCTATTACTGTGATAGAAGGGTGACTAGCACAAGTAGAGGGGTAGTGAAGTTACAATAAATTGAAGCAATGACACTATGAGCTAGGTTCATGAAATGTGGCTACTAAACTAGGTGCTTGGAATGTAAAGTTAGTAGGAGAGGTCGCCACACCCTACTCACAATATGGATCATACCCTATCATGGCAAGTGATAGGGTACCTCCCCACGTACAATGATAAATGATGCTTAATTTATAATTAAAAAATTTGGGTTTTTTTATTTTTAGAAATAAAAATATTTAACTTATTATTATACTCACACCTATGTCAACTTGTGTAGGTGGTTGTATGGAATTAGGTTGCATGTTTGAGGCTCAAAAAAATTGCCTCAAATACTACTATTTTAATTTCAATGGTTTGGAAGTCAATCTATGAATTTTTGGCTCCTCTTGGTGTAATAACACTATTTTTTTGGCTCCAAACTACCCTACAAAGCAAGCAACCTATAAAATCTTGAATCAAAACCTACACATAAAATTTTGGTTATTTGATTTCGTTGTTTCTAATTTGGATAAAATAAAGCTTAACCTAGCTAATTTGACTCTTCTAAATGCAATGGAATGAGCAATTTCTTCTCTGAAGGCCTTCTACAATGAGTGATTTAAAAAACACCCAATTTACAAGACTATAAACCATATATGAAAAGAAATATTTTTTTTAAAGAGGGGTAAACTCTTTTTACCCAGAGCTATGAACCGGTGAGGTCACAAATGAGGGACCTCATCCCCAATATAAATTATCAACAATTAGACCCCAATGGGGTTTGAACCTTGATGACAAGATTAACATTCACAACAAATTAACCATCACACCATGCCACTATTGGCTATATGAAAAGAAAGCTAAGAAAATATCTCAAGTTGAATTAAATCACCTAAACTTCCCTACTCTAATACCATGTTGGATTTAATAATGAAATAATAATAAATCTACCTATAGGAACAATAACAAGATGGCATAAATTCAAGAGCAATCAAAGGGACATGTATTACAATATTCTAGTATATGTATTCAATTAGATGTATGTAAATGAAAGGAAAGAATAAGCCTCTAAGTTCCCAACTATAATGAAGATAAGAATAAAGTGGGATATAAAAAATAAGGAATAGAATGTACTCATTATCCTATCCTACCTAAGTAATAAAAAATAAATTACCTAAGTGAATTTAATATAATAGGGTATTACGCCTACAGTTGGTCTAAGCTTTATGTACAAGTTTTAATCCAACCAATTGTTATAAATTATCTTTCTAACTTGAGAGTTCATTAAATTTTAATCTCAATTGTAGTCTTGATAGTGACTTGCCATTGGATCAGCCAATTAATTTCTTATATGCTATCTTTTCCACTACGCCTCTATAATTGGAGTTTTTGGACTAATAATCCCACCCAATTATCCTCTAATGCAATCATGCATGCCCTCCCTTAGTAGTTATACAAGGCCTATTGTCTATATATAAATAAATGAGATCAAAATTATATCTTCATATATGGCATGGTAGCATTCTTGTTCCAAATTGAAAAGATAAAATAATCATGTATTGTCATTAACCATATTGTACTAAATCAATATATGTTATATGTTATACCATGTGAATGATCACATAGAGAACAAGTAGAATAAGGTAATTTTCTAAAAAATGTTCAAATCTTAGATAACATGTTGCAAAACCATATAATCCAAATTTAATAATACTATATAAATCTTAATAAACAAGCCTAAAATGTGACATGGTATAGAGATGTTCTATATGGATTTATGTAGTTGGGCTCTACATCTATGATATTCTTCTAGGTTTTTTATTTTTACATTGGATTTAATTTATAAAATTTATTTTGCATCTTCAGTGTATTCTAGACATTCTTGCAACTCTTGCTCCCAAATCATTTTGAAACAAGTTTTTTTCACATTATACTTTATCATCACATCTTTAAGTCTAATATGAAAATTTGAGTCCACCTCATTTATGGTTTATTTCTATATCTTTCTTGAGTACTATTTCTCCCCTAATTAGAATTATTTGGGGTTCTCTCTACAATCCCATAATGGTGTTTACTCTCCTATCTAATAAAATGAATACTTGAAATAATAACAAAATTAATAATGCATACTAAAAATAGGAATAAATTATATCTTTATTTGCACATAAATTTATTACAAAGGTAGACCATAGATGATATAGTCAAGGATCAAATTTGAACCCACTATATCATACTACTTTCCCTGATGATACAAAAACTATTTAAAGGACCCAACAGTTGCTAAGAGAAACACACATGTCAACCAACAAACACTTATAATTACTTAAAGTTATCAAAACATAACAATAAGAATTGTACGCTAAGTACATCACTCCCCAAAGAAAAATTTGTCTTCTAAATCACAAGGAAAACAAGTAAGCATCAAGTAACATTAGAGAAGACTTTCCAAACTAAAAAAAATTAAAGTGACTTAAGTGAATTTAACTCACTTTAAAGACATAAAGGTCAAAGTAAGTCACTTTTAAAAACATACATTTAGAGGTGGGGTCCATCCACCCTCAACATGAGAGCATGAAAAAGGTGGCACCTCACTCTTTGTCTTAAGGTCAAAGTAAGTCGCTTTTAAAAACATACATTTAGAGGTGGGGTCCATCCACCCTCAACATGAGAGCATGAAAAAGGTGGCACCTCACTCTTCAACGAGTTTTGTTATGGATTTGATCCTTCTTGGTGACAATGACTTAGACACAAAAGCTTCCCACTTTTCAACTAAATTTTCCATGGCATCCATGTCAAGTAGCTTTAACTCCCTAGAATGAAGGCTCTACTAAAGAATGAGTTGGTCAACATGATTCGTCACCATCCTCACATCCTATAAGTTGCCGAAATTTGAATATATATAGTTTGCTTTCTTTATTAATAGCTTTTCTAGAATGGAATCAAGGGGGGAGATATGAATCTATACCAAAAGGGATTATTTACATGGTTTCAAGGGAAAAATGTCATTTGAGTTGTTTTCAAGAATTATACTACCTTAAAACTACATATTCAAAGTTGCATCATTCAAGACAAAATTATCTTCTACATTGGTGAGAGAGGAATTAAACTAAACTCTCAAAATATTACAACAATGTTTAAAAGTGAAGACCAATTCTAGAGTTAGTTTTAGGATGACTCCTAACAAATCTTTATCAAAGGCATGTTTTGGAGACTCCACAAACTTTCTTAGCACATCTTGCATGACACCCTGACCCTCATGTTATGTGGAAACCCATATGCATCGATGTCATTATCTTCTTTACGCCGAAGGCATCCCCACACTTAGAATTTGAGAGCCCTTTCATGTCGAACGGTGCAGATTGGTGGAGAGGCAATCACCTGCGATGAAACACATCCCAACGGCTCATCAGTTTCTTGGTTGTTTTTCCTCGTCCTAGTCTTCCTCGCTGGTATTGACCTTTCATTTCTCCACTTGCGTGAGGGTGGCCATGTATCAGCAAAGCAGCAATTATTGTAGAAGGTGGAAATATCTGCATAGGAGTAGCAGAGAAATTAATGCAGAAGGTGGAAATATCTCCATAGCAGTTATTGAGAAGAATATCGGCATCCTTGACAGCACGACACATTTCACACACAAATAGTCAATCCATATTTTCATTTTCTTGTATCTTTTCTCATTGCCATTGTTGATAGCAGACACATTTTGGCGCCTCTTCCTACTCACGCTGTCGGAGTGTTGGATTTTCTTTGAAGGTGACTTGATCTCTGCTGCGAGACTCCAAATTTCTATATGTACCCATCGATTTCGATTTGCTTTGTTTGATTTTCTTTGAAGGTGAGTTTATCTTTAAAAAACACACGTCATTTGTAAACCAAAAATATCTTCTCTATTGATATTGTACCCTTGGAAATGGGGATGAACAGAAAAGCCCACTCCTGGCCCACCTTCTCCCTAGCGATTGGTTCTTAATCGCCCTCAATAGTTCATGTAATTTAACCCTAAACCCTTTTTTTCGTGCAAACATCTGCTAAAAGTCCGCTTTCGATTATGCTCTGATGGATAACATCAAATCATAGTGGAAATAAGATTTTTGTCAGATTTCATAGTGGTAAGTGTCCCTGATAGACATGTATGGGAAATGTGGGAACATACACGAAGGCACGCGAACTATTTGACAAAATGCCTCAAAGAAATGTGGTTACATGGAATGCGTTGATTGCAGGATATGCCCAAAATGGGATTGTTGAAAGGGTTTTGGAAAGTTTAAAGCACATGCAATTGGTAGGTGTAAAACCAGTGTCGACAACCTTTGCTTGCATCCTCCCAGCCTGTGCCAAAATGGTGCTTTAGAACAGGGTATCAAAATTGTAGGGTTTAAGGGAAATGATTAAAGTGCATGATACCAACTCTTTTTCTTTTTCTTTTTTAAGAATATAAAATAAAATGGGCAACAATACACGTTAAAGAGAAAAAACAGAGAAACACAAAAGCTATGATATCATTTCATGCATGGAAAAAGTGGAAGGATTAACAAGGTACGTGAACTATTTGATAGAATACCTGAAAAAAGATATCATTTCATGGACTCCAATGATTGTAGGATATGTACAAAATGGATTTGTTGAAAAAGCTTTAGAAACTTTCCAGCAAATGCAATTGGCAGGTGTAAAGCCAAATTCCACAACCTTCGCCAGTATCCTCCCTGCCTGTGCCAAAGTGGGAGCTTTGGAACAGGGTATGGAAATACATCAAATCATCATGGAAATAGGATTTTTTTCAGATATTATGGTAGACATGTATGAAAAATGTCGGTAGACAGGTATGCAAAATGTGGAAGCATAGAAAAGGTACGTGAACTGTTTGACAGAATGCCTCAAAGAGAGGTTATCTCATGGAATAATTGTGGTGCATCTGTGGCCCAGATTTTTCAAAGATCACAATGAACAGGGCTTCCGAGATTTTGAGGTAAGAGTTTGGGTTTCTCCTCTTTCTTAGAGTACCTTCCTTTGCATTGTTTATAGCTATGAGTTTTAGAGGTATTGTATTGTGCTTATGTTCTTTGTTTGTTACTCTAGTGGCTATTTGAGTTTTCACCAGTATATATTTGTTGATGATCCTTAACTTATTTGCACACACATAATATTTTGCATCTTACCTTGAAATAAAAAAACTAGCTCTTCTATCCTTGCTATTCTTCTGATTGTACCATTGCAAATCACCTATAAACAACTATCAACAATAGCAAGAAAAACTTAAAACATCAACCATGGAACTTACATGCCATTGGTTGTTTCTTCTAGAAGACAAATTTCTACAAATAAATCGCAAAATAAGTGATAATCTTTATAAGGGAACACTAAAACTAGGAGCCAACCAGGCTTCAAACTGTGAAATTTATAATGACTAAGCCATGAAATTATGCAAGGCATGCAACATGGATGAGTAGCTATAATCCAGTGAGCAATAATTTTAATAAAGACATTCACATTTAGAAGATAACCAACTTGGAGTAGTGTAGTTAAAAATGATCAAGCCTTGAAACTACGCAAGGCATTCAATACAGATGGACAGCTATGATCCAATAAGCAGTAATGTCATAAGGGAACTGCTAGGTTTAGGAGACAACTGAACTTGATGCAAGGAAGAAAATTCTTAGTCATGAAGTTATGCAAGACAAGCAACACAGATGGGCAGCTATCATCCACCTTTTAATTTGTAATTGAATGAAGATATCAACCTTCAAACAACCACATGAGCTCAACGCTTAAGGTTACTTTCCTCTTTACTTTGGGGATGGTATATATGGTAACAACTCACCTCTTTTTAGTACAGCCATATGTGCGGGAGCAACTAGTTCATGTCCTAAGCACTCTAAATCCATGCATAAATATAAACAAGGAATTAATTGATTTAAGTGGACATAATAGCACAATTGAAGACAAAGGGACCAACAAAACCTCCTTTTTTTGTCACAAAGTGCCAATTAGCCTCAGGTTTATTGGGTTCAGGGTATGACCCGTAATGTGTTTGACGAAATAACTCAAAGGAATGTGAGTTCATGGAATGCAATGATTGCATGCTATGTTCTGAATGGCCACAGTGAGCAGGCCATGCAGTTGTTTTTTTAGATGTTACCTCCTCTTTGCTCCCCACAAAGAGCTCATCTCGCGAGCAAGGCCAAATGCAGGATGGGGAATAGTATTATGAGAGGGATTGTTGACAAGAGGATGGCTACCGCTACAACCACAAGATTAAAAGTCCAATGATGGGACTTTCTATTGCATGTTTGGTGGTGTTAATTATAGTCTTTGTTTCTGCAATCTTATTTTGGAGGCATAAACACCCTTCGTAATCTCTGCAATCTCTAATATGTGGTAAACGTGCTGATTATTATTTAAGATTTGAATAGTGTTTTCAATTTTTAATAGAAAAGTTGCATTTATTCATTTCTCTCTGATTTTGCTTTTGAATGATTTTTCCTTATTTCTTCCATATCAGATAAAGACAAGCAAAATGATTATCATAGGCTGGCTATAGAATTCACAGAGAAAGATATTCAAATTGTTATGCATATCTAGAACCTGTTTTAAAGCTCCCATTTTGGCACAAGCGGGAAGGGTGCTAACAAAGGTTATAGAATCTAGCTTTACACTTGCCAACTGCATTCTTAGTTCTCGCCATGGAACTACTCTGCATGACACGGTACACACTAATTCTTGGGACATTGTTCCCTCCAATTTAATTCTCTGCAAAAATATTTTGACCAAAAAGAAGAGAGCTTGGTAAGAGTAGCACTTTAAAAAGTCTCAGACAAAAATCCCTTTTCCATTATATTTTGATGGATGTCCATAGCCTGTTCTAGAGCTCTTATCTTGGTACAAGGCACATGAATAGTTTGACAAAATGCCTCAAAGATATTCGATCTCATAGAATCTTATGATTGCAAAATATGCACAAAATGGGTTTTCTGAAAAGGCGTTGGAAGCTTTTAAACAAATGCAATTGGCAGGTGCAAAGCCAAAATGCACTCCCTTTGCCAGTGTCCTCCCAGCTTGTGCCATTTTTGTGCTTCAGTTCCAAGGACACTGCATCTGGTTCCTTTGTCACTTTTGTGTGGGAGATGTGTTTATATTCGGTCCCAATCATATTGAAAACTTCTTTACCACTTCTTAGGGGCATGTTGATGATTAAGCTTTACTTATGTATTTCAAGCATTTGTTTATCATTCTCTTTTTCCCAGATTAGCTAAGCTGCCTGATGAGGGAATTTTGTAAGTGTAATTAATGGTTCAAATTATCACATTAAGATAAAAAAAAATTATTTTCTACAATAGACCAGAAGAACCCTACAGTTTGTCTGTTTACTCATAGAAGGCACACAAAACCAGTATTTACTTTTCCTGTATATTAATTTAAAAAAAAAATCTGCAAGGGATATTGTAGGGTTTCATAGTGCCTTACATTCTAATGCATAGCATAACATTTCATTATTTGTATGAACATTTCAGTACCCAAGTTATCTGTCAGATGTCACATAATTTTTTGCAATCACAAGTCTAAAATTTCATAGCAATAATCATCTAAACAAGGTAGATAGAAGACACATTTTGAACAAATCTGATTTAAATAAGCTTAAAAATCATCTGATGTGAGTTGAAAACCTTGACAACTTTTAGCATAGGTTAGGAGCAAAAACAGAGCTACTAATCTCCTATAATCCTTGTAAAAGCCTCTTGACAAGCAGTTGATGATGCCTAGTCTACAAATATTATGTTATGCAAATTAATATATTGGTTGAATATCACTTTGCTGCAGCCAAAATTGATACCACAAAGATTCAACTACACCATTTTATGTCTATCTCTGTGCAGTTTTTGCTTTACTCATCCCAGTGTTTCAGTGATTGTTTGAAGTTTTGACTGCTATGTTTTTCCTTGCATATTATATCACTTGAGTTTTTTATATACCCTGCTGCATAGTGCAGCCTAGTTGCTGATTTTTCCAGTAGTTGATCATAAAAAAGTTTGGATAACATTTTCTAAAACCTCTAAATTTCTCCACAAAAGAATGATAAATATCATCACTTAAAGAAACATAAATTTGAACAAATACAGGAAAACAAAAGGCATTCACCAAGAAAAGGTAACAAGGCATAAACAAACGAATTAATAGTTAAGCAATTAGTCCTTATGAAATGTCCTCATTTTCTTCTTCTAGAATTCAACCTGTTAGGCTTTGTATATCATGGTTATATTCATTGAATGTAGCAGCTTCAACTTTTTGTAAACATTTGTTAGCAGTGAAGGATGATAAAAATGATCTTAAGCACGATAAATAATTTGTTATAATTCGAAGTTAAAAAAGTTTTTGAGATTTCATTATAGTATTCTAACTACATCTCTAACTCTCCATATTTCTTCTGTGTTAATGGCAGCCTGCAACATCCTCATATAATGAGGTCTTCAAGAGCATATTTGATTACATAGATCGCATCTTTTTTAAAGTGAGGCCAAGGAAGCTTTTGTATATGGCAATTGGTGAGTGAGTTAATTACTTAAGCATTGTGCATTGACTATTTGAGTAGAGAGAATCATTGTTTATATTTTGGTTTGTATTATAATTGGATATGAAGTTCAAACAACTTTTGTTTTGTTGCTTAATGTTGCACATTTTTAACATCAATTGCTATGCTGATTTAAGTCTCATCCTTCTATGATTTTATTCAGCTTCATATTATACCTATACAATGTTCCAAAATCTCTTTATAATCCCCTCCTTCCTCCCATGTCTCTCTTCATTTGAATATTAAAATCTGATCAATATTAAGCAACATCCTTGTGAACTGCAGATGGTGATGCGCCAAGGGCTAAGATGAATACTATAATGAAATCTCATTAGAAGTTCACAAGGATGTTGCTTTATCTCGGGAGAAATACTTAATCTGATCAATATTAAGCAACATCCTTGTGAACTGCAGTTGGTGATGCGCCAAGGGTTAAGATGAATACTATATTAGAAGTTTAAGAGTCATAAATAATTGCTTTTTTTTTTCTTTAATTCTTTTAGAGATGCAGTTTTTCTGAGCTTGGTTTGCAATTTAATTCATTCAGGAATTGAACCTATTTTCTAACTAACCAGCGCAGTTTTGGTAAAAATGCAAATGGGATTTGGTAGGATTGATGGAACTTCAATTTAGTTGGTTTGGTATTAAGAGCTGCTAGAACATATATTATGAGAGTGCCCACCATCACCATAGGAGTGGTTGATGCTTAGCAAATCTATTGAAGGAAGGCTCAATGGCTGGAATAAGCCTGACCTGTTCAAAACTACAGCCTGGTAATAAACAATCCACGAATTTTTAAAAAATTGTCTTAAATTTTTACATCAATATATAATTAGAAAAATTGATCTATTATTCAATGGCGAGATATGAATGGAGTTGATGACTGGTTAAATAAAGACTGGCCAGTTGGCAGAGGGACATAGTAGAAGTTGTGTAGAGCTTATGCAAGAAAACAATAAGTGGATTTTTGAAAATTTTGAAAATAGTTGGAAGTCCAATTCTATTGTAATTCGCTTGGAGGTATGCAGTGCCAGCAGACTGTGTTCTTAAGCCTGGTTAGCTGCGAGATGGTTCACTGAGTGAAGAAAAACTCTGATCAGATGGTTTGGCTAAAGCCAACATCAAACCTTGCCCACAACCCCAGGAACATCAACACCCCTAGACATTTTATGGGAATGAGACCTTCCCATGGTAGGGCTAGAAATTCCCACTGCAGTCAACAAGCAAAGATTTCTATCAATTGAATAAAAAACATAAGGATTTGTGTCCTTCAAGTCAATGATGTTTGAGCACGTTACAGTTACTAACCCATACAAATTTCCTAGTGGTTGTGGGTGTACAAGTATGAACATGGTGAAGGAGGTGACATGAATTATAAATTTTTTTGTTAAGAAGATTGTTGGACAAAGTTGATATAGATGAAATTGCTGTTGATTTATTGATAAAAAAAATATATTGAGAAATTTTGTTGATGCAGGAAATCCATGTCTATGATTGGCTATAGCAGGTCATGCACTATAACAATTTTTGACATAATATTAAATGATTTGCAATAGGTTGCAACACATGCTCTTTTTGCTACACTAACTGATTTCATTTTATTTTGTCTTCTTACATATCACTTTAAGGACAGCATTGTTTTCAAAACAGTTTCCCACTGTCCCAAATTTCATGACCACAGACCTGATTTTCAAAAATGAAATCTTAATCGGGATTTGTTTCAAAAATTCTTAATGACATGCAATAGTCAAAAGAAAGATGGAACATATTGAATTGATAACGTTTCCAATGTGGATTTTAACACCTGTGTAGTACTCCCTACTTATTGGGGTCACAAGTTTTATTTTCTATTTTCTGGGTGTGGTTATATTTTACAGCATGCTTGAAGCCTTCTCAATTGTGTATTGCTGCAGATTTTATATATTTACAAACTATCCTTTATTACTTATCTATTTGTGGATGGTTACTTCGATTGTCATATGTAATAGCCCAAATAAAATGCGGAGAAGTACTTAAAATACAGCTCTCAAATTGGTTTTCCCTTTTTCAAATAAACATATTTAACAAATAAATATTCAATATATTGTCTTCAGTGTACCCATTGCACCCCAAGGTGCAATTGCTAGTTAATAGCTTTTCTAGAATGGAATCAAGGGGGGGAGATATGAATCTATACCAAAAGGGATTATTTACATGGTTTCAAGGGAAAAATGTCATTTGAGTTGTTTTTAAGAATTATACTACCTTAAAACTACATATTCAAAGTTGCATCATTCAAGAAAAAAATTATCTTCTACATTGGTGAGAGAGGAATTAAACTAAACTCTCAAAATATTACAACAATGTTTAAAAGTGAAGACCAATTCTAGAGTTAGTTTTAGGATGACTCCTAACAAATCTTTATCAAAGGCATGTTTTGGAGACTCCACAAACTTTCTTAGCACATCTTGCATGACACCCTGACCCTCATGTTATGTGGAAACCCATATGCATCGATGTCATTATCTTCTTTCCTTTCTTTAGTGATTATGCATGAGCCCACAAGGATGAGAACATTTCTCTTCCAAGCTAGAAATTATCTAAAAGTTATCCTTTGAAGGTTGTCGCATATTATTATGGTATTATTATATTGTTATGGTCAATTAGTGTTTAGACTAAGTTTAATTAAAAAAATTGACTTTAGATTAGTCTTTAATTAGTTTGTATTCTTTATTTAGTTTTTGTTTTTAAGTTCAATTTACTTTTTGTTTTTTCTATTTTTAGCTCATTGTAAGTCTACATAAGAAAGTGTTAGGTTGTTATTTTATCAATTGAATGTCTTTGTAATATTTCTATGTTCTATTTTCATAATATAGTATCATAGCTCAAACTTCAGGATCAATGAACATGCGAAGATCTAGGGATTATTGTTGGCAATGACAATTCGAGGAACATTCATAACATAAGAAAGACCTAAAATAGTTTGTACTAAATTGTACAAAACTATACAGATCATCATCTAGGGTATAAAATTGTGTGAAGGTTTTTCAAGGAAAAATCGCAGGTTTTAAATGTAGAGTCGTAGATTTTCAACCCTAAAATTATGTCATATTCTCCTGAAAATTGTGGATTGCAATTTGTATTTCTTTTCAATAGTTTTTTAAAACATGACAAGTTTCTAAAAAAAACATCATAGGTTTATGTGAAAAATTACATCGGATATTTTAAAAATCGTGACTAATATAATTCACGTTGTATTTACGGACCTATTATTTTATAAAATCCTTATTTTTGTTAAAAAAATGCAACTGTTTAACATATATTTTGGTGACTGTTTAATATGCATTTTGGTGACTATTTAACCTACATTTTGGTGACCTTAATCTATAAAATGTCGTCAAGCACGAGAAAGAATTTTTTTTGTGAATTTAAGAAAATCATGGGGTTTGTTGAATATTTTTACTATTTCTTAATGGGCAAGGTTTTTATCAACAACTAGGGTCTAAATTGGAGGCTAGACTTTTTGAAAAGCTTTTTTACTATTTATCACCTATAGCTAGAGCATGGGGTTTAAATATTTGCAACTATAGAAAAAATGTGGAAAGGATTTGAAATTTGCCAAGTAGGTTTTAAAAAATATTTTGTAAAGGTTTTTCAACCAACGATTTATGATTATGAGTTGTAAGAGGTAGGATGGCCTCTTTACCCAACATCATGTTAGAAGACAACTAGTCTTTTACTAACAAGAATTACAACATCTAGAAGTATCATATGCTCACAATCTTCAAGTATAGTGCCTCAACAAGATGTCCTTGGTATACACATTTAGCCAACGATTGCGAGTAAAGACCGGGACAAGTTTAATGAACGTGATAGAGAAGTAGTCATGTTAATAAAATTATCAATGACAGATGCCATGCTTCCTGAAGTCCAAACAAGAAGGACTTCAACTACCATTTGAAAAAATTTACGAGAACTTTATGAAACTTCAAATAAAGGTTGATCCTTCTTTATAAATATGTTTTTTTATCACTATGGATGAGAAAGCATCCTTGTAGGAGCACTTAATCAAGATCAAGGACATCAACAATCAATTTCCATCCATTGATTAGAATATGGAAGAGGACATGGTGGTAATCGCACTAAAAAATTTATCATATTTTTATTTAGTATTTCACTAAGATGCTCAATATCATCATTGTTGATGACCTAAAGTATGAAGAGCTACATAATAATCTTTTATAGTAGGACATATGGAAGAAACAATTTGGTAGTAGTGATACAATGAGTGCGGAACATGTATTTGCAACTAAAGACAAAGGCATGATAAAATGGCCCACAAGAAAGGACAAGGTCAAAATGAGGATGCAACAAAGAATGTGAAAAACATCACATCATTATTGTGGTAAGTTTGATTATGTGAAGAAGTGCTACAAAAAAGGTTGGTTGAGCAGAAATCTAAACAAGGAGGGCCTCAACAAAATCAATAGAAGGCTCATGTCGAATGGCATGCAAAGGAGAAGGAATTAACTTTCTATGCATTCATGCCAAGAAGACTAATAGATCAATTAAAGTCATCTACATGCTACATCCATTCAAGAGCATCACGCCACTTCACTAACAAGCGAGAACAGTTGACAAAGAACATTGCTTTCTCTAGTTTAGTGATATTTAGTGGTGGTGAGAAGTACGTGGTTGTAGGTAGATGGGTTGTACAAATAACCTCTAGAGGGAAAAAGTTACTTTTTCTTAGTGTTATTTACGAAGAATGGATCTTAATCTACTTTCTATAAGTCAGATTATGCAACATAGTCATCATCTAAATGTCATTTTTAGCAAACACAAATATAGTTTCATTGACAAGGAGACTAAGAAGACTATTGAATTTGGTATAGAAGATCATGGATTGTGAAGACTTATTGAAACTGGGCAGGTTAGGGAACATGCATTGGCAACCAAGAGTGCATCAATAGAACTTGGTAGATGGAATTTCTGACATTCATCAATAGATACAAAGAAAGTGTGGATATTTCCAAACAAGGAAGCAATATAGAACACCATTTGATGGCGAACAAGCTTGGAAAGCTAAGAGAGTCCTACAAATGGGTCATGTAGATATTTGTGGACCAATGAACATAACATTAGTCATTGGGTACAAGAATTTTCTTTTGTTTATGGATGATTTTAATAGGAAACTATGGGTATATTTTTTGAAATTAAAATATGAGATGTTTAATGATTTAAAAAGTTCAAAGCAATAGTAGAAAAAGATACATGTTACATTACCACTTTTAAATCTAATAATGGAGGTGAATTATGTTCCAAATAATTCAACAACTTTTGTGTTAAACATAACATTAAAAGACAATTTACCACACCCTACACTTCAGAGTAGAATGGAGTAGTTGAGATTTGAAAGCATACTATCATAGAGATAGCACGATGTATGATGGAGAATAGGATTATTTCCAAAAGGTTTTGGGCTAAGATGATATATACTACAATTTATATGTCGAACAAGTCTCCCTCATAGGCGATGAAATATAAGACCCCAAAGGAAGCATGGTCTAGGAGGAAACTGAAAATTAGTCATCTTAAGGTCTTTGGTTTCATTTCATATGCTTGGAAATAAAAAATGAACCAAATTAGATCCTAATAGTAATAAAGTGATGCTTATAGGGTATAGTGACAATCATAAGGCCTATAGGTTGATTGATGTTGGCACTGACCACTTGAATTTTAGCAAATATGTGATCAATGGGGAAGCAAGGTCTTTCTAAACATCTCCAGAGTTCTAGATTACCAAATACCAACCTATTATAGCTAAGGATTTAGGTATTTAGCTTCACAAAGCTCCACTTGAAAGGGGGGATTTAGAGCATGAGGAATTAGACCCAATTTTCATTGATGATAACTTGGATCAGCATCCAAATAACAGATACATGCATCCCAAGTCATGATGACAATGCTAATTCGTATTTAAAGAGAACTTCTAAGAGGATACCAATGGTGGGAAAGCACCATTGGAGATGTTCGAGTAAGTGAAATGATCGAGGATAGATCATTGAGAGGCAAGAGAAATCCAAACATAGTTAACTTTGCTCTCATGGCCAATATTCATGGAATGTATGAGCTATAGGTGTTTACTAAGGAAAAAGGAAAGTCAAAATGGAAAAAGGCCATGGAAACAAAAGATGACAGTCTTATGAAGAATGAGACTTGAGATCTTTCAAATCTTCCACCAAGGAAGAAACCCATTGTCTAAAAATGGGTTTACAAAGTCAAAAACAAGGTAGATGGTACTATTGACAAGCACAGAGCTTAATTGGTTGCTAACTAATTCTCACAAAGAGAGGGAATTGACTACGAGGAGATATTTGCTCCTACAATAAATATGAACACTATTTGATAGTTCTATCTATGACAACTTGGTTTGGTTGGATAGTCCACCAAATGTATGTGAAGATTACCTTCCCCAATGGAGATTTAGAGGAAGAAGTGTACATGTCTCAACCACAAGGTTTTCAAGTTGTAGGGAAGGAGCATCATGTATGTCAACTAAAGAAAGCCCTATATGGCTTGAAGTAGACACCTAGGGTATGGTACATCAAAATTGGCAAGTATTTGGTCAACCAAGGGTTCTAATGGACTCCTTTAGATCCAAATATGTGTACATCAAAAACAATGGTAATCGTAGTGTTCTTCTAGTCATATATGTGGATGATATCATTATTACAGGTAGTGAGGCAATGCTATTGATCATATCAAATCTAATATTAGTAAATATTTTGACATGATTGATTTAGGCCTCCTACATTATTGTCTAGGTGTAGAAGTTTGGAAAATAGGTGGTAGTTTTTTTATTTCTCAATCCAAATATACCAGGAGTTTGCTCAAAAAAATCAAAATGACATATTGCAAAATTTTGTCAACATCTATGGAGAAAGGATTGAAACTTTCAGCCAAAACTAACTCAAAGGTAGTTAATGAGTCAACATGCAGGCAACTAGTGGGTGGCCTTATATATCTTACAACCACTAGACTTGATTTGAGTTATCTTGTGAGTTTTGTTTGCATATTCATGACAACACTACTGTAGAACATTGGATTGCAATGAAGAGGGTGTGGAGGTATGGATAGGGACACTTGAGTTTGGAATTTTGTATAGTAGAGGAAAAGATCCTAGGTTGGTTGAGTTCACAAATTCAAATTGGATAGGTTTTGTTGATGATAGAAAACCCACTTTTGGATATGTTTTCAATCTTGGCACATGTGTAGTCACATGGACCAATAAAAAGCACTAGCTCTCTCCTCAATTGAAGTAAAATATTGAGAAATAGTAAAAGCAACATGTGAAACAATACAATTATGAAGAATGCTTTCAAACATGAAGATACCTCAAGCAGAGCCTTCACCCTTATTCTACAATAATTAAGGAGAGCTCAAATTTGCCAAAAATCCAATCTTCCATGAGTGTACCAAACATGTGGAACTACATTGTCACTTTGCCAGACAACTTGGAGAAGATGGATTAGTTATGTTATAGTATTATTCTTTGGAGGATCAAACTACAAACATTTTTACCAAGCCTTTAGGTCGTGACAAATTTGTAAAATTTTAGGATAAGCCTGGTGTAGTTAGTAGATTGACCGTCAAGGGAGGGTATTAAAGTGTTATTATATTGTAATGGTCAATTAATGTTTAAAGTTAGAGCTTAATAAAATCATTTAAATTTAGGTTAGTCTTTAATTAGTCTTTATGCTTTATTTTTTTCACTTTTTAGTAAAATCAATTTTTAGCTTTCGCTATTTTTAGCTAATTGTAAGTTTATATGTGTTTGCTTCTTATTTGATCAATTGAATATCTTGGTAATCTTTGTGTTTTATTTTCGTGATACATATGTCATCCATTTAATTAAGCTTACCACGTTATTCTTCAAATGCAAGAGTAATCTCAACAATGTTGAGTGTTTGGATGCTCACTTGTGTGTGTATTTGATCTATATTAGAACTTCATTTTCAACTTTAGGATAGTCATTTCCTCCAAAAATCTTCAAAAAAGTGATTTTCCAAACTCAACTATTTTCTTAACTACATCTAGTAAATAATGTTGATCTATGGAAAAAGGTGATAGCAAAGTTCAAAGTATTTCATTTGTGTATCCTCAAGACTTTCCTCTCTTATAAACAACCATATTAATTACCATTTGACCCATAGGGCATCAAATTTGATATGGATGATTAGCAATAGATTTAGAGGTTCTTGATTGATACACATCGCATTAGTTAGACCTAGTTGAATTTTAGGAATCTCTTCCTCCTTTGTAGAGCTACCCACAAGAAATATGAATTCATGGATTACATGATATCCTTCAAACTCATGAAGGAAAACCTCAATTACCTCTAAATTTAAAGTTGTTGGACTAGTCGTATGACATGATCAATCATCCTCATGCACAACTTCTTTCTCTTTCTTTTCTCTTTTGATTTTATAAAGGCCTCTTTGAGGACTTGATAGTGAAGATTTGTTATCTTTCTTCAATTTGAATCTACCACTTTCATTATCACACCCTCCTTTACCACCTCTAATGGGAACTTTTTTTAGGAGTTTGCAATTAGATCACAAAGGATTTCCTTGGTCAATGAGTTTCTTTAAGAGTCTAGTCATATATCCACCTCCACTTTCATCAATAGCCTTGGCCATTAGGATCTTCATAGATCCATTGTGTTATGGAGTGTTTCATGATTCAAGGTTGATTGTCCTTGGATCTTTATACACCAATGTTATTTATTTTGGATCTCCTAGGTTCTTTTGATGACCAAAATTAGGGAACCTATCATTGCCTTTATAAATAAATTATCCTTGGCTACTTGAACTTAACATAGTAACACTATGATGTGATTGCATAAACTTTGGCATAATAACATGATCTAACTTTCTCCATTCGCACCATCAAAATTTCAAAGATGCTCTTCGACTCTATAGTTTTCCCAAAAGCATTATTAATGTGCACATGGTTGAAGCTCCCTCCTAGGAATTGGAATATTGCTTCATTCATTCTTTCTCTATGATCAAAATGGTTTCTTCCTATTTAAATAGGAAAATAGAAACAAAAAAAATCCATGTGCAAATTTGTTGCCATGGTTTTGTCTCTATAAGTGAAGTAATTGACCCACTAAGGATATTTGATTCAAGAGGTCCTCTTGTCCTGCTCATTTTTTACTTTGTGCACATCTAGAGCTTGTTGAAAGAATCCTATTAGGAGAAGGAAATCTAGCACGTGTCTAGCAAATCTATAAGGTATTCCCCTAAATCCAAAAACTCTATTGTATGTGAAGGATTTGTTCATGATGTACCAATAAGGCTACCATCTAAGTACCTTTATTCCTTCTTGAGAAAGGTGAAAATATAAATCCTCATGCAACTAAAAAATGACTTGGAAGATGAACCCGTTAATGATCATTTTGAAGTCCTTGTAGTTATCACGATAAAATTTGGGATAGCACTAAGAGATGGGGGCATTTGTTTTGTCAATTCCCCTATTCCAAGATCCATCGTCCTATTTATAGAGTACATACACACGATAAGTTGTTAGCATTTTAATTCGCACCTCTAGAATGTGAATTAGAAACATATAGCTATGCACAGATTAACTGCTCTTCAAATTAGGAGGGGAAGCTCCCTCTTTGTTGATGTTACTTAAAGAAAGTAAACTAAAACTAATTTTTCAATATTTTTGTTCAACTAAGAGCACAAGGTTATAAAACTCAAGCATCGTAGCTGAGATTTTCTCTTTTAGAAGTTCAACTACAACTCAACCTACTCTAATGACATTTCTAACCACTCAAGTAAACGCAAAGCTTGAGAGTTAAAAATGAACAAGGAATGATTCTTTGACACATACTTAAATACACTTTCTTCCAACGCACATCTACTATACTTTCAATGCAAGTTGAAATAAAGATCATGTAAGCAAAACATATAAAACAGAAATCTGAGACATTATATTAGGGCAGCAAAGTAGGCACAAGACTTTATTTTCTCAAATCTCAAGGACAAAAGATTACACTTCTGGGAAAGCAGGATTGTAGAAAAATAGGCATACAACTTAGCGATCAACTAGAATACATTGACACAATACACATGAACTGAACAATAACTTGCAGCTAAAAGAGTCATACAAGCTTGCTCTTACACTAAGTGAACAATACTGAATAACAATTAGAAGGCACTAGTAGGCTCAACATTTTGTTATCACAAGCACAGTTAAAGAAAAATGGGCAAGGTTGCCCTTATTTATACACAAGCAAAGGAGTAGGGAACCCTAAAATCTCCTTGATTTTACAACTAAGACTTGCCACAATGCAAGCTTTATTTCTAAAACGAAAACAAGATAAGCATCTAACAACCTATGGAAACATAAAAACAGGAAAAGTGCCAACTAATACAACTTGATATCTTTCTCTTCTTCAAAGAGTGGATAAGGATGAGCCAAGAATAGAAAGAAAGTATGACATAAGAATGGAAAGAAAGCTTCAAGTTCACTGAAGCTCTAAATCTCAACCACATCCGCCAAAAAGCAAGAAACTGCATGAGCATCAATACTATTTATAACAAAATTTTGCTTTTCTAGGATTTCCTCACCTTTAGCAATTGAGCTCAGAAAATTTTTGACATCTTCAACTGCTTTATCAAATCTTGCTAATTTCGGCAGCTCTACAACTGGAGTGTTGACCTTTTATAAATATATCCTCTTGCTTCAACATATCTTTTGTACCTTTTATGCTTCTGACACTTCTGATTTTTCAATGGAAGAGTATTGTAAACCTCTTTTCCAGTACTTGTCCTTTCGCTCAAAGCACTTCTCAACATCGTTCGTTCAGATAATCATGATACAACACTTGTTTGGATCTGAATTCGATGGGAGAGTACTCCATGCTAACAAACTTGAAGATTGACTGTAAACTCGACTATGCTTGGACAAGTTCTGAACAAAAGCTAAAAATAGCTTGCTAGTTTTTCTTCTTCAAACGAGCAAATTTTTCAAAAATAATCTGAGATATGGGTTTTGTAGAGAATCTCATTGCAAGAAAATCCAGATCATTCATTTTTTAATATTATTGATGGCTGGTTGAAAAAGCATAAACCCTAATTTTTGAATTTTTCTTAAATAAATCTGAGGGTTGGGTTTTGTGCAGAATCACATTTTAGATGTAACCTAATTATTAGTTTTTGAAAATACTGAAGATTTCTTGGAAATGCGAGGAAAAAATAGTTTCTTGAAAGTTGAAAAATTCTCCAAAGTTGTAGAGAATCAAAAACCAAGTTGACCCAGATTGTTGAAATTTGAAAATATTGATCCCCTTCTTCTGACAATTGATGCCCTAGAGAAATAAAGCATGAAAAAGCGATCCTTTGTGTGAGCAGGTCTAGAAAATATGAAGAACTCTGAAAAAATCACCAAGTTTTAGCTTTCAAATCTTGAAATGAAGAAAATTCTTTGTTTCCTCCTCTCTTTCCTTGGACGCCACCTACAAAAATTTGTTAATAATGAATGCTAAGGCTTTCTTAAATAGGTTTTTAAGATAAAAACTGCTTTTATTCTTCGACTTTAAATCTTCTAAAAACCCTTTTGGAGCAGGTGCATTGAACTTGGACACTTTTGATTGATGCATGATGAAAACTGAAAAATTTACTAAGGCATTGAGCCTTGGACACCTTTCTTGCCTAGGGGTGTTTTTCTTCTCCAGACTTAGCCAATTTTCTTCAAATTTCAACTTTTACTTGAGTTTTGACCCCAGTTTGATCTTGATTTCTAGATGTCAAATTGATCTCGTGAACTAGCTGTTGATTTCGTTGTTGAGCTTGATCGAATCTGACGAGATTTGTCTGGAGGCAACTTTTCACAACATCATCTTGACCTTCAAAATCACGGGTGCCCCTGGCTACCTGGGGTGCTCATGGCTTCCAATTTTAGCCATTCTTTGACAATCTTCAACCTCTATGTTTTCTTTGATCTTCAGATGAATTCTCATTTTTGGATGATCAGGAGGTCTAATGAATTGACGGTTGGACTCGTTGGATAGCCTGATGAATTCTGAGGGAGGTCTTTTGGGAGTGATATCTCTTGAAAATTGAATTTGGGGCCTCAAATCCTTGGGCGCCCCTAGCTACCTGGGGCACTCAACTCTTCTAGAGTTAGAATATTTCTTGAGATTTTCATCTTTGCTCTTGACCTTTTCCATTTTTCCTAATTCCATCCCTACATTTCGTCTTCGATATCAAGTAATTGACAACTCTAATGGATTTTCCAATGGTTCTGTTGAATAGCTGCTTCAAGTCTGAAGAAAACATGTTGGAGGTGTCAAACCCTAATTCAATCATTTGATGACACAAAAGCTTGGGCGCCCCTAGCTACCTGGGGTGCCTAGCATCTCCAGAATTAACCATTTTTTTAGCATTTTCAACCTTCATACTTTGATCTTCCGTTCTATGTCCTCTATTTGATTTGCAATTGCTAGTGACAGATGAATCTGACAATCAGGCTGAGATATACACTAGATAGCTAACAAGATTTTGAAGATAATGAATACATTTGCAAACCATAATCTCTGCATTAGGTCCTCCAAAAGGTTGGGCACTCCTAGCTACCTAGGGCGCCCAGAGTTCCCAGACTTAGTTTATTTTTTTATATTTTCATGGTTTGCAATTTGCCACTTCGCCAAGGCTCCTCCGATCGATCTGAGATTTCGGCTAACTGGTTGATCTAATTAATCTATTGTTGAATTTGTTGTGGAGCCAGAAGAATTGTGAATAAGACATCTTGAATGCAGAAACCCTAACTGCATCAACTAGTGCCTTGAAAAGTTGGGCGCCCTTGGCTACCAATGTAGCCTATGATCACTAGAGTTAGTTTTTATTTGCAAATTTCAACTTTTCCCTTCATTCCTAACATTTGTCATTGCCTTGATTGCTCGAGACTAAAAAAATTCTAAGGCATGAGTGTCTAGGTGCCTTGATTGGACTGGGGTGCCTGGACTCTCTAGTGTTAGCCAAAATTTTGTAGTTTTCAATATTTTCTAGCTTCCCTCCTCCATTCTTCGTCATGCGTGCATGGTCATCATTTCCCATCCTCTGTTTAGTGTTTGAATGTTTGAATCTAACACATGGCAATTGAGCAACCTCCATTAATGACCTTGGAGCTCCTAAAAGAGCTTCTAAAAAAACATAATAGATCCACCAAGGAAAACCTGATCTTTTGATGATTCTAACTGTACCGACCTAATAAGGAAGTATTTTAAGCCAATCAAAATCAATTTGAACCCCTCGGGTCAGACTTTCTATTTTTAGAAATTTTCTATTTTAAAAAAAATTGCCAACATGTGTTTGAAAAGAAACCCAAAAACAGTCTATTTTTAGAAATTTTCCTAAAATTTAGGACTGAAAAACTAAGATTTGGGTTTTGTAGACAAGGTCGCTCTCAGCTTTCCCAAATCGTCAAATTTTGAAAATTTTGAGTTTTTGACCTTCATGCAAGACATGCAAATTCCCAATTTTGACCTTTTTGGCAATTTTAACAAGACTTTTGACCATTTCTTCAAAATGCCTAAGTGTAGCAAAAATTTTAATTTGGGGTACAACATAAGTCATGTGAAATTACTTCATATTGGTTATTTGCACTAATTACTAATGAATGTCATCATTGATTATTTGTGCACATCTAAATCACCTATGTTCCTAGAACCATGTTTCATGACAAAAATAAAAATGTCTACTACATGAAGAATTCTACATCAAATTCTCCAATGAGTTCACTTAGCAACAAAACTGCATCCTTGTATTCCTACTTAGACTTTACACACTTGGAAAGTTTGATTTTTCAATAGTTCTTCCAAGTCTTGTTTATAAACCACCAATTATCAACAATCTTAGATTTGAATGTATGTGTAGATTCCTCTATACTTACCAAGCATCACTTCCAAAAAAAAATAGGACTACAATTTTCAATTTCATGCTTATAGATGGTTCTAACCATGCATGTATTTGCTTCATAGTGTTTTTTGCATTCTAATACCAAGTTTGGACATATAATTGTATTGTACTCAAGAAACTAGTAGCAATGATGAGTCTTGAGGAAACATTAGGATTGTGTGCATCTCTTCCTCATCATTCAATATACAAAAAGGTTTGGCATTCAATTGATATTCATTCTAATATTGTTGATTATATTACAAATCAGGGGAGTTATACTTGGATACCCCCAAAAAATTGGGTTTCAATTTGGGCCATTCACTTGTTTTGGTGTAGTAATATACCACTAGATATTAGTTAATCAACTAGTTTGTTCATGGCTAACCACCAGCAATCAACAAAAGACACAAGCAATGACATAACCTCTAGCAATAAGTCGTGGCAATCTACTAAATATTAAAGGCCTACTAACCTTCAAACGAGCACCACAACTAACTAGCCATCAACTTTAATGACTAGCAATTAACTAACTACCAAATAAACCACTAGTGAATTACAAATCACTAGACTAAGTATGACAATCAACTAGAAAGTCTAACTACAACAATTTCTTAACCCCTAACGGTTAACTAACTACCAAGCAAAATGAAAATGCCACCACTTGCTAACACTCCACAAACCTCCAAATAATAGTGATGATCAAGTAACCACCAAACTAATTCCTAGTGGTTAATCTCCACCCAAGTTATGTCATGGCACGTCTCCAATGAGACATTTCTATTATGAAACATCTTTTCTTTTTAAACTACTTTTTCCTACTTTGCCAAATGAATGAAAGACCAATACCACTGTTTTATCATTGAAAGGTTTATTTTCCTCTACCTACCTCCTTAGAATTTTTAAGCTCCTCCATAAGCACTACCAATTCCCTCTTAAGGTTTTGCTTGACCATAAAGTCTCCATCTTCAATCGCTACTACCTTTCACCCTTTATGGGAAAGTTTTATTCTTTGCTTGATGCTTTCAAACTTGGTTGTGGTTGCTTATAACCTAATGTTACTACCTTTGATTGTCTTGACATTTTACTTTCTCTCTGTCTTGTTTTCTTGTCTCTTTGTTTCATGTTCCCTTGTTCTAGGTCATTTCTCAACCTTACATGTTTTCTCTTGCTCGCTGCTTTTCAAAATATGTCTCAACTTCTTTCAAACAATTCAAAGGTTTGGAAGCATTCAAATGAAACTCAAAAGATGACTTTGGTTACTCTCCTTTTGTTTAATCATGCAATAAATTGTTAACTGCCATATTAAAACTCAAGTTCAAGTGAAAATAACATGCTTGCTTTTAATCATTTTTTATTATATTTTAAAACTTGCATGTGAGAACACTTAAAAGGTAATTCAAAAATAATTTACTCAAAGGATGTGTAAAGTTAGGTATTAACATGCATTTTTACTATATACTCTCCTAGGAATGGGAGACCTTCCTTTCCACTTATTATTTTCTTTGAGGCTTTTGTGACTTACCTTTTTATGCTTGTGAGAGCATCTTGTTGACTTGAGGCAAATGAGTCATCTCAAACCAAATGACCACATTCACAACAACCTACATAGTGTAATGGAATGCATTGATAGTAAATTGGTTGCACCCACTAATTGTCATCTAATAGTAATGTTATACTTTTTTGAAAGAGGATGTTCCAAATCTAAATCTACACATCCTTTTATAATAGGATGAATATAGTGCAAAATTCCCAATAATAATGAAAAAATATTTCATCTAGAAACCACTTTTTGAGTGCTTATAATCATCTCCAAAGAAGGGCCTTTAGTGACATGTATTCCATTGGTTTTTAGCTCTAAGGGCTGGTATTTCATAAGCAACCCTATATTTTGGAAGAACTATAGACCTTCTTGGAAGATCCTTTCACAATTGCTATCAATAGCAAAAACCACAATAAAATACCCTTTGAAATAAGTAGATCTCATAACGCTCTTGAGTTTATAGTTTCCACATGTCCATTCATAAATCTCTTCAAAGGTAGTTGCACTCTAAAAAATCTGCAAATAAGCCCTCAAATTCACAAGCATCATAATATTGTATCCTTCCTCCCCTACCTCTTTGCATCCTAATATCTCCTCCAATCTATCCAAATATGCTCTAGCCAAAGTCTGCCCTTATCTCTAAATATCCCTTCACAACAAAGTTATTTCAATCAAACCTCAAAACTCATATGCTTTTAAATAGAATTAAACTTGTACCTGGAGAGGAATTGAATTTAGTAGTCTAAAATCAAATTTGCATCCTTTGGATGTGTTCAGCTCCAAGTTTGTAAACCCTTAGAGAATTAATGTAATGTTGTGGATGAGATCCACACAAGGATGGACAAAATAACATGACAAGCAGGAGTTTAAAAAACCTTAGAAACAAGGGGATACCATAATTAATACGACACCATGAAAGACATATAACATATTAAGAATATGACACTAAGCATGTCATATTGACACACTAGGACCTCCAAACCTCCAAACCTGAAAGGCCAAAGAAAATATTCAATTCAAACTTTAATTCTTGGTATCACTGCATAAAAGAATATCCTATGTTCCATGGTGTTTTTGAGACGAGGATGGCAGGACGAACTGTACCAGACCATGGCAAATGTACCTTTAATCTCTTTTGTACTCTAATACCATATGAAGAATTTTGAATTTTGATGCTTTTTTGAACAATGAAACATTGAAATCAGAAATCCAAATTATTTCTGTTAATATTAACTGTTATATAACTTATATCATTAACTATGAATCTGAATCATGATATATTTATTGCTGTTATAGTATAGTTGTTGCTATCACACCTGTCATGATTAATTTAATTGTTGTTATATTAATGTTATAGTGTTGTCATGATATATCTATTGCTGCTGCTATAATACTGTCATGATATATTTAATAGTCTTTTTTAAAATATGAACAATTGTTTTTAAAAACTTTATTAAAAAAATTGTTTTCCAAAAGGGGACACCTAGCTGTCCCTGAGACAGTTAGGGGACGTCTGAGACTTCTCCGATTGCCTTGGGGACAGCTAGGCATCCCCTATGTGTTTCCTGTCGTCCCCGATTTTGGGGACATGTTTCAAGACGTTACCTCATTTTTCAGATTGGGGGGGGATGGCTAGGGGATGTCCCCTAATGTCCCCCTATCCCCGAAATGCCTCAAAGGACGGGGACGAGGGTTTGAGGGGTGTGGGAATGCATCCTCGTGTAACATAGAGAATATCTTATCACAAACAAAAGAATGTGGAAGGGTAGATGCATGAAAATAGGGAAGAACGCAAGCAGGAGGGTGCAAGTCATAAACAAGCTAAAATGGATTCCAAGGATATAACTTAAGAGATCAGCGTTCTTCAAAAAGTCAAAAAGCTATAAGTAAGACACATGAAGCTAGTGAAAGACACGAATGAGCTACATGGAGTACTTTATGGAAGAAAAAGCGTAATTGACTCGAATTACTCCAATTCATAGAATCCTTATACAGCTTGACACTCGTTTGCTCCTTGTAAGGAAAGGATTTTCCACTCATGTGAGATGGAAGTAGAAAAGGAATCTTATAAATAATTTTGGGAGATAGTACTACCTGTCTTTAATGCCAAGGTCGCAATAGATTAATGGGTTATAGCATGCTTCTTGAGGAAAATTTTTTGTTATATTGATAAGTCTAAGTAAATCAAAAGCTTCATATTCCAATCTAGGAGTGCTGTTGCCATATCAAGAATAAGAAAACAAATATCCAAGAATAAACTATGCAAATATTTAGTGGGTATGATTTTTTTTAATCAGGATATCCAAGTTCCCTGATTTAGCATAGGGAGTGAAATATGAAAAGCAAAAGTAGAACCAGCTTAAATGCAAACTTGACCAGCAAAAGCCAGTCTTTAGGTGTAAAATATCTGTATGTTTACCTAGTATATACTAATTAGCATTAACAGAAAAAAAATGTTGTTTAAAGAAGATCAAACAATCTATGTAATCATCAGGATATCCAAGTTCCCTGATTTAGCGTAGGGAGTGAAATATGAAAAGCAAAAGTAGAACCAGCTTAAATGCAAACTTGACCAGCAAAAGCCAGTCTTTAGGTGTAAAATATCTGTATGTTTACCTAGTATATACTAATTAGCATTAACATAAAAAAAATGTTGTTTAAAGAAGATCAAACAATCTATGTAATCATCAGGATATCCAAGTTCCCTGATTTAGCGTAGGGAGTGAAATATGAAAAGCAAAAGTAGAACCAGCTTAAATGCAAACTTGACCAGCAAAAGCCAGTCTTTAGGTGTAAAATATCTGTATGTTTACCTAGTATATACTAATTAGCATTAACAGAAAAAAAATGTTGTTTAAAGAAGATCAAACAATCTATGTAATCAATATTTTCTTTTATATTGTTTTTCATTTTTGTAATTATTGCAGATTGTAAAAATTACTTCTTTCTTTTTTGGTTACTAACATAATGTACTTTACTTTCTTCATATAGAAATCTGCAGAGTGAAATTTCTTACGTTATTATGTAAATGAAATCTTAACAAAGCATGAGCAATAACAATTATACTGCTAAAGAAGTTAATATATCTTCAGCTTTACTCCCTGCTTGCTCTATTTAACTATCACGTACTAGGGAATGGTTCCCAAACCATAGACAATGATTAACCTCTTCCTTCTGCAAACACTGAATATCCATTGTACAAGGGCAAAGGCACAAAGCTATGAAGCCTGAGACAAAGTCTAAAGACAGATGGGATTTTAGTTAAAAACATCTCAAAGTTGAATTACAAATCGGGGGAAGCTATTGGGTTATTTACAGCATGTGTGCCACCACATCATGATCTTAGTTTTGTTAAAAAACTGAATCTACGGCCGACACAACATGCATCAAGAGCAGCAGGTCATAAGCTTAACTGTTCCCAACCAAGCATGTAATTGCATATCTAATTGTTTGTCATAATCACTACCTCCATATGTACCCAGTTATGAAAGCTTCATATCCAAACCTCTGGGAACCATATCAATCTGTACTACCAAAATCCCTCATGGCTTATATCGAATTCATCATGATCTTAGTTTTGTTGAAAAACTGAAACTATGATTGACACAATGTGCATCAAGAGCAGCAGCTCATAAGTTTTAACTGTTAATAACCAGGCATGTAATTGCATATCTAATTGTTTGTCATAATCATTACCTCTATATGTGCTCAGTAATGAAAGTTTCATATACAAACCTCTAGGAACAATATCAATCTGTACTACTGAAATCCCTCGTAGCTTATATTGACTTCATGAGGTGGATAGATTGACAATAAGCACTTCATGAGTCAATGTTATTATCATAGATGAGAGTGTGTTGAAATGGTGGGAGACTCGGCTACAAGATACACAGGGTACAAGGAACCCAAAAAAATAGGAACGGGCGTGTGCCCAAAAGTGTAACGCGTGGTGAACTTCAAAGTATATCTAATATAAGGAATGGAGGAAGTACATAGTATGAATTTAATTTCATTGCCAATAAATTTAATTTTGAAATACTCGAATTTTGGTTGCTCTCTCACTTCTTCCCTCCCTCTGATTAATTATTCAGAAATATATCGCTTATATTCTTATTTATGCATGACAAGCTTATCACTAGTTTAATAGCTTGAAATTGATCATTTTATATTCTTCTTCATATTCAAATTAAAATTTTAAATATCTATTAAATACTATATCAATTCATATAACTTGCCAAATTAATTAATTTACATGTCCACTTGAAACTTCATTACAAGAATAGATTGAATTTGGATATATGTGTTATAGTCTCACACTTAGTGTAGCCTTGTGACTGATTTAGAATCTACAGGATACGATCAAACATCCCAAAGTGCAAAGGCATGGGTGACAAAACAATTTCCATAACATATATTTTGTAAGATTTTTTAAAGCTTCATCATGGAAAATGAGTCAATCTACTTTTGATGTTAATTTCTATAATTTTCAGTCACATACAACTATATTCATAGAGCATTTGAAATAGGAAGAGCTTATACCACCCATAGTTGTCAACCTATTGACTACAACATACCACCACAACACAAATTAAATGATACATATAGTTTAGGAACTCTGTAAAGACCCGGACAAATATTCATTTGAAAAATGACAGTACAAATTTCCCAAGGAAAGTAATTTATTTAAAGATTGTACAAATTCATCGACTTCCTGCCCAGCTTAACACATGTAAATTGCTACTCTATAGCTGCAAAAATCATCAAAACAATACAATGGACAAGCAATATTTCCAAGTTATTAGTAAATAATACATTACTTTGATTTAAACTTGTTATATGCATCAAGTTTCAGTGTTGAAGCTTCAGAGTGCCTCCACCTGATCATAGCCTTCTGTTCATAACCTACAGAAAAATTATCACATGATTGAAAGAATTAACATTAGAAAAACTTCAATAATACATTAGTAGTCACACATTAATCACACCAATATGCAGCAAATTTCCAAAATGATTTACAAATAGTACTTTCTTGGGAAGACCTAAAATTGTCATTATTACCTCTGTTAAAAGAGGCACGACATGCTCTTCCCATTCACTGGCCCATTTTGCAGCTGGCCCTCTTGCAAGAGCCCCTTTTCTTAGTAAAAATAGTGAATCGCAAGACTCTGGAAAGCCTTTGAATAGTTCCTGTGCAATGTCCAAATGGAACTCATATATTTATTAAAAGCCGATATCAAGAGCGTATTATATCAATATGTAAATGCAATAAATATCATAGATTGCATTTGATGAGAAATACAAACAGAATTCCTGGGATAAATGCAGATAATACTATCAAAATCTCGTCCCTGTAATGGGAAAAGCCATAGAGATGGGAAAATCATGAAGAGACATATCAGTACCCCCTGTAGCCCAAATATTATACTACATAAAGCTAAACGCAGGGCCTGAAAAAGCAGCCTAGGCCAAGGTAGCATTGGTAGAATTATGTCCCCTATACATTAAACTACATATGAGTGGCATCTCAAAAGGTAACCTCAGCCAAGCAAGCACTGGGTGATGCAAATATTAATATTAAAGATAGTTTCTTCAGCAAAATTTTCACAGCTTAATACAATTTGGTTGAGCTTGGCTCTTAAAGAAGGCACATAAAATGCTTTTAGCTTTTCAGTGATCCGTCAATACCTATCCGACACATCTGCAGAGGTGGAGTATCAATTCTTATGGACATTAACTTCTTGACATCCAAGTTTGCGAGCATGCTTGTTGCACATGTTAAACAAACAGCTGATAAGTTAGAGATAGAGTTATGAAGATTATAATATCTCTATGGGTGTTCGTTCTTGTGATCTCAGATGTCGGGTCAATTCCAGTGAGCCTTTGTCTAATATTCTGTCAAGGGATCAACAGCAATACTTTAGGGACAATATTATGGGAAAGGGCATCATCATCCAACATTGCCTTGCTCTAATTCTTCCTCTCCTAAGACTTATAGGTTGTGTTTTAATTCTAATGGGGGTATCTAAAATTTACACACCTCCCCTAAATCTTATGTATTTATGCCCCGTTAGCAAGAAAAATGGCAAGACACAGACCAGAGTTCTGAGTCCCAAGTAATTTCTATGCGTTGTATTTATACCCCAGATTTAACCATACAAGAGGAGCAAAGAGTTAGTTCGGACAGTGCATAAACTAGTTAGCATAACGAAATATACCATCAACTGATTACCATAAATCATAAGACATATCATATATATATATATATATTTGTTCATCATGTACATATACTAGGGGTCTTACCCTCGTTACAATCCCTTTACTATCATTCTTCTATTATTCCCCATTCAATATTTCTCTATATTTATTCCTTACTACTTCCTCCCTACTTTGTAACATTGTATCTTATCTTATACAAATATCTACTTGTGGGGCATGTCCCTTACATTCCACTACTATCCTGGATGGTGTCCTTTCAACTAGAAACTCAGCAACCTCTTTGCGGAGGTTTGCAGTAGGATCTGTGCGACTGCTCTGGCTGTTAGCCGATTGCCTGCCAACATGCCCTAATTAATTTGGTGAATGACACCTTACTGCCTTATGAGATAGAGCGTGGGAATTTCTTCCCCCAAACCCATGCTCTAGGTCAAGGATTTAGGGTGGAATTCGTACCTTGACTGCTGAATCATGTCTGCATTCTTTCTAGACCCTTCTTGGCCTCTTGGCAACCCAAATGTCATTATAGAGTTGGTGAAGTAAATGATTAGAATGGTGAGAATGGAGGGAACTTTTAGCCTCTCCAACACCCTTTCTCTGCATGCATTCATTCATGCTAATCCCTACTTCGTTGTTAAACCTCACTATTCCAGCATCCTTGAAAAACTGTTGCTCCTTTCCCTACATTCCACCTGCTCTTTATCCTGTCTTGCTAGGGTAGAAATGTTATTGCTGCTATCAATGGAGGCAGCACTTTCCATGATAGAAGACATCAAACCAGGGCAGTGGAGGAGGCACAAGCTCAGGGAGAGAAACAGTGGTATTCAATCCACAACAAGAAGCTGGTTCAAGAGTAGGTTGAAACTTGAGAACCATAGCATACGCACTCACAGATATGCTGCCATAGACTCCATCAATGAAACTTCCAAGTGCTCTCCTGATCCTCTGAGCTAGTCAATACCGTGCATTGATGTGCCACTTTGGCACAAATGGGGTCATGCTTGATAGCAAAACTGCGGTCTAGCTCAGGAAGAGAAACAGAGGTATTCAATCCACAACAAGAAGCTGGTTCAAGAGTAGGTTGAAACTTGAGATTAACCATAGTGTATGCACTTGCAAATATGTCGCCATAGACTCCATCAATAAAACTTCCAAGTTCTCTCCTCATCCTCTGAGCTAGTCAATAGACTCAATACCGCGCATTGATGTGCCATGTTGGCACAAAAGGGATTGTGCTTGGTAGCAGAAACACAGTCTTGGACTCTTGGCTAATACACAGCTAAATATCATTTCCATTAGTTAACTGAGAGTAGTTTTGAAGTACCTTTAGGACCACCTTGACGATAGACATGGTGACCCTGCCACACCAAGATGAAGAAGAATGCTCATGGGTCTACGAACAACCCTACTGTGACCAAGCTAGAAATCTCAACACAAATTGCTCAGTTGGTGGAGTGTCAAAAAGTAAATAGCCAAGAAGGTCAAATCATCTCTGGAGCAAGCTGAAGTATTGAATTCAACTCAAAAGATAAGATTGTTGACGAGGGGTTGATAGCTCAACAATTCAAAGGTTTACCTAGAGATGGTGGATGGTGACAATTTCGAAATCCTACATCATCTCTTGAGCAAGCATGGGCATGTAGAGAAAGTAAGTTTTTGATGTGGTTGTCTAATTCTATGCACCTGTACTATTTTCAATATTTGTATATGTTTGTTTTGTAAAGAAGAGCAATATATGAGTATTAATAAAGTGCTCTTACAAGCCACTTGGAGGTTTATAATTTTACATCTTTTATTTTGCACTGTCTAGTGGATTCTGCCACAGCCTTAGTTCTGTTAATTTTCTTGTCTTTAAAGGAACTGATGACGAATGTCTCAATGTTTTTGGGCACATTTTATTTACCTTCGTCTAACTATAAATACATCTTTTTTCTTGATCAAAAATAAAAGCTACGAATATTCATGCAGATTTAAAGAAACCATGTTTTTAATTTGCTAGTAAGCACACATTTTGTCATTAAATATACAATATGAATACAAAGTACATATCCTTCGAAAAGCATCCAGTGTGCTCATAAAAGTTTAAAGTTTGTAGAAATAAGAAGAGTGGTGCCATTTCCAGCATATCAAGATCTCAACTGCAATTTGCTTCATTACTGATGATGCTGACTTACCAAGAGTTGATCGGCCAATTCCGAAGCTGAAGCAAATAAAAGGCCATTTTCATCAACTTTAACAAGCTCCTTAATACTGCCATACACTTAAAGAAAAATGAAGTTAGTGTTCATATCACAACAGGTATATGTAAAGTTCATAGACATAAAGCAACAAACTCATGAATTCTACTACTGTATTTCCATAACGCACATTTGGATTTAATACTAAAATAGCAATATGTCAAATGGAAAATGAAAGATTTTGCAAATCAAAGAACTCGCCATGAATATGAAATAGCACAAACTGGTAATCCACATCCAAACATATCTACAACCTGCACCAAAAAAGAATGCACTTCTTTCAAATTTCTAAACAATGATCCACTTCCCTAAAATTCCATCCAGACCAGAACATTCAGCAAGGAACGCATATATTTCAAGATCATGCTGTTAATATTATGGTGCTAAAGAAACTGGATCATTTTTTAAATGGTGAGAAAAAGTCTGAAAAACCTTCATCGGGAGATCTAATCCAGATGAAGAAGTATGTAGGCAAACACCTAGATCTGCTGATCCTGAAAATAGTTCCCACAAATCAGTTTGCAATTTGGATCCAACCATGAAACTGAAGATACAATCTTTTGGGTAAGAAATCAGCATTATCATTTACCAAGCAATATAGGATAGTCAGCAGCAGACAACCACATGGTACGAAAAGCTACACGCTTCAGATGTAACTTCCTTATCTTCTCTTCATACTTTTCTCTTTCTGGTCCCTTCCCTTAAAGCATGAGATGATTTATTTGTCAGATATCTATTTAAGATATAGGTTTATATGGCCGACTTGAACTAGAAAACATATTTATGAAATCATTTTTTTATGAAATAACAGGATTTGAGTAAAATACATCACAGAAATATATTTCATGTTTAGAAACACATCTTAACCTGTAATGATAAAAAGCAACCTTGGGAATGAAAACTTCTTTCCCTTGGAAAAGTGCTCCCAAAGGCTTTCCTCTGATACCGAATCACATTCATTCAAGATAGCAGCAACACGCCTATCATACATAATTGCTGCCTCTAAAAGCATGCCAAAATCTTCATCTGGAGTCCTGCAAAATGAGAGTATGTACACACACCAGTCAAAATTAGGAAAGGATATTCAATCCAAAGGAAACAGCAACACCTGCTCCAGAAAATATCTTCAAACTTAAGCAAGTTCTTCTGATGTTTGGATGTGTAACTTTTAAATTTGGTAGCCATGTAGCTACAGCCTCCATTTAGAGTTTGATAGCAGAGCCTATTAATGCAATAAGAACACTCTAAGCCTTTACAGAACACTTTGTCTTGGATGAGGATAATGAAGACTTAAAGAAGTATAAATGATAAGAACATGTCCGTCTCACATTCCTAATTGGATTGGGTTAAAACATTTTTTGATCAACTCAAGTTCATATTATAATAAAAGGTGAAAATTGTTACAGAAGTCTGAGCTGTGTAAAACAAAACAGAGTGGCAATAATATAATGCTCTAAAGCAAGAGTACATTGTGTCAGTCCTGAAATCAAGAGCAAAGCACAAACTTTCAAGAGTGGAAAGCATTCCTTGTGTACAATCATCATGTTTAAAGATTTTTCTTGCGCTGAGTTCGGCGCCAATGTTTCTCAATCCCACATGCAGCTTCTCATAGCCCATGCAAAGATATCACCTTACACAACTTAACCACCCATGTGCACCTTGGAAAGATCAATGAATGTCAGTATGTTACAACATTTCGTCAATGTCAAAGTGGCTTCTATCAAATGAAAACAATTAGATTTTCTGATGGTTTCTCAATTTTGGAATGTCAAGGATGTGTCAAATTTTATTAACAAATTTCCTAATTGTTTTATTCGCACACTAACATCTTTCCTTGCAAATTATATTTCCTCCTCATCCCACATTAATGGCAATGACTTGCATCAGTCCTATGTGTCAACATGGATCAGATTTATTGTTGACATTTATATTGGATACTTTTTCAATTGCTGAGTTGGCCTCCTAGAAAGTGAGAATTGGAATGAAATTTAGGTTTATGTAGAACTTAAGGTGAAGCAGTTGTACTATAGAGATTCTCTACGAGTATTTCTCCATGGGTTGAGTAGCATGGTGTGTGTTGGGTTCCAAATATAGGTGGCCCATTTGTAATTCATTCATTGCTACAATTAAATACATTGATTTCTTCTTTAATCTCCCTTGTTCTTCCTTGTTTGTTTCTATTGCATGATTTGGATGCTTGTTCAATGGTTGTTCATTTAAAACACATTCAACTAGTACACCAATCTAGTATTAGAGCTAGCATTTGAGACCTAGAGGTGAGCTTACAAGAGTTTGCATTAATCTAAGCATTTTTACAACTGTTGTTGCATTGTAGGTGAACCAAAGAAGATGGCTCATAGAGTTTGAATAAGTGGTGCAAGAAACAATCAAGTGATCACATCAGAAACCTAACTGATGCATTGAGAGCAATTGAGAGCAATTCAAACTAGGCTCAAAGTCATCAAAACCATGCAACAAAAAGGAGTGGCAGTGGTGAAACACATCAGCAATGATAAGAAGGATGATCATGATGTGAGAGATGGTATCATTATATCATAGATCCAGCTGATGTTGAGAAGAACATGACAAGGGAAAGCTTTGCAAATGACTTGATAACAGCAAGGAGCAAGCTGAGTTTTGATCTCCCAAGCTACTCAAGAAGCTTATTTCTAAAGGAATTGGTGGAGTGGATCATTGAGCTAGAGAAATAATTTGAGTTTGAAACAACCAAGAACTTGAAAAGAGTCAAGTAAACTGCCACAAAGTTGAAAGGGCATGTTACCTTGTGGTGAGACTCTGCCTAGAAAATTCAAGTGTAAAGGAACAAGTACAAGATTTCACAATGGGACCAAATGGTGACTAAACTAAAGGGAAGTTTAAACTTACCAACTGTGTTGGATTTGCTCAAAAAGTTCCAAAACAAACCATGAAGGAATAAATGGAGGAGTTCTATAGACTATGAAACTACCTTGATCACATAGAAGATAAGATTTGTTTGTGCATCTCCATTGAAGATAAGATGTGTTTGCTAATAATCCACTCCATAGAGGAGGCCTACCAACTAGCCCTCAAAGCTAAAGAGTTGTCCCATAGGTAACAAACCACATGTAGCAATGGTAAAGGCAAGGACAAAAGGGATTGAGCTGTGGGACGCCGACCTATGTGCACAAGGATGGGGCAAAGATAGGTGGCAGCTATGTCACAAGGTTTGCCGATTTTAATCTATTAAGTTCAAAATCAGTGAACTTCAAGAAAAACTAAAAAAAATGTTCCAATACACCCTAAGATTGTACAAAATAGGGTTGAAATTTTTAAAAATTAAAAAACATTAGAAAAATGTGTTTATGATAAGTTTTTTTTAATTCTATAAAATAAACCCTCGCGACATGTAAAATAAATCGCAAGCTTCATTGCTATTTTGTAGGCTTCATTGTTTGTTCCACAAGAGGATGGGAGTGTTTACTCAACAATCATTGACAATCTAAGTGTTTAGTGTTATTCATAGATGGAGAGTCTGTTGCTCATGGTGACATGGTGGTCAAGCAAGTGGTGGAAACATGTGTTGACTCCTATAGTGAGGTTGAGGTGGAGCATTGGTGTTGAGGAAGACTAGTTCAATGTGAAGTGCCCACTGCCTTAGTGATTTCAGTGTTGGTGTGTCTGCAACTCAAACGACTGCAAGATTTGAAGGGATGGTAAGTTCAGCATTGGGTGATATGAAAAGCTTAGAACAATCTGGACTTCACAAGACCAATGCTTCTTGAAGAACTTGGTTTCCACATATGCCTCAATTGGTTACTCAATCCATGTGACTGATTGTTCATTCATATCCTCAACAGGCACAGGGAAAAGGAGAGAATCAGCAATTCCATGATCTTCTTCATCATTATATCCCATGAGGAGGTCGGGACTAGCACTAAAGTCTATCATTTCAGTGACAGCCTTGTAGCTGTCCCCAACAATGAGCAGCATTTTCTCATCCCTATGTAGGTTGGCCTCTTCTTCATGCAATGGAACAATAGCATATGATAGATCCATTTGATAATGTGGGATGGTCAAGTCATTTGCACCAAGATTACAAGACATGACTTGACTACAAGAAAGAACATCTTTGCTTTGTGATTCTTCCTGAAATATCCCACATAGGATTTTCCCTAGAAATCTGATTTCAAAACTCAGAATTCTGCCCTAATTTTTTGCACTTTTATTTTCTGCTTAAAACCCTAAGTTCTGATTTGAATTTTTTGATTTCAAACAAGCATGAACAGCGAACATATATGCTTCCAAATACTCAACAATAAAGCAAATATATTTATCTTTTCATTCATGAACATAACCAGCAATGAACAACAATAGAATGATCACAAACACATGAAAGAAGTCTGATTTCAGATTGTCCCAACTGCTGCTACAAATCAGAATTATTGTCCATGCAAAGTACATCACAAAATGGGCTCAAACATGCCCAGAATTAACCCAGAAATCTGCTGCTACAAATCAGGTATAAATACATACCAAATGCATAGAAAATGCTGCTCCAAATGAGCCCTAGCTGAGTAAACTACTCCAGCTACACTAAAATGCCAAAATATATGCAAAATATGAATGATGGTGCCTCAAAACCCTGCCAAAAAGGTCTGGCCTGCTGGTTTGAAGATGAGGGTTTGAAACCCTTGCAAAGCACACAAATGTCCTCCAACTATCAAATCGCCCCTTCAAGACCTAGTCGCTCCTCCTCCAAATGGTGTGCTCCACTCTAGGGTGAAACCCTAGGGCAAACATGTGCAAAATTTGCCTTCAAAATGTTGCTCAATCTGATCTGCAAATCTGAGTATTCTTTCCATCCCTTAATCCCTCACAAAACACCATTGAAGCACAATATCAAGAAGTCCTCCCAAGATGAGCTAGGTTTTCATCCAACTCACCCACAATTCACAAGGGTTTTCATCCTTGGAATAGATGCAACAAGTTGTTGATTCAAACTGAAGATAATATGCATGATGATGAAATGCCTCCACAGTTATCTTGTATTTATACCAAACTTGCCTTTTCCCTCCAATTTGGCCAACCCTATTTGGGCACCCAAATTTACCTTTTAAACTTGATATCTTTTCCTTTTTTTATTTTCCAAATAGGGTGCCCAACTCCATGAATTAAATATTATTATTATTTTATTTTTTTTCCTTCCTTTTATCCTCCAAAAAGGGAGCCCCAACCTCAAAGAAAAATTATATAAATATTTTGGCACCATCAAAATTAATAATAATTATTCTCCAAGTCCGCCAAGCCATATAAAAATAATTGAGCCATAAAGAATTATTTTTCTAATTATGCAAGGCTCAAACCACATTCCCTTACCTCATGAATTAGCCTACGGGAATGATGAATAGGCTAGCTCCCTCTCCAGGTGCTAGATGATCATGTCAAAAACAGGGACATGACAGTCCTCCCTTCTTGAGATTGCTTGTCCACAAGCAACCACAAACCAGGGTGCTACAAAATCTACTCCCCTTTCCATGTCGCATCCTCCAATGGCAAACTCTTCCATCTCACCAAATACTCATGGATCACCTTGCTCCTCAATCGTCACTCCCTTATCTCCAATATATTGTCAGGAATTAAAATCAAAACACCCTCTTCATCAAGAGGCAGAAGATCTAGAGAAGAAACATGTCGTCCCAGTGCCATCTTAAGACAAGACACATGAAAAACATTACAGATCCTAATATTTGTTGGTAGCTCAAGCTCATATGCTACCTCTCCAACTCTCCTGACGATCTTGTAAGGACTGTAAAATCTGGGCTTTAGCTTCTCCACGCCACTCCTCTTCAAGGTAGATTGTCTATATGACTAAGGCGCAAGAACACCAAATCACCAACCTCAAAAGTCCTCTCCACCCTATGTCTATCAACATATATCTTTTGTTGATTCTATGCCCGTTGAATATTATCCTTAGGTGCCTTAAGGATATCCTAACTATCCTCCATCAACTCCTTAGCCCTTGGAGCATGGCTATGATCACAGGCCAAATCTACAAAAGATGGAGCATTATACCCATACAAGGCCTGAAATGGAGACATGCCAATTGACATGTGATAGGTGGTGTTGTAACAATACTCACCCAAATGCAACCACCTAATCCAAGCACATTGCTGCCCCACAACATAATTGCGAAGATACCCCTCAACCCACTTATTTACAATCTTCATCTGTCCATCTGTTTGTGGGTGATAACTAGTGCTTTGTGTCAACTCAATGCCAACCAATTTGAATAGTTCTCTCCAAAATACATTTATGAATCTGCTGTCCTGATCACTCACAATGGTCTTAGGAATACCATGCAACCTAAACACTTCCCTGAAGAACAACTCGGCCACATGGAGTGTTGAATAATCCGATGGGATCACAAAGAAGTGTGCATACTTGGTCAATCTGTCGACCACTACAAATATACAATCCCTACCTTAGACTCTTGGGAGTCCAATGATGAAATCCTTCAAAATACTCTCCCATCTCTGCTCTGGAATAGGCAATGGTTGAACCAAACCTGTGGGGAAAGTATGCTCGGACTTGTTCTCCTGACAAGTCATACACTCTCTAACATGCTACAAGACATCATCATTGAGACCCTTCCATGAGAATATCTCTCTCACTTGCTTGTAGGTTTCAAAAACCCCAAATGTCCTACTAGAGGAGTTTCATGAATGGCCCTCAAAATCTTCTCCTTCAACTTCAACTCAGGCACCAAATAGATCCTATCCTTATAGTATATCACATCATCTACCACCTTATATCTATCATCCTAAATCCTACCATCCATGAGCTCACAAGAAAAGGTATTCTTGGGATATTCAACCAAAAGATGAGCCTTCCAATCCATTGAAATCTCGGACATACAGCAAAAGGTAGGCCTCCTAGATAGAGCATCAAGAACCACATTGTTCTTCCCCTTAATATACTCAATGTCGAAATCATACACTTGGACCTTGCTTATCCATTTTTGTTGCCTCTTGTTCAAGTCCATTCGTGCAAGGAAATGTCTCAAGCTATTGTGGTCGGTCCCAACCACAAATCAATTACCCACCAAGTACTGTCTAAACTTCACCAAAACACGCATGATGGCGAGCATCTCCTTATCATAGGTGGAATAGAGCCTCTCTACATCCCTCAACTTCCTACTCTCAAATGCAATGGGATGTCTATTCTGCATCAATGCCCTCTCCTGATGTATCACACTACAACACAAAGGGCTGTCTGAATTCGATAATGCCAAAACTGAACAAGAACTCATCACCTGCTTAAACTTGTCAAAAGTATCTTGAGCCTCCTTCAACCACCTAAATGCCCCTTTCCTTGTGAGATCTGTGAGTGGTGTTGTAAGTTGTGAAAACCCTTTCACAAACCTCTTGTAATAGCAACAAAGCCCCAAGAATCCTCTCAAATCTGAAATGTTCCTAGGTGGCGGCCAATCCAAGATAGCCTATACCTTCTCCTAGTGAACTCAAACTCCATCTACTCGAATCACATGCCCCAAGTAGAGAATCTCGGTCATCCCAACAAGATGCATTGGAAAGCAACCAAGCGAATACTTCACTATGTACAAAGCACTCATAGTTATGGGATTCAATATGCCAAGGAATAGATACTGATTTGGTAGGCAATTCTTAGGATTGCAAGTCTATATCAAGATATCATTTTTCATTTGGTTTCAATCTAGTTTGTTGGTCAAGAAAGAAGCAATTTGCAATTGCTCTTTCATCTACAAATGCTAAGTATCGAGGGGTAGTTAATGTCACCACGAAGGTCATTTGGCTACAACATATTCTCACTAAGTTTAGCATTCCATTCTAAAAGCCTATAGTCATCTTTTGTGATAACCAAAGTGCAATACATATCTCAAGGAATCTAGTCCATTACTAGCAAATCAAACACATTAAGATATACATACACTACATTGGAAACTAATTCATGATCACATCATTCATCTTCAATGTTGTCTGACATCGGAGCAAATCATTGACATTTTCACTACACCCTTGACAAAAAAGCAAGTATCTTTGTCTATGAGCTTTGTTGGTAGTGTGAGAGACTTCATCTTCTAAGGGGGACTTCTTAGTCCTTTCTAATGAGAAATAAACATGTTCGATACCAATTGTTGAGAAATTCAATCTCTATCCAAAAATGACTTCAATGGACTTCAATGGATGAAATACAAGGCTTAGACTACAGCAACATGAAAATCTGAAACTTATATGTAAATCTGAAAATTAAGTTGCCTTAATATGGAAATACCATGATTAGATTCATCTTCTTTATGATGCCAAAAATAAGCCAACATAACATGCTTATTAACACCATCTTCTATGAACTTATAATAGCAATATATAAAGAATAGCATTACCATAAGATAGCAGCAATGAGGCACAAATCAGCAACACAAAAGCATCACATAACACAAGATTTACATGGAGAAACCCTTGCGGGAAAAAACTCCACCAAGAAGAGAGGCCAAGTATGCACTATCTCCAAACAAATGAGATTACAATACAATCACTTTCATTCTCCTATTTGCCTCCACCATGGCAACACCTATGCTCCTGCGAACAACCTCCTTATGCCTCAACTTGTCCTTGTTCCTGCAAAGAAACTCTACATTCAACTGCTGCTCATGTTTTCTACATCCAAGAGGCTGAATTTATAGACTTGTGAAGACATCTTAAGCCCCAAACAAGAATCCCACTTCATTCCAAACGTCCCCAACCCTTGAAATACTTCCTCAAAATGCGAAAGGACACCGGTTTTGGCTCCATACTTTCCCCCCAACTTGGGTGCCTAAACTTGGGAGATAAACATTATATTAAATGTAATAAATGATGGAATACCAAGAGACACATGTTGCCGCATTCCAAGCTCCCACTTGGAGAATCCCAACAATCACTCATTTATCCTTTTCCTTTTTTCTAATTATCCCATTCTAGGCATCCACATGTGGGGAAAACAATATTAAATATTTATATCCACAACTCACCTTTACCATTGCTAGTGGACCCATCACCCTTATGAATATATTACAAACAATGGCAAGAATTAATATTACAAAATATTTTCCCAATACACCCTAAGTGCCTAGAGACACTTTCCAAGGATGTTGGAACCATGCAATATGACATAGGATTTACAAGGTGGATAGCACCTTAACCCTAACACTTTCTCACTCTCTATTTTGGGAAGGCCTTTTCACTCTTTTGAGGGGGGGATCCTTTTCCTATAGGTTTTCTTTTTTTCCTTGTTTATGAGAGATTTTTTGTAATAGGTACCTCATTTGGCCTTGTTCTTAGGACCCATTTTTTGTTTTCTTCCTAAGTTACACTTAAGGGGGAGCACTAGCGTAATATTTTAGTCACCTTAGACATGTTTTATCCTAAGTGTGATATATAAAGTTTACTTAAGTAAATTTCTTTTAATTAGATAGGATAGGATAATGAGTTGTGCATTCTCCTTCTTTCATGGGATTTCGTTTCTTTCCTTATCCTCACAAATTTGGAAACATGGATAAAGAATCCCTTGATTTTTGGTTTTATGTCTTATCCTCATCCTCGTCAAATTTGGAAACCATAAGGCTTATATATTTTGTAACTCTTTTTCCTTCCTTTTTGATATTGAAGCAGACCATTGTGAACTCTTGCATTTTTCTTGGAGACTAACTCTATTTTGGTACTTTGATCTTATTAATCATTTCCATTTACAATTTGATAATTCTATTTGTTGCACTTGTTCTAGTTTTATCAGATTCTAGCAACCCATACCATTATGATCACCTCATCAAGACAAATCCAATGACTGCTAATCTTGCACAAGAGTACAAAAGTTTTGGAACTGGACTGTTTCTAAAACCCCAATATGTTTGGTGCAAACAAAAATCATAAGCTCTAGATTTCGAACCTAGCGTATGAGCTAGCAAACACCAAACTGCAGTAGCGAATTACAAACCAAACTTCAGTAGATTTAGGAAAGGAAAGGAAAAAAATGCAAAAAGATTCTTTGTCCAAAGAATAAATTTTTGGTCAACTATATGGACACACTGCACTGCAAAACTGCTACCGAAATCAAAGCTTTAATAACACTTGTAATCAAATTACTATATCACATAAACAAAATAGCAGCAACACTTTGCAAATCAATGCAATGAACAAATAAAATAACAGTAAATACTTCACAAAGAAGAGCAGAAGTGACTGAAAGAATAATGAATATTAAATTATTAAATGATCAAGTCAAAGGTTATGTATGCCACAAGTTGGCCACTCCATAACCCAAGACACCTAATAGACTAAGGGTGTAACAGTAAGAATCTAAGGAAATTAGCACTGTATTTATTTTATACAAAATCAAGATGCATGTTAACTGAAAAGTCAGCATAAAATACATCCAAAAGTTGTAAGAAGTGATCAGGAAAGACCAATGAAGAGATTTACAGTGCTCATCTACGAAGGGAAATTCAAATCTTTCCTTTCTCAATATTAGGTATCCTTGAATAATATCTGGTCCATAAAAATTCAGAACAATAAGTTTTAATACTTATACAATAGTTGAACAACCAAAGCATCAATGCTCACAACAAAAGACAGTTGTAAGAGTTTACCAACTGGTGCTGCTGACAATAACAGCTGGTCTGTTTTCTTTCAACAAAATGCTATCCTCATCATTATCACATTGATTGTCCATCATGACCACACGATCTGTAACGAGCGTCTGCTCTACTTGATCGGGAATGATATCATAATCTGCAGTTCTCAGATATGAAGTCCCCGTATTATCAATCCTTCTGGTTAGACTCTTTCCATCTTCTAATCCAGAAACAATTTCTATCCTTTGGTCCACCATTTCAGTGTAACTGCAACAGTCATGGATGGCAAGTGGACTTGCAATAGCCTTGTTCAGTCTGAAAAACAACTACAAAAAACAATTTTTGATAAGATTTTAAACATAACTATTAGCAGAACTTTTTTAAATGACAAACCAATTTCACCTCGTGTTTCTCTTTCAATGATGTAGGACGAAAAAATTCAGGAGATCGATCATACACAACAGTTGCTCTGCAAGTAACCATGGCAAGCCATCAAATATTATTTCTGTTAGAAGTCTTTTGTGTTTTAAATTTCTGCTTAGTGATTTGCAATCCTAGAAATGATCATATCCTTCAACTTCACATAATAAGTTGCCTAAACCCTATAACTCTATAAGAAACAACACTTAACTTTATGCCCCAGTTTTGAGCCAGCTCATGTTGCATGGCTTTTGTAACACACAAACATCCATCAGCCATTTTCCCATAATGCTTCTCGCACCTAACCACATTACAAAATTAACAGAGTTAATACAACATATATTAATTTTAAACAGTTTTAAAAGAGATATGAAGTAGATAAATTGGATCAAACAGTACCAATGGTATAGCTTCACCAGAGGATGTGATTTCCCAAGAGTCAAGCCCAGCAGAGTATAACCAAAATTATGCCAATCAATAAGGAAGGCAGACTTCCTTATCCAACATGCCCATCTTACAGCAAACAAGGTAGGGACAGAAGGGGGATTCTGCAAAAAGGATGTATCATAAGACTGTTCAATAATGACTTCCCACTAGGAGAACTGAAGATCCTTCAAGAATATAAAGAGGCTGACAGATAATAATAGCATTCTACAACGGATGTCTCAAGTGCCACCAATTACACAAACACAATCCTCAAGTTTGTCCATCATTATTAAGAACTGATATGTCCTACACCCAAGCCGATAATTTTTCTGGCATCTTGATATGTTGTATCACCAGACAATAGATCTACAAAAGCTAGCTTATATCCCTACTTGGACTGCACTCATGAAAACCCCTTTCTGGAATGACTACTCTTAAGTAGGTCTATCCTTAAACAGATTTAAACTTAAGATGATTCTTTATTGCACTTGGGGAAATATTGAATTTCATAGAACTCAAAAACATTTAAAAATAAAGATAACTAAATGCATCAGGCTAAAAAAACATTGAAAATTGTTTGAGGAAAAAAAGATTGCCCAACCAAGAATGAGAAAGCTCAACTGATATTTTAATAAACAGTGAACATAAACAAAACAATTTTAAAGAGGACTTAAAGAATATTCGTTGGGTAATTGTTTCTGATGTCAACTAAACATTACCTCTGAAATAAGCTACAACAACTCTATCTCAGTCAGAATTGAGTACTCTTCAACTAAACAAGTAACATCGTAAGAAAGATGGGCAGAACTTAATCATCTAATTCAGGGCAAAAGAAACAAGAAAAAAACAACAGAAAAGGAACTTAGATTTCCATTTGTCCTCATTACTTTAGAGATAACTGAGATCAAAGAAAACAGATACAAACAAAAGATGGATAAAACATATACAATGTGCCTTTCAATCTCGACATATAAGGTTAATCAAAAAATTAATGCCAGAATAATACTCTTACCTGTACAAGGAATAAATCTGGGGTAGGTATCTTAAAACAGATGTACCAAATTAGAATAGCAAATTGTAACATCACTTTTAAAGGAAGTGCCAAGAGATAGAGAAATAGTGGTAGACCCTGGGGAATAGGTTGCCGCTGCAAGAACAGTTGCCATATCAGCCTGAAATTGTAGCTTAACTTCAACTCAATTTTCTAAAGAAATACCAGCTTCTCTAAAAAATGTAGCACATTACATATAAATTTACCATCAAATGTAGATGAATAGATGGATGTTCCAAAACAGCACCATGAGGCTCAGTTCCTATCAAAAGAAATGTTAGACAAAATTCAAACAGAACAACCAGATACAAAAACAGTGAAACTTCAAACAACATACAAACAGATAGAAGTATAACAATACTGTAAAGGCAATTTAAATCAAATAATTATTAAAGGCATGGAAAGGAGGATGAAGAAATTTTTATATATAGGTAAAAGAGGTTATTAAGGTTTTTGTCAAAAAGATTGTGCCATAATGAGCCATTAATGAGCTTTGATGTGAAAAAAAGTAAGCAGTCATTGGCAGATTCAGAAATCAAAATGTTAAATCACAAGGAACGTGCTACCAAGCCATGTTGTGATAATGTGACATTGTAGAAAGGATATTGGGGGCATGAGAGGATATCAAAAAGGCTGGGATATTTCAAAGGTGCAAATGATTTGCAATTTATTACTATCAAAGAGAAAGGATCGAACTTAGTGCACAATGTGTAATTCACTTATAAGACTTTTGTAATTTTTAAATTAGTGGTTAACATCTCATAAGACAATCATCAAAAATTGGTATATCTGTAACATTCACTGCTAGTCACCTGCATGATCCACAACCTCATCAAGCACCAACTTAAAACAATGCACTAAAATAAATGAATGGCAAGAATATAATGTTATAAGAAAAGGTAAGTCATGTGCCATAAGATAACACTCATTGCCATTTATGGTAGCCCCAGGGACCTGTATGTAGTTGAGAATGCACAACCAAGCCACATCCAAACGTGTACAGTAAGAACTTGATCCGTGCAAGAACTTAAAAGAAAATTCATGTGCCTATCTAAGGGTTATGCAATCATCCATTAACCAAATTCCCTTGTTTCACTCATGTTAGCTTAAAAATAGTCGTTACTAGCTCCCTCTACAACCAAACAATTATGGGATAGCAGAGCTGACAGTCAACCATTTATATTCAGGTGAAACTATTCCATAAGTTTTGTGATCTGAGAGGAATATTGTTTCAATGTGAGTTGAAAAAATGCAAAAAGATGGTGCATGCATTCACTAAATGGGTTTTAGCTAATTCTTATGCCATATAGGTAAAACTTCTATATCTAGGGTTTAGTAACTGCTATGGCTTAACGTGAGATCAAAGTAATGTTCCAAACCATATAAAACAAATTTTCATTAGAGATATATTCCTTGTTACAACCTTCGACACTATGCAATGAGTGAAATGCTACATTTTACTTAGTTTTTATAAATTTAAAAACAAGTCCATAAAAATTGATCTGAAAATGAACTCAAATGAGCTTATAAAGTAATAACATATGAAACCTCCAGCGCAAACTGTGGCCATTGCTAAAAATATTTTACAGGCTCTTGAGCACAATTTTTAGGCAAGTAAGCTAATGTTCCAAAGCATTTCTAGAATGGTTATGGCAGAAAACATGGGATCTGTTTTGAGGACAGCAGTGCCTTTTTTAATGGATTGCAGTTTAGGAGATAGGGAAAATAATAAATCCGAAAATTAGAGTTCAAAATTTTATCTTTAAATAAAACAATCTGTAAACTACAATGTGTTGGTGTAACAATTAGCACCTCTGGAGTGCGAGTTGGTACGGACTACGGACAGCTATGCACACTGCGTAATGAGTGCTCTTCAAATTAGGAGGGGAAGCTCCCTCATTTGCTGAAATGCGTGAAAAAGTAAAGTAATCTAACTCCTATCTTTTTGTCTCAGCTGGAAGAGGCAAAAGGTTAAGAAAAACCACAAACGTTGCAGCTAAGGATTTTCTGGTTTCGCAGATCACTAATTACAACTAAACTAAAGCTTTAATCTGTCCAATTCTCCTCAATAAAACAGAGCATGAGGAAAAAGGAGCAGGAATGGTTTCACAATAATCTTTAAGTCGGGATTTCCAAGGAGATGACGACACCTATCTGAGGTGTAGGCTGAAAGAAAGATAATTAGCACAACACTAAAATGAAAATCCTTACTTCCAAATTCCCAAGGAGGTGACAACACCTATCCGGGGTGTAGATTGAAACAAAGATTGTAAAACATAACATAAGAAAGCCAACTAGGACAGCAAATTGCATTGGCGAAACACGCATACAATAAACGATCAAACTAGCCACTCCATTTAACTAAGGTGAACCAATATCATAACAATAACATTCAGGTAAGGCTGCACAACTATTTATTATCATAATAAAAGTTCGTTGAACAGATACAGAATAGCAATACTAAAGGTAAGGTTGCTCAACATGTATGCTATTACGTGCAAAAGTTAATTACATATGAGCAAAGAGCTCTTATTTATAGACATCAAAGGTGTAGGGAACCCTAAAATCACCTTGAGTCAACTATAGTCTTGCAAGCATGCAAGATCTTATTGCTAAAACCCTAATAAAGGAAACTATACAGTTAACTGGAAAACTCTCATCAGTTAACCGAAACAGGACTAATCTAAATGGGCATGTGCAAGCATGTACATCCTTATTGAAATGAAAACTAAGAGAAAACTCCAACTATACAGAGATTATTCCAAAATAGACATAGCCTGAAGGGTGGAACAACAAGTTAACTCGAAAAGAAGCGTCGAGTTAACTGTTGTGTCTGATGTCTATCCTGAAAGGTGGGACTTGGAGTTCACTGGCCATGATCTCGAGCAAGTAACCCCTCCATGAGGTTGTTGACAGCATCACTATCTGGAGCACTGATACTCTGTCGTAGCACACTGTGTCTTCGCAGCATCTCCTCACCGCCTGTGATCTGGCTCTAAAGTTCTTACTCTTAAGTACTTCATCAAATAACACTAACATGACTGTAAGTTGATCTAACTTACAGCCAAAGGAATCCCCACTAAAAATACCATGGATGAGTGCCTGCAACTCTGACTAAACATCAATAAGCTCGATGTACTCACTGTTGTGACCTTTTCACACATCGCCCCATTGCAAATGGGGACCCCCTATTTTCGCTTTTTGCCTTGGCATCACAACTGCTTATCACCATTTTTTTCTTTTACAATGAGGAGTTAAAGTTTTGAAGAGTCATCCGAGCCAAGTTGGGAATTCAAGCCTGAAACAGTGCCTAAACGTCACGGAAGTGCTCAAAAGGTCCGGAAGACAAGGATCACCTGTGCTTTGAGTCAATTCTAACACTTCCTATTTTTTAGGGATTTTTGCTTTTTCGCTTTTTTCATTTTTGGCATTTTTGGACCAATCTGGGATCCCTATTTTTTAGGGATTTTGTTTTTTCCATTTTTAGAAAGTCAACCCTGGTCAAGGAGTCAACATTTCCATTTTTAGAAGCAAAAATCAGGCAAAAAAATCAAAGAATCAAGCAAAAATCTGGAAAAATCAATTGAAAAATCATGAAAATCAGACCTCTAGAATGAAAAATCTGAGAAAATCAATCAAAAAGCATTCAAAAAGAAGCAAAAATCAGGCAAAAATCATCAAGAAAATCAACCAAAAGGCAAGTAAAAGCATGAGATTCTCAGCTGAAATGATGTGAGTCTGAAGAAATTCGCCCAAGACAATGGCAAGAACTCTTCCAAGTCCGCCAACATGTGGAAAGAATTTTTGGAAGTCCGCCAAGAAGTGGAAAGAATTTTTGGAAGTCCGGTAGCATATGGAAAGAATTTTTGGAAGTCAGCCAAGAAGTGGAAAGAATTTTTGGAAGTCCGCCCTTGCCATGGAAAAGACAATGGCAAGTCCGCCCTTCACATGGCAAGCCTCATGGAAAGTCCACCCAAGCTTTGATAAGGCAATGGCAAGAAATCTTGAAAGTTTGCCCATGCCTTGGAAAAATATTCTTCAAGTCTGCCCAGCACTTAAAAGAAAATGGCAAGGCAAGCTTCAAGTCTGCCCAAGGATGGATGTCCAAGACAAGTGCAAAGTCCGCCTGGAGAAGTGTCCAAGATAGTCCAAAGTCCGCCCTCAAGCATGATGGAAAATTTCTGAGGCATGAAGTGCCTAGAGGGGAGATGGGAATGATATGAAGTGGATGAAGTCCGCCCAGCCAAGAGAAGAAAAAAAAAAAATTGGCTAAGTATGAGCAAGACTTGAAAATTTTGGTTAAGTGTCTAAGGCTGAAGCAAGTTCGCCTAGAAGATAATATGGCATGAAGAATATGAAGTCCGCCTAGAAGATTATGGAACTGTCTAGCACATAAGAAAGTCCGCCCTCGAAGAGAATGTCAAAACTTTCTTGAAGTCCACCTAGGCATCAAAGAAGCATGGCCAAACCCTCATGAAGTCCGACTTCCCTCAAGTGTGCAATGTGCAAGACTCAAGGAATTCCGCCATACATATGGAAAGAAGTTTATGAAGTCCGCCATGAAGAAGATAAGGAATGGATAGAACATCAAGAAGTCCGCCACCCCTTGGCAAAGAGGTCTCCAAGTCCGCCCAAGCTTAAAAGGAAGATGGCAAGGTAAAAAGAAAGTCTGCCTATCCTTGGCAAGACCATCACAAAGTCCACCCCACTTGAAGATGGAATGGCACAAGCTAGACAAAGTCCAACTTTGCTAAAAAATGGAATGTCCAAAGCATGACAAAGTCCAACTTTGCCCAAAGTAAGACATGTCCAAACAATCATGAAGTCCAACATGGCCTAAGAAGGAAAAATGTCTAAGTATTGATAAAGTTCACCCAAGGAGAGGATAAGAAAATTGGCTAAGTGTTGATACCTTGGGGAAGGAAATTTAGAAAATGGACTAAGTGTTGGAAGGAAAACAGGAAGAATGACGAGGAACAAAGACGAAAAGTAAAGAGGAAGTGAATAAAATCCTTGCCCAAGGATGGAGTCTGTCCTACTTAGCACAAGCCAAACTCAGAATTGGAGGCAAATCCACAGGCAAAGTTCATTCAAGCATGGAGATGGCCAAAATCTTGGCTAAAGTATTGAATGGTCTGCATGAAGGTGTTACAACATGAACTTGAATAGCCAAAATTTGGCTAAGTATCTTCACAGAGAAAGTTCCAATTTCCTCCATTATGGCAATGGAATTGAGGAATTCTTCTCCAAATTCAAGGCACTTGAAAGAAGCAATCAGGACAACTTCTTGAAGGATTTCATCTCCTGAAGAATTAAAGACAAGCTTCCAATCAGAATCAGATGGTGACAAGAAAAGTATTCCAAACAAATTTCCATCCGAGATCAAAGCTAGGAAGGAACAAGCACAAAGGACAGAGTCATCGGCAAGGAAAGATATTCTAAGGCAAGCACGTGGAAGAAAAACAAAGTGACCAAGAAAGACATCCAGCACGCTAAGGTGGCCCCTCGTCATCTTCCAAACAATCAAATTGTTCCAAATCAACATGCAACAACTTTCTATTTTATTGTTGGTTCATATTTAGCAAAAGGACAAGTGTCCCTAAATGTAATTTTCTTATTGGTCAAGAAAGGAGTTAGTTGTGACCAACCCTAATTAGGGTTTTATTTTAATCTCGGTCGTTGATCCTAAATCAATCTTGGCAATTGAATTGTAATTGGGGAGCCTATAAATTGAGCTCGCCTCTCATTTGTAAAGTGTGGAGAAAGTATATGAAATTGTTGCGTTTTGCTACTTCCAATAATAAAAGCTCTTATGCATGATTTGCTTTGAATCACTTTTATTGTCAAGTGGTTTGCAAGGTTGCATAACTTCTTCAACCATAGATTAGAATTAGATAGAACTTTAGATTACAATTAAAATAGAATTTGCTTTGAATGTTTGTTAAGTGAATGCAAGATTTGATAGTATAGATTTATGGTGAAACATTGCTCATACTTTCTTCATATGGATGATTTTCATTCGATACGTAAAGTTAGCCTGAGCTTGTGATTGTGGATGCTTAACTTCAGTCTCATTCAAGGCATGAAAATTATAATCACACCCTTTGAAGATTGCACCCACTTTGTGTAGTTGTCCCAGGGAGGCAAAGCAAAGCGTGGCTATTCATTTCACCCGATCTTTACCATCTCTTGAATTCCTAGGGATAGATTAGAACCCCTAAACCCTTATCCTTTTTACATTTTTTTTTAAATCTCAAATTGAAAGTCTCAACAGAAGAAGCCCTTAATGATAAATCCGTCTAAGTCCCAAACTTGTGAGGAATTCCTTAACGTGAGTCCCTTTGTGTATTACCAACATATCACAACGCCCATTGAGCTTATCCACATGTCATGACCTGACGAAAGAAACCTTGGAGTTGCCATATGATCTTCTCGCAATCTTAGCATACGCGGTGACTTTGTTCAAAAGAGGATAGACTGTCTTTGGACATTTTATTCTGTGTGCTCAGTGGATGATAAAATGTACACCAACACTCACCACCCTCACGCTGATACCGGCATGAAACTTGAGACACGAAGGTTCTCACGTATCAAAGTGCACTAGTCACGTGTTCTCTGCTCTCATCCAACTCTAAAGTCAATGTATCCTGTATTTTTGCCTTGAAGATCAACTATGTCCTCCAAGTAAAAATAGCCTCTTTGTCTTCTTCATCATTGACTAAGTCGTATGCCATCCTCGGGTGAGAAATCATGATTTCATCTCTGGGTTTGTAAACCGCCAAGTCTCGCTCCTCATCCTGGATGCATAGATGGAGTTCGTAGGCATTGTACCTCAATTGATATAACTTTGCAAGTACAAAACGGCCTCGAGTGATGAACTCCTCCCAATCTACTAAGCACTTCTCGTATACAACCAGCTGATTAAGTTGATTCTACTCTGCTGGTGACTCTAGCATCTGTGGGAGTGAAGCGGTTACATTTTTTGTTCTATGCACAAGGTTAGAGATATACTGACGAAGCTACTGAATTTCAGCCTTGAGGGCTGCCTTGTTTTCTCCGTCTTTTATCATTCTATCCTTTACGCTATCTGTTGCAACCTGAAGGAACTCAACCTCTATTTGGTGTGTGCTTCTACCAAGGTTGACCCTTATCACTTCGATGTCTTCAACTTCTACTTTGTTCAAACTCTTATCCTTTGGAGGTGTAGCAGTCTCTATGATGATCTCCTTGTCAACATTTCTCTCTACATGAACCTGCTTCTTGATTCTTCTATCTGGCACATCCTAGTAGACATGATCAAAATCTGAATGATCAAGAATGTAAGATGGCTGCCTCCTCTTCCTACCCAGTTGATTCTCAAGCCAAGACGAATCTCGACTAATCCCACTGGAAGGGTCTGTGCTAGTCATAGGAAGCTCTGATGAGTATGAATGTGTAGAGGTATCACTACGCAGTAGCGAGTATAAGTCCAAATCAATATGAACTAGAACTGGAGACTGTTGTTGTATAGGTGATGGCATGGGAGGCTGAACCTCAGACTTTGGCAAGCTCCAAACTGTATTCTTGATAGGCTCCACATGCGTTTTTGTAACAAGTGCCTTCCCTTTTGAATTGTTAGGCACTTAGTTCTTCTTAGGAGGTTTACTCCTTTTCTTTTGTTTTGGTTTTGACGAGGATGGCAGTGAAACATCCACCGGTGGCGGCTCTATTCTTGGAATGACTGTGCTCCTTGTCTTCTTGCTATCAAGGTAGAGTATGTTATTCTGAATGACTCTACTCGATCTCTCTTTCACAGATGAATATTCTTTGGCAAACCAATCGACAGCTGGAAGTGGTTGTGCATCAACCAGTTCTTTGAAGAATTGAGGAAGTACAACCCCATCATCATCTGACAATCCTCCCATATCCTCTGACATGAAGACAGAAATCTATGAGAGGGAGAACCTGTTGTAACTGCATCAGTGCACCTCGAAATCATCCTCGCAATTGACCCAATAATCCTCCATAGTAGGCTTATGGTAAGGGCGACCACCAAGGCGTGCTGAATAATGACCCCAAGGGTCATATGTGCGTGCATCAACAAGATACTTGAGATTAAATTTTTCTAACTCCTATCCTGCAGCCTTGGCATCAACTGTTGTCCTGCACCAATAGATTCCCATTTGAAATGGAAAGTTGGCAGCTGATTTATGCTTATGGCGCAAACGTAGATGAACATCATATAATTGCCTTAGGAACTCCATGAAAACTGTTCTGTCCGAAGGATAGCGAGGTAGCATAGCTGGATTTCCTGTGTATCCGTAAACACGGATGTAGGTGTATGTAGGAAACTAAATGAACCAGTCCGCCCAGTCTACCATTGCTGCTCTGGAAACCACTGAGATACAAATGTGCAATTCCCGATCTAGGTTTCTCACTGTGTACATCAAGAAAGCTTCTTGCACACGCTTGAAATGTCACTCGGACTTCGTGAACTCAAGCTGGTCATAGTATTGATAAACTTTATGTACACTAAGAATTCCCACTGTGTTCAATCCTCTAAACTGACCTTGGTAGGAAATCAAGTATACGAGATAGGAACACATATGAAATTGATGGGCAACTAGGAAACCAGTAATTTGCTTATGGACAACATCACTGATTAGAGAGGCCCAGTCATAATTCTCCCGCCCGGAGATGATTTGAGCAATGATGTAGTACATCCAAGGCTGGAATTTATTTGCATCTGCGTGACCGGAAACACGATTGAGAAGAGTGATCAAAATCGTGTACTCAACCTTGTATTCTCCGCGACCCACATTGTTTGGCAATTTGTTTTTCTTTTGTTTTAACCATCTTTCTGCCATTTTGTTCTAACACACGTCCTTACCAACATTGAATGCTCTTTCACACTGGCCCATGGTAATCACCAAACTGTTCGAATGTTGAGGAATACCAAAACACCTTTCAATGTCATGGGGTTTGAGACTACAAATCACCCGTCCATCTATTGATTGAATTTCGCGAGTAGTAGAATTGTAATGCTTGACACAAGACATCACGAATTCTATGCAATGAACTGAAATAGGGAGTGAAGCCGCCTCTAGCAACCCAGAATCTTGGATGTTTTGAAGCATTGCATTATTTATCTTAATTGGATCCAAGATAGCCTCTAGAAGCACCTTATGCAAATCCGTGTCAACCATTCCAGTGAAGTCATGAGTCAAGACTGATTTGGTCCTGAATTCGAGTTGTGTGTACTGCATTTTGAAAAACTCACCTGTTGACTGTAAACTCAACTATATTTTGACAACTTTCTCCGGAAAGCTAAAAGTCACCTGTTGAGGCTAAAAATAGCTTGTCAAAGGGCAATTTTCACCAAAAATTCTGAAACGTGGGTTTTGTGCAGAAAAAGATTCTAAGACAACCCACAACATCAAAATTGCGAAAAAGCACAGTTTAGCTTGACATGCAAAAGCTTTTCTGAAAAAAGCAACAGGGGGCAGCAAGGGCTGCGAGGGGCAATTTTTCCGAGAAAATTTGAAATATGGGTTTTGTCCAGAAGATGATTCTAAGACAACCCACAACGTCAAATTTGAAAAATATTGACTTCTACTCCACCATGCAAAGGAATTTCAGTTGAGAAAATCAAAGCCTCGAGAATTGAAGCTCTAGAGCAAATTTTCCTAAAAAATTCTAACACATGGGTTTTGTAGAGGAAGTTGTGCACAACCAACCCAGATGATCAGATTTGTCAAAAGTCGTTGAATCTTGGACAAGCGAAGAAAACCTAAGATGAGAATAGAAGAAATTAAGACAGAAGATAGAAGTTTTAAGTTTTTGCTTCTGCTAAAATCACCATCTTGTCTTGAAGTCTGCTGATTAGTCTAGACCTGTATCTGCAAGGAAATCTGCAAAACAATATATGTGATGCCTTTGAATACTGATTGCTGAAGAATCCACTCACATAAAGAAGAAATTCGCTTTCTCTTCAATCTGTGTGAGAGAAAAAGGACGCCAATTTGGAATAAATAGACAAATTTGTAGTTCAAAGGTGCCAACTACAAGAATAAAACCCTAATTTCAAAAGAAAACCTCTGATTGGACCCCACTTTGTTCAACTAATACTAACTCAGAGTCCCGGAATATTAAAAATATTAAAATATTCAGTTCCCTTTCACATGCGAATTTGCAAATGAATATCAAGAAGGGAGCCAATATTAAAATATTGAAAAAAATCGCCCATTAAAGCTAGCATGCAAACACTGAAAATTTAATATTATTTTAATGAGTTAACTGAAATCTCTTCAACGAGGTTTGTGGCGGATAAGGAAGGTTTTGAGCTGATCAAGCCTCGCAACGGAAAGAGAGGTCAAAAGAGGACTTTCAAAGATAGATAGGAAGAGGAAACTTTCAATAGATTTGATGCTTTAGAGGACTTGGTTCAAGAGGAAGGTGTTCCCCTTGACATGCAGGCAATTGATGGTTCTCTAGCTGAGAAGCACATTGTGAACCAGCCAATTGCTATCTCCTTCCCGGCACAGACAGGGGGTCAAACGGCTCAAATGGACATGGATCTCCCTCCCTCAGTTCTGGTAAGTGGGGGAACCAATATGGTGCCTAAGACTATTTTGGATTCTATTATCAGACTAATTTGGATTCTATTATCCCTGGTTTTGGACTCCTCCTTGAGAAAGGTATTGAGGAAGCTGGTAAAAGAAAGTCTTATTCTCCTGTTTTGGGCCTGTAGCAAAAACCCCCTAAGAAGGGGGCACCTGAGAAGCCTCTTAAAGTAGGTAGAAAGAAGGATCAGGAAAAGGTAAAGTTAATTGGCGAGACTTTGGTGGAGTTTGGCTCTGTGAGGACTATTGATTCTCATTTCTCCCAGCCTTAGCGATGATAGTGATTTCTTGGAATGTTAGGGGTATGAATAGCATCCCTAGACAAAAGGCTATTCGTGAATTGATTCGTGTTCACTCTCCTGATATTGTTTTCCTCCAGGAGACTAAATTGTCTGTTGAAAGTATGTTGAATTTAGCTAATAAGATCTAGGGTAGAGGCTTGTGACAGTGCGTTGGGGCACAGGGCAGCTCTGCAGGACTTGCTTGTCTATGGGATCCACAAAGAGTTATTCCTATATGGTGGCTTTCTTGTAGGTACTCTATTTCTTTTGTTGCTTCTAGTTTGGAGTCGGGTGAAAGAATTATTTTCTCTAACATATATGCTCCTACTGATTTCCTTGGTAAGACACATTTGTGGTCTCATGATAAATTCCTACATTCTTTGGAGCCTTTTCTTCCTTGGACTATGGCAAGTGACTTCAATGCTATTACCTCTCTAGACGAGAAATGGGGTGGTTTTGCCTGTTTGGACCCCTCCTCGGATCTCCTTAGAGACAATGTGGCTTTTTTGAACTTGGTGGATATCAAACCCTTGAATGGCATATTTACTTGGAACAACAAGACGATGAGTGATGGTGCCATTTTGGAAAGGTTGGACAAATTCTTGGTGTCTAGCTTTTGGGTTGGTGACAAATGGAGGACCAACTCTGAGATTTTGGATTGGTGGGGTTCGAATCATTGACCAATTAAACTTTTTGCTTGTGTGCCTAGATTCTCGAAGAAGCGGTCTTTTAGATTTCAGCTCATGTGGCTTCGGGATGCATCTCTTCATGATCTTATTCCTGGATGGTGGAGTGCTAGGAAGCCGACTTTTGGCACTACTATGTACTCCTTTACCAAGAGGCTTCAATATATAAAGTATAGGCTGAAACATTGGAATAGGCACCATTTTAGTAATGTTTTCCAAGATAAAGGCCTACTCAGGTGCACTTGGATTCCATTACCCGGAGGCTCCGGGACTAGGGCCTTTTTGAGGGTCTAAGTAGATTGGAAGTTGTGACTATGAAGGTTGTGGAGGAGTGGGAGCTCCGTGAGGAAATTTTTTGGAAGCAAAAGTCCCACATTGATTGGCTTTAGGAAGGCGACAGGAATACTTCTTTTTTTCACAACTTTGTTAAAGACAGAAGGCAAGGTAATATTATTTCTTCTTTTAGGTCCCTAGAGGGGAGTCATCTTCATTCCTCTGTGGAGATTTTGAATGAGTCTGTCCATTTTTTCTTTGTTTTGTTTTCCAATGATTCCCCTCCTGCCAGTATGGATGAGAATTCAATCTTGGCCTGTATCCCTCCTTTGGTGCTTGATGAAATGAATGATGCTCTTCTCAAGCCGATCTCCTTGACAGAGTTGGAGGATATTGTGTTTCAGATGAAGAAAGGAAAAGCTCCACGGCCTGATGGTTTTCCGATTGAGTTCTTTTAGGAGTTTTGGGAGGTTATTAAGCTTGACCTTCTGAGGTTGTCTAGGAGTCTCAAATGAATAAGCAAATGCTCAAAGCCATGAATGTCATTTTTTTGATCCTCATCCCTAAGCGAGAGGGCGCTAATTCTTTGGATCTTTTTAGACCAATTTCCCTTTGTAATGTGGTGTACAAAATAATTACTAAGCTTATTGTTGAGCATTCAAAGCCATGGTTAGACAGGGTGAGTTCTGAGGAGCAAGGTGGTTTGTGGCTGGCAGGCAGATTCTTGATGGTGTTGTTATTGCGGCTAAGACTGTGCACTCCATGGCTTCATCCAAAGAGAAGGCTATGTTTATTAAGTTGGACATGGCCAAAGCTTATGATCATGTCAAATGGGATTTCCTCTCCAAGATTCTGAGAGCTTTTGGGTTTGGAAGTGCTTGGATTGAGTGGGTGATGAGTTGCGTCACTTCCTCCTCCTCCTTTGTGCTTGTCAATGGTCTAAGCTTTTTGGGGCGTCCAGGGGCCTTTGGCAAGGAGATCCTTTATCCCCCTATTTATTTATCTTGATGGCTAAGGGGCTTGGGAGATTTATTAAATCTCATGTGGATCTAAGTCTTATTCAAGGTTGGCGATGGGGCAATAATTTACCCCCCCAATCCAATCTTCAGTTTGTGGATGATATGAATTTGATGGGCTTGGCTAGAGTGGATGAAGCGGTAAACTTTAGGAAGGCCCTGGATTGTTATTTGGCTACCTTGGGACAAAGCATTAATGAGGGTAAATCCTCCATTTATTTCTTTAATACTCCTAAGCTTATTCAGCAGAGAATAGCTAGGATTCTTAGGTTTCAGATTGGCATGCTCCCTTTTGTTTGACTTGGTATTCCTCTTGCCGTTCACACGCTTTCGAGGTTGTTTTGGCAGGATGTCATTGATAAGTTTAGTAGAAAGGTTAGTCACTGGACTTGTAGGTAGCTCTCTTTGACTGGTAGAGCGACTCTTTTGAAGTCTGTGGTTTAGGCGCTCCCGTTGTACAAGTGCTTTGTGCTATCTGCCCCAGCCAACTTTATTAAAGACTTTGAGAGCCTTTGTCGTCAGTTTCTCTAGTCTAGTAATCTCCTCTTGAGGAAGTGGAGCCTGGTGAAGTGGGATGATGTGTGTAGGCCGAAGCAAGAAGGTGGTCTTGGGTTGCGGAGGGCTGATTTGAATGGGCAAGTTTTGGCGGCTAAGCTTTATAGGTGATGGTGCTCTCAACAACAGTAGACTTGGGCAAAGATCCTCACCTCAAAATACCTTGGGGATGTGGAGGGCGCGAAGGTGTCTAGATACAGTCATATGGGTAAAGGTTCTATGGTTTGGGGTACTCTCAAAAGGGGTGTCAAGTTGATCAAACAAGGGGGTTGTTTTGGATTTGCAACAAAGGCTCGGACACCCTTTTTTGGTTTGATTCTTGGGACAGGAACCCTCCTATTATGTCCACCCACCCCCACCTACAGGATTTATGTCGGAGCTTTCTAGCAGCTGGATGGAGTTGTGTGGAGGATTTCAAAACCCCTCATGTTCTAGCCCAGGCTATGGCGTACAGGTGGAAGGACCCCTATGAATGGCCTCCTGGGGGATCGTTGGAGGATCGTCAAGAGTTGGCTTGGATTTTGGCTGGTAGGGTTTGCAACTCTCTTTTGGAGAGGGATATTCTAGCCTGGGGCCACAATCAGAAAGGAAAATTCTCTATTGCCTCTAGTTATGAGGTGTTGGATAAACAGATTTTTGGGTGTACAAGGGTCCCTTAGCGGAGACAGATCTGGAATAAATTCTCTTGGCCTAAGTGTAATTTTTTCTCATGGCTGGTGATTCATAATAGATGCCTAACCTAGGAAAATCTCTGGAAACGAGGTTTGCAAGGCCCCTCCATGTGTGTCCTATGCTCCAATAGTGATGAGTACTCTTCTCACCTCTTTTTTCAGTGTTCTTTTGTTAGAGAGATATGGCACTTTTGGTGGGATGTTTGGAAACAGCCATGTACGCATGCCTCTTCTTTGGTTGATTTTTGGATTAAGTTGAGGAACTCTCCAGCAAAGACCTCTTTCCTCGACATTACTTGGATTATTGGTCCCAGGCTAATTATCTAGCATACCTAGCTAGAGCGCAACCGTAGGATCTTTCTAGATAAGAAGCATTTCAAGTGCAACAGGTTTGGATGAGAATTTTGGGGGCTCTTTAGGAGACTTTGGTGGCCATGTGTGATCTTTCGATTCTTGTGGATCCTAGTGATATTGGTTTGGTCTGGAGTTTGGAGCTTCCTATTGGTGTTAGGGGTGGGCCTAGGTCTGATCTGGGTCGGAGTGTTAGAAGGAAGGTTCTAAGAGTTGGACATTGGAAGCCGCCTCCTCTTGGGGTGCTGAAAATTAATATTGATGGGTCCTCTAGAGGCAATCCTGGGCATGCTGGGGTTGGTGGTATTGGTAGAGATAGTTCTGGAGTGGTTGAGTTCTTCTTCTCGGAGTATAGAGGTTAGCATTCTAACAATTTCATGGAGGCTTTGGCTATTCTCTTGGCTTTCAAAATGGCTTGGGCCCTTGGTTGGAGACGGATAATATGTGAGTCAAACTCTTAGATTGTGATTGACTTGTTGAATAAGCATCGTTTGGAGGGCGTGAACTAGCGGTTAGCTATGGTGGTTAAACAAATCATCTCCTTGGGTGGGATTCTGGATTTTATCACCTTCTGCCACATCCCACGGGAGTGGAATAAGGTGGTTGATGGCTTGGCTAAATGGGCGTCTGAGCGGATGGGAACTTGGCATGTGGAAGATTGGGATTGTCTTCCTGAAGCTCTTTCTCAAGAGCTGGAGGATCTGGTTATGGAGGATATGAGATGTTTCTTAGGTGTGGCTTAATGGTTTTGCTGCTGTTTTTTGACCCTTAATGGTTTTGCTGCTGTTTTTTGACCCTTGTGGGTCGGTTGTACCTTTTGGTTTTGTACTGTTTTCTTGATTCAATAAAGTTTTTACCCTGTTTTTATTAATAAAAAAAAATGTTTGATAAATTTGTCGAGTTATTGCTGAGTTTTTCCCCGAGTTTTTGCTTAGTCGCGAGTTTTTAAAAATTTTGGGCTTGCCAAGTTCGAGTTTTACAACTATGAAATAATCAATTTCATACTAATCTCACCACATGCTCAGTATTGGATTTTACTTTTTAGTTGATACTTGCATTTTGCACTATCTGTATGTTTGCATCAGGCTTTTGAAATCTTCTATAGTCACCTAGATCTAGGTTTGTGTTAGAATTTTCATTAAATTCTACAAAAAGAACAGCATCCAACAATGATGGAAATTTTTCAGAATTTGTAATCAAAATAAAAGATTTCATATATAATACAGAAAGCCAAGAATTTGCTACTAATACTGAAAATGCTTTGGCGAACAACATTTTTCACCCTTCCAAGAAAACTCATTTATCCAATAATTATGACTCTTACATGATATAAATCACAAGTAGGGGAATAATTGATGGCAAAGGAAACATGATTAGCAAGATTATATCCAGAAAAACTGAATCTACTTTTTGTCAGTTACATGGGAAGTACCAACTTCCATTGCATCAAATGGAAAATTTATTCCACAACTATACGGGGAAAAATCCAATAGGCAGAAAAAAAAAATCTCAGAAACAAACTCTCAACAAAATAAAGAGAAAGAAACAAATTTCATTAATATCCACAGTTGATCAAGATATTCTTCTGTTCAAAAATGTATACCTGCATATGCAATGATATCAACCTCGAAGAAAGCCTGCAATGAGAAATTTTGAGTTCAGAATCATTATTTGCATTGAAGTCAAACATAACACGAATACAAATTCAAGAACTTTGGATACAAGTCAATGCTGATTAAGATAGCAAATATATATTTGAGCCAAGAATGGGAGTGTTTATTAAGGCGATTTCAGTCCTATTTGACAATAATGATAATTTCCTTAATGCAAGTTTACTGCCCCCTGGGGCACAATTAGTGAGTTACAACAGGGATTTGATGGTTTAGGGTGACTTAAAATTGATGTATTTTAAACAACCTTCCTACTGATCTAAACAAGCTTGTTGTTGTCACATTGTTTCAAAAAAAGTTCAGATAATAACAATTTCTAGATATAGGATCACAGACCTGTCGTGCAAGAGAGAGAGCATGATATTGCATCCGAGGACTGCGTCCCAAGTCACCAAGTACCACAACAGCTGCTCTGCCCTTCTTTTCCATTTTATCAGATAGTATAGCAAATGCTTTGTGGTTGATATATATATATTGCTTGTATGTTTCTGCCTTGAAACAGACAGCAACAAGATTAGAAATTGAAGTGTATTCATCACTTAAAATCTACAAGTTTCATGCTGGGCTACCTATACCAATGCAAATTAAGAAAGACTCAATAAACCAACCAAAGATGTGATAAAAGAATTCTCAACGCTGCAACTCTCTTCACACACGAGAAAATGGAACAGACTGACAAGAGGAGACGCAAAGAGGAAAATGGAAGAAACTACCTACATAAAAGATCCAAGGGTAGTGGTGTACCACACAGATCTTGCATTATAAACAATCAGCATAGCCACAAATCCAGAAGGGTAATTTGTAAAAAAAAGAGAAAAGCGAAATAGGGAACATATTATCTGAAGTCAAAAAAGTAAGTTTTAGAAAAGAGGACTGACATCTTGGCGACCCTTGGCAGTAGTTGTAAGAAATACTCTTTCCACAGAAAAAATAAAGATCTATATTTGTGCATAGGTTTAATGTGTATGTCTCCCAATACTCAAGAGGATCTCATGTTTCGACCTTCGGCAAGCAATCAGGTAGTATCTCAGATTCTCGTGTGTGTATCTAATACCACCTGCTAGAGTGGAACCACCTCGAGCACTAACAGAAGGTTCAAGGGGCAGTCCAGTTCAGTAGCCAATCTTCCATCTCCCCCATATTCTATAAATTTACCTAGATACAGTTTTAGCCATTAGTAGTTGATTTTCAATCAGGTCTTAAAGTTTTAACATAGAGTTTTCCAATGGGCCCTATTGTTTATTGCGTGGCAGAAGATTTACCTATGCTCCGAACATGAAGTGAAGTATATCCTTCTGATTAGCAAATCTAAGTTGTAAATTTAGACGATTTCATGAAAAAAAGTCCATTGCTGAAAGAAAAGATGTGAAACTGTCCAAAAGAATTGAAACTTGGTAAAGGACTGTTACCAATTGTAAGCTGGGGATAATTCCTCCTGCAATAGGTGTAATAGCTTGTGAAAGGTAGTTTATGTGTGTCTCCTGACGGAGATCATCTTCAAACATGAGTTTCATTTTAGCCTATGAGCCTCGCCAGCCCAAATTTTTCAAAGAAAAGAACATTGATCTCCAACCCAATTGACTAGGTTGGCAATTTCCATTTCATATAAAACAACACTGATCTCCAACCCAATTGACTAATTGTAATTCTCATTTCAATATAAATTAATTTAAATACGCAGTTCTCTGTTTGCCAAGGATCCACGTAGTACATAAGTTTGGGAACGCATCAAAATCTATAAATCCTTTATGTAAACAAAGAGAATATGGAGAATATAAATCAATATGAAATGTGCCTAAATATTTCTCAACTATATACCTAGATAAATTTTTTTTTTTAGGTGAAACCCTCGTACCTGGAACCGAAACAAAATTTAGAACCAAATGTATTATAACAGCAAATTTCCGTCTTCATAACCCCTTTCACAAGACGAAAAACATGTCTTCGCTATAAACTTTCAACAAAATTCTTCCGCATTTTGATTTTACTTCGAAAGATTTAGAATAGGAAGATAAAATAGAATTTCTGAAAGGCAACAAACGAGCAACTCCAAATATATGTCGTTGTCCATGGAATTTATCCCGTGAAATTCAAACGAAGTCCCCTCGCCGCCAAGGGAGGAAAAAAATATTTCGATTTCGTAATTGTCATTACTCAACTTAAAAAGGTTAAAAAATTCAAACAGTTCATCTAGAATTATAAAAGGAGGTGCAATGGTTATATCAGATTGTATTTTATATTAATATAAGTCAAAATAAAATACATGTTTAAAATACTATTTTGCATAAAGTATGTTTGAGATCTTTTTATTTGGAAAACAATTATTTTTAAAAACAAGGGATAAAAAAACATGTACAATAGACTCCTATTAGAAATGATCAATCAGTCTTCACCTATGCCAAACAAAAGAAGTGCATCTAACAAAAAAAAAAATCCTATATTTTTCCTTTTAGCTACTATCACAATAGATGCAAAGTTCCATAAAGGGTGGCGAGGAAGATTAATCATGGAATCATCTCTTTTGCATGTTGGTTTATAGTCAACCCTTTCTTGCTTCCTCTACTTCTATACCATTATCCACACGAACATCTCCTCTGTCACTTCCCAAAAATTTACAACCAAAATACCAAAAGGACATATATAAACATAATTTTCATATACAAGTACACATATACTAGCGCAACAACAAATCCACACAAATACACTTAACAAATAGGGGATGTAATTCAATATTTGCTCTTATGTATGCTTGTTGCATCTTGTGTATACAAAAAAAGTACTTTATTTCTTTGTAAATCACATTGAAACATTGAAACAAGTAAAAGAAACAGCATTACCCATTCCTAGAAAAACACATTCCTATTAGTATAGGAAATGAACATGAGAAATATATGTTAATTATAATCATTTAATGGAGAAACTAAATACTTGAAACTATGGCGATTAGCAAAGAAGGGCAATTGTGGAAGAAGATAGGCGATCACGCAAGGAAGGTGATGAATGAATGAAAGATACACTATAGGTCTTTGAAACTCTAATGAATGAATTCCCAGGGGCATGTTCAGAACTTCCCACTTCACCTTACCCCCCCTTTGATGTTGATAATGGGTAGGCAAAAGACAAAATGAACACTCAACAGATTGTCATGGAAAAAAATAGGAAGATAATTGAAGAAAATAAACCATTGAATCTCAATAATAGCAATACAATGACAAAAGGGAATAACCTTGGCATAAGCAACAAAGAGAACAGGTTGAATCCAGAAAAGTATGAGGTCACTAAAGTAAAGGGTGGTAATAGGGTATCCTCCCTAGTGAAAGATCTCATCTCTGAGATTGAGGCCATGCATCAAATTATCACTAACCTTCAAGGTATTGGTATACAACTAGAAACCCCTAGCTCGGTTGAGGGACATAAACAAATCTTAGATAATAAACCACATGAGGCAATAAATCAGGGTTCTCCTGAGACATTAAAGGTGAGTGAAACCATTATATGGAAAATATGAGAGTGGATGGTAACAAAGACTATTCTCCGGGAGAACATACCATGGAAAAAAAGGATGATAAAAATATGAACCGAAGTAATAATAGAAGGGATCAATACCATCTCGGCAATGTTGAATCCTCCCTAGACCAAGGGGTAAGAGTGCCAAAGATATGAACTCAGAGCTTGTTGTGAACTTCGAGGGCATACTTACTAGTTGCAGTATCAAGGTTGAATCTGATGAGGCTATGGGAGGGGGAAAAATCAAGTCAAAGCCTAAAACCAACCAAGAACTTGCAGCAAACATGGGGTCCTTGAACAATGAGAAGATTACTAAAATGCAACATACTCATACTCCCAAGCCCTAATCTGGCCCAAGGAGGCCAAGGAAGAATGAAAAAACTATACTAGTTGGTAGGGGAAGTCCACAAATTTTGAAGAACAAAAGGAAGAAAACAAGTGTTGTAATACAAATGACCACCTCCAAGAGATTGGAAACTAATGAAAGGATTCCCAAGTGCTTTGAACACTTCAAAGGTGAAAAAGATGTCTCTCCAATTTCTAATGGTAATGAACCTTGACTACATTTCTTGGAATTGAGTCCCCTAACAGAAAATACACTATTAGAAGGTTCCTAAACCTTGAAAAACATAAATATTGTGTACTTCTACAGGAAATGAAAGTTATTGGTTTCACCCTTAATACTAATCTGAGGTTCATCTAGAATAACTCCTCCCACTTCTCCACCAATCGAAAAGGGGAGAGGAGGATTTGTAATCCTCATCTCTAAGGCATGGAAATAATATGTAACAAATTTTGGCACCTCCCCATGCAACAGGGCAGTTTGGATTACAATTGAAAGGGGTAAAGACAGATTTGGAATCTGTTATATATATGCCTCCAACAAACATAAGTAGATGATAGAATTATGGTAATGGCTTCTCAACCTACCCAAAATTCCATGGATTTTGGGTGGGATTTCAACATGATTGAGCATGGTGAGGTCAAACAGGGAGGATTGGACATGGATTGGAAAGGAAATGAAAACAAATTATGGTAAAGAATGAAATCTAATATGAACATTTTTGACCCCTTGGAAGGTATGAAGAAGGATAAAAAAGGAATCCGGTTCACTTGGTGTAAGTCCCAAAAGGGTGGAAAGAGAATTTACTATAGGTTAGCTAGGTTTTATGCCAATAGAGATTTCTTTAGTTTTGAGCCCAATGATGAAGGGCACAAGGTGTATGTTTATCCATATACACTCTCATATCAAAACCCTATAAAAGCCAAGATAACTCTAAAAAATGGAAGAATTAAAGAGAACAAGAAGAAATTGGGTTTCATACTCAACAACATCCTCCTAAATGACATCGACTACAAAGTTGCAATCATTACACTCAAGGAAATAAACAAATGGATGTTGAAGGATATGAATGCCATTGAGAGATGGCAGCACAATGTAAACGGTTGGAAAAGACTATTCCAAACCATTGGGAAGAAAAGAGCTATGGACAAAAGAATTTTGGAAAATGAACTCCAAGAAAAGCTTTTAGTTGTGGAATCCAATGTCCAAGAGGATCCAAAGAATAAGGAACTTTATGAAGAGCTTAACTTAGCTAAGAATAGTTGAGAAAGCTCCAAGTAAATAAAATCCAAGGTCTGAAAGTGAGCACCAAACTAAATTGGTTGAACTATGGTGATAAGGGCACCAAATTATTCTTTAGATATATCAAGGACAAAGGTGTTAAGGAACAAATTGATTAAATTTGAAATGAAGGAACTCTACACACAAGTCAAGATGATATCTTACACCAATTCTCTCGATACTATAAAAATCTATTTTCCTAAAAAGAAAATAATGAGGACAACCACAATGTTAGGTCATATATCAAGTAGATTATCCCTTAAAAAAACTTAGAAGAGGATGCAAAGAAACTATCTGAAGAAATCTCCAAAGAAAAGATCAAAAAGCCATCCAAATTATGAACAATGATAAATCCCCAAGAAGTGATGGGATACTAGTTGAGTTCTACAAAACCTTTATTGGCTGGATCTGTGATGAGTTGTACCAAGAGTACTAGGAAGGCCTTAACAGAGGCTCACTTGGTAAGAACATCAACAAAGGTATATTATAAAATTGTTATCGAAAGAGGGGGGTAAAAAATGGTAAAAGTTGGAGAACAATCATAACTTTATTGAATAAGTCATATAAAATTATGGCTAAAGTATTATCCACAAGGATGATCAACATCCTATCCAAATTCATAAACAACACTCAAACCAGTTTCATCAAGGGGAGATACATACTTGAAAACCTGATCACAAGTTGGGAGGCCATGGAGCGAGCAAGGAATTCCAAGCAAAACTCGGCTATGCTTATTTTGGACTTCAAGAAGGCTTATGATAGGGTAGAATGGCCCTTCTTAAGGATAACTCTTGAAGCATTTGGTTTCCTTAGCACCTTTTCTAGCATGATTGACACTATTAAGGGATGTAGTTGCTCGAGTGGAGGTGAATGGCTCCCTCTCTAAGGATCTTACTCTTGAAAGATCCATCAAGAAAAGATGCCCCCTTGCTTCGACCCTATTTGTTATAGCCTTGGATGCAGTCCACTACCTGTTGAGGGAATCCACCCTCTCACTAAGAGTTAGGGGCCTAAAACTCTATGATTAGAATGAGTTATTGAACATCCAATTCATAGATGATACTAAAATATTTGTGGAATTAGAAGAGAATAACATGGATTGCTTTATGCATAAGCTAAACTTCTTCTGCAAAGCATCTAGAGAAAAAATATCCAATGCTAATTCAATCATTCTAGGATGGGAAGAATCACCCCTCGACTGGCTCAAAAAGTTGAACTTTCATTAGGGAGGTCCACATAAGTAGGTCAAATACCCGGGGATACCATTTGCAATCAACCCTAACCTAAAGGAGATGTGGCTATGGATCAAAGCCAAAATTTAAAAAAAAAAGATTAATGGGTGGAATAAACAATATCCATCCTTGGCAAGTAGAATTCAAGTATGCCAAAAGATTTTGTCCTCCTATAGCATATATTTTGCCTTTGTCTGATTTTTAGTAGTTATCAATTCAATGAGATACAAAAAAAGTTAAGGAGCTTTTTGTGGTTGCATGGAAAAGGTTAAAGGAAGAAACATGTTGTTATATGGGAGTTGTGTTTCCTTGATAAACTACATGGGGGGTTAGGACTAAAAGTTCAGAAACTACATGGCATTGCACTAGCTACTAAGTGGATCATCAAGGCCCTAACAAGAGAGGAGTCATGTAAATTCTTGATTAGGAATAATATTTATCCAATTGTCCCCAAACAAGAAAAATCTTAGAAATTGTTGTCATTCAGTGGGGTAAGTGCAAAAATATGGGGACCAAAAAGGGGTCTTAAGTGGTCAACTTTTTTTTGAAATCAAGATATATTGACCTTGGATGTGAAATCGATGATAGTTACACTCAAAAAATTTAGATGCAACAAAAACAAGGATTGTAGTGCTCTGAGTCTACTTTCTAAACTACTAATTCTTTTTGAAAATGGTGGAGATTAAGGGGTTCAAAAGAGGGAGCCACAAAAATGGTGTTGCTTTTGTCAAAAAAACATAACATAGCGACTTGGGTGGCTCCCTCAAAAGGTTAATTTTTTTTTGGTATTTTAAAAATCGCTTTGGTGAGAAATTAGCTAACAACATGTAGTTTATGTCCGATTTTTATGATAATTTTTTAATGAATATTTGATTTTTTACTAATTTTCAAAGTGGACACATCTTGAAAAATAGAATTTTGGCCATGCTACCCTTATAAATTTTGGAAACTAATTGAAAAACAATTTTTTAATATGTGTAGAATGAAGTCTTTTCGAAAAATGTAATTTATTTGAAATTTCAATGAATGGTTAATTTATAACGAAAAAAATACCAAACAATGATTTTTTTCCAAAAAACAGACACACAAACAAAAAACTTAAAGATGAAAGGTTTAACATTGTCAAAATGTGAAAAAAATTACATTGTTAAATAGTTAAGAGAGAGTCTAACAATACCCAGGCATTCGATTTGTTCAACCTTGAAACATGTGCAAACTTGATGGTTAGCAAAAATGTGATTATGTGAAATCTTGTAGAATATGTAAAAATATGTCTTTGGACATTGGGAAAGCACTCCAAGCCTTTGGGTTGGTAATCCAAAGCAAATACCAAGACTAAGGCTTGGGGATTCCCAAAGCAAGAAATAACGTGAGCGTGTTATAACGTGCTCACATTATTTCATTGTTTTGACATATTTTTTGCATTTGTGCTCAAGAGTTTCCTAAGAAAGACATAACACAAGCTCATTATAACATGCTCACATTATGTCTTGCTTTGTGTTAAATTCTATTCTATTAAACATGTATGTATGTATGTATATATATATATATATGTATGTATGTATGTATGTGTAGACAGTTAAAAATGTCCTAAATGATATCACACACTCGGATCTGATATACTAACACCGTTTCATCCTAAAATCCATCCTCTTTTTGCTTAATTGATTAAATTAGCCTAACTAATTAATTAATCGCATCACTTTCATTTATTGATTTCATTGATCTAATTAAGTTAATTCCTCCCCCTTTCATGCTTACCTTTCATCCTATTAAATTGGATAAATCAAAAGATTTAATTTAACACCTTAAATCCTCTCATTTAAATTAAATAATCCTAATTATTTAATTTTAAATGTCATTTTGACCCCTTTTCATTAAATAAGTTAAGTATTTAATGGATATCCTGAATTCTCCTAATTTGCATAATTAAAACTTTGTTTTAATTATCAAATTATTAATTAATCCTAATTCTCCCACTTGCAAGGGAATATTCCTTGAGAATATTCCTCCTTTGCACATTCCTCCAAAAAGGGAATATTCTCAAGGAATATTCCTTCCCCCTTCACATTAAAATTTGGTTTTAATTAACTAAATGCTATTTTTTCTCCAAAAGGGAATGTTCTTTCCCTCTTCACTCATTTGAATAAAGGAATATTCTTCCTTGTAACAAACTTTCAACAAACTTCTTGTGCAAGTTTTGAAAGTGTGCTTCTTTGCATGATTGTGAGCCCTTGATTAAGAATCAACTTGCATCATCGACCCTTGATGGGAATCCATGATCCATGCCTCCATTTTCCTTTCATCCTAACCATTGATTACCATTGATTGATTCTTTTAATCTTGACCATCAGTTTCATTTTTCCTATTCTATAAACAAACCTTGCATCTATTGAATAGGGATACACCTTTTCAAAGCAAACTTATGTTTTTGAAAATCACTCTCATCTTGCATCCATGTTTTATGTTTTAAAGGAATTTTAGATTAATTTACATGCACTATTAGCTTAGAGCATCCATTAATGGCTTCCACGGTAACTTAGTTGCATCCATTTAGTATATTTTGAAACTAGGGTTTTAATATTTTGAATCTTGCATTCATTTAGAATAGCTTTGCATACACTCACATCGATCATCATAGCATTTATCATGTTAAAATAGTTTTCATCATGTTTCACACACACATCTCATCAGTTTCATCAATTTTCTTCAATAAAACTTATTGAAACAAGCTCATTATCCAAGGGATTGGGAAAGGGTCGCCATTCCATGTCAATGCGACACGACTCCCTCGATAGGATAAGTTTCAATGTCTTAGATTAGATGTTTTTTATGCTTTCGTGTTTTAATATGTTAGTTTTAATGGCTTGTTCATCTTTGTTTACATTGAATGATCTTATTGGGATTGATGATTAGTGGCTTAAGTAAGCTTTTAATCCGTATGGATCAAGTGTACTTAACATATACTATTCCATTGGTCACATTTTGGCACTAGAAGGAGGGCTCAACTAATCGAATCTAATGAATTTCTTGTTAGATTTTAGTTTTCTTGTGTTTGTAGGTTCAACAATGCACTTTGAGTAAAATTAGTGATGCACCTTGGATGCGTCGCTATATAGCGATATACTTGAGTTTGAAAACAATGATGCATAATTAATTTGGCAATGTGCTAGTAAATTTTATCATCATTTAATTAAAATAACGTGATGCTAAATTGATTTTTTATCGCATCATGAATTTTATTTTAGCAACACATTTGATCTCATTGTTTACTGCAGAGCGACACAGTTGATTTTTTGATATAGCAATGCACTTTTGATATGGCGATGCAATTGATTTCGACAACACAATTGATTTCAACATCGCTATTCACTGGTAAATTAAACAACAGCTAAATTTTGACAAGTGTTTTAATTTTTTGATTTCATCTGATTACTAACATGTCACTGAATTCTGGCTTTTTTTTTTAGGCTAACTAGTTTTGTAGGTTTGGGAAATAAAATTCGAAGTGAAGGAGCATATCATCATTTGATTATATAATTGTAACAAGTGTTTTTACACTTATGGGGAAATTATAACACATTTATGATGCTTTATTTCATGTTTTAGGACCAACTAAATTTTCCTCCAGGTTTAAAATAAGCATTCAAATTGGTTAAAACTAATCAAATCCTCATTTTGCAATGTTGGTTTAAAATTGAACAAAACAATCTAAACACTTCATTTGGTGCTTAAAACAAACTCATTATGCTTGTAAAAATTTAAAATGAACATGTGTTTGATTTGCTTGTGTATACTTGTGTATCCTCTCCCCTTGCGCTTCGGGTGATCTTAGGTGAAGAGAAACACACAAAAATACTTTTCTTCTTGGAAGTGCCTATCCTCTCCCCTTGCACCTTTTTGCAATCTTGGGTGACAAAAAGCATTTTTGGCTTCACAAACTGTGTTACCTTTAGAGGGCCTGCCTCCCAACTTGTGAGAGGGAACAACCCAAGCGATGCTTCATTTTGGTCTGCTATATAAATAATTGGTTGTGACTAAAGTCATTAACTAGTTGGTGTTGTTGTCCTATACCGACAAATGTCTCCCTTAGTATCCTTGTGATACGTCAAAACCCTTAGATATTTCTAAGGGCTAGGAGGTCTCTTAATTGGGTGAATCTCCGCATGTATAACACCAATTTATCCTGAATATGTCATTAAAAACCTTGTTTGTAGTGGCTAACCAAGTCCAATTCTGAAATGTATTTTAAAGTAGTGCATTGGAATAGCACTATTCCAAGAAGTTACTTACCATGTCCGATTTTTTGATTGAGGCAATAAAGCAAATAGGGAAGGGACTCTTTTGCTTGGCATGTGAAGACGACACATTTCCTTGACTAGCCTATTTGTCCATTTCATCTTCACAAATTAATCATATCTTAGGGGATGATGATAAGCCTACTAAGAAATATGTACCCGCTTGAACTAGGATTGTAAATGCTTGTGAGTCAGTTTGATACTTGCTTGGTTCTAAAACATTACAAAAACAAACATCAACGATCTTTCTCAAAATTTCAAACACTTTGGTCTAAGTATGGATACCCTTTGAAAAGGCCTTGGTATTGATGATTTTCCTAAGGATTTTATCCTTAGAGACTTCTTTAATAGTTTGGCTTATATCTCAATCCATACTTCCCAAAGTTAACATAGGTAACTATGCCCCTAACTTCATGATTTTCACATAATGGACTTTGTGAAATGAATGATGTTTTTGACATAGACATTTAGTTTAAAAATTAATCAAGAAGTGTTTGTGGTAAAAATAAACTCATTTAAGCAAGATAAATAGACAAATTGAACCCCACACATGACCATTTGGCATTTGATCGCTCCAGTTGAGCAACGAAACCACACACTCACTATCATACAACCAAACTTTGAACTAATTGAAGGAGAACAAACATATATAATTAGTAGTTTGAGGAGCTTCAATTTTGAAACAAAGGAAACACTAAGCCAGTGGATAAATGTAGCAAACATCTTAGACGAACAAGAGGAAAATGTTGTATTGTGGTCGAGAGGCCCGTATTACCACTTCCTGTGTGGCAATAAATATCCTCTTTTTCATGATCTCGTGCTTGTCTTAAATGATCTCTTGCAAAATCAAAATACCCAAGAAGGTCCACATTTTCCATTTCAAACTTAGACATCATAGTGAAAAGTATATCTAGAGACATATCTTAAGGAATCACTGCAACCGAGACAAATCAATAAGGAGACATTTTCTACACTCCTTCATATAGATGAACCAAATCTACACATTTCACAAGAGCTTCTCGTTTAAATCATTGAGTTCGTAGGGTTTGATCACTCTAGAGGGATAGCATATTTTTCACTACCTTGGTCTTGCAAAACAAAGGTCCACTCTAGGTTAAACATTTTGGGTCAAACATTTCATCCACCCCTTTATCATCTTTCACACCTCACTTGACCAAAATTTGCAAATTTTTGAACACACCAACACTTTTTTGACTTAGACATCATTAAAGCAATGTGAACCCTAACTTAGCTACTTTGTATGAGAAATGAATCCTTTTCCATGCATTTAGTTAAGTTAGTTATCATTTTTGGACTAGTTTATCTTGAAGTTCACAAGTCTACCTTAAAGATTCATGAGTTCATTAAACATCTTTTATCCAAACATCAAACATCAAATTTATAGTCAAAAGTGTTGTCCCAAAACATTTCCCACTCACATCATTGCTCAGAAACAACTTAGAGCAGCCCTCTTACCTAAATTATAAATCCCACTAGAGAGTTTAAACATTATAAATCCCAACACAACTCTCCAATAGGTGACCCACAATTTATGGCAACAATAAGATCACAACACAAGAGAATCATGGAGAAAACCAAAGTCTCATCCACCATCAGTGATACTAACCCTCAAGAATTCGATCCATGAGGTCATTCTACTCCTGAACAACAAATCCAAGATTTGATAGGACTGTATGAGGTAGAAGACATTACTAACAATCCATTTGAGCTTACCAAAGAAGAAATCCTTAGGTATAAGAAATAACATCAAGCCACAGAGAAAATAACTTCAACCCCCCCCATCATTTTCAACACAAGGCTTGACACAAAGCTTGACTTCATCCACACTTCCATCAACTCCATTACTAGGGCCAAGTCAAACACAATCCCCTAGTCTTGCAACTAGTCTTGCTAAGGACTTTGGGCACACCCTTCCTTTGGAATGCAACACACTTGTGGATACTCTCAACACCAATCCGCTCCAAAACACCACTTGGCCACCTACCTTAGGTGCTCCTATCATTCCCGAACACTCCCTTGCATCAACATAAACCACTTACACTTCATGAATCCATGAAAACCTCAACATATCGAGGGTACCCATCTTCATCCATCCCCACAAGTACCACAAGTACCACAAGTGTGCCCAACGCCATGCAAGGTAGTATAGGCCAAGTGTTTCAAATGGACCAACTAGGGTATGTTAACACCCTCACACAAAATCAACCCTTAACACAAATAGGGACATCTTTATCCAACCATCCCATTGGTTCATCTATACCATTGGTTTCAAAAAACATGTCCATCCCATCCATCATCAACCCACATCAAAACAACACCTTGGTTAAACAAACCCCTTCAACCAAGGTAAAATATTGGTCACACCTCAAGTACAACAAGGGAACCATTTCAATCGATTGCAAGGTCCAAATGTGATATTTCCATCACAATACCAAATGGCACCAACATCATCTTTCCCTTTGGTCCCCTATGTCATGTAAAAATAAACGAGACCTCAAGCTTGCATTCCTCCATCCTAATCCACCATCTTGCAAAGAATGTTAAACCAAGGGAACCCCCAACATCTTGTCAACAACTCACAACCCACTCAACACATCAACACTCATCACCCCTCATAGATGTCCCAACAACCAATTGATCCTACATTACAAGCACATGCCTTAGCTTTACAACAAACACAATAATCTTATCAACAAGTCTTCCAACAACAACAACAAGAAGCAACCCTAGCAACACAATAGCAATAAGCAACCCTAGTAGCACAACAACAACATCAAACAATCCTAATAGTACAACAACAACAAGAAGCAACCTTAGTAGCACAACAATAACAACAACAAGCCCAACAAGCAACCCTAGTAGCACAACAACAACAACAAGCAACCTTAGCAACACAACAACAATAGAAAGCCCAACAAGTAACCTTATTAGCACAACAACAACAAGCCCAAAAAGCAACCCTAACAACTCAAAAACAACAACAACAAGCCCAACAAGAAACCTTAGCAACACAACAACAACAAGCCTAGCAAGCAACCCTAACAACACAACAACAACAACAACAAGCCCAACAAGTAGCCTTAGCAACACAATTACAACAACAAAAATAAGCCCAATGAGTAGCCCTAGTAGAAGAAGAAGAACAACAACAACACCAAACAACCTTAGCAGCACAACAAGCAGCCCCAGTGGCCTAACAATAGAAAAAATCCCAACAACAAGCCTAACAATATGCCCAACAATGACAAGTGCTCACAAAACAACAATAGGGTTTATACTATAACCCTCAGCAAAACATCACCAATATAAACATGGTAACATATACGCCTCCACCACCATCACCTTCACAATATCCTACACCTCCATACACACCATACAACATCCCATCATATCAAAATCTCATGTACAATCCATCTGCCATCCCACAATATGCAACATATGTTCTTCCACCAAATCCACAAGATGATGTAGCATCAAAACTTAAAGCATTAACACAATACCTGTAGGATATCCAGATGGGAAAAATGAAGAATCCTCGTACACAAAACCTATGTCCATATCCATTCGATCAAAACATCGCAACAGTACCTTTCCCTCCCATTTTTGAGGTCTCCAAATTTGATAAATACAAAAGGAGACGAAATCCTATGGACCATGTCAAAGAGTTTAACGCCATGTGTATGGAGGTTGCCTACAATGATTCCTATTTGATGTGCCTCTTTCCATGAGGCTTGACAGGCCTAGCCATCATCTAGTTTTCTCAATTGCCTTCAGGTATCAAAACTTTCCAAGAAATCACCGATAAATTCATAAATCACTTCTCCTTTAATATTAATGTAGACGTGATCTTAGAAGAGTTGTATACTCTTAAGCAAAACAAAGGAGAATCCTTCGCCAATTTATTATAGTGATGGAGGCAAAAAGCTAGCAAAAGTAAGTGGCCCATTCCGAATGAACAACAAGTAGGGTGTTGGTTATTTTTTAAGAACCAAATTTAATCTCAGTCCTTACCTATGAATTTTCCACAACTCAATTATCAGCAAGGTTGAGGATTGGCCAAAACTTAAGTAAAGTACTTAGTACCTCACTTCTTCTCTTTAAGCTCTATGAGACCCAAGAGGGTAATACTATGTATGCTCATAATATCTCAAATTCGATCAAGAGAATTTAATCACGTAGATGCACTTCCTCAAGAAACTCACTTCATCAAAGGCTTGTCAGACCTTAGGTGAAAGTGTTATTTTTTTCAGGGAATGTGTTTATATACTAAAAGTTGGGGTAGTGTAGTTTAGAGTATGTTATGAATTCATCTTCATCTTGAATCTTAGGCCGAATTCATTTCTAGCTCAATTGGCCATGAGATAAACTAATAAAACAATCAGTGCCCTATCTAAGGGAAAAAAATGGTCATAACTTTCCAATCAATTAGTAATACAATTATGATTGAACATCAAAAATAAATGGACTACTAGCATGTCACTTCGTAGCATCTAACTCATTGTGTTTTAAAATATCGCTTCCTTACTAAATCCTATATCCCTTTCTCAAAAACTAATGGTATAATTTTAGCATTTAATCAACCCATTGAACTGAAGCATAAAATAAGCTCATCCATTTGGTGCAAATAATAGAAGACAAATGAAATTATTCTTAATAACTTCATTCATAATTTAGAAGAAAGATACACAAGAGATCAATATTTTGAAACTAACATTCTTTTCATTGCTAATATTTACTTTGTAAAACCATATTTAAGATATTCATACAATATAACTTTCACCCTAGATTAACTTATGATATATTTGCTAATGTATCTATTTACATTCTATTTGCTCTGAGAGCATAGTATTCACCTTGACCTATTATGGACTCAAAATTTCTGAACTCTCCTAAATCAACCATGAAATCCCCTTTATAAACAGGGGAGCAACAAGCATCCGACTGAATTACAATTTCAATTTCATTTCAAAAACCTAATTTCAAATGATTCCTCGAAGAACTCCCCAAGCGGTTTTCATGCAATCATTTGGGAACAAGGGAGGACAAAAAACAAAACACATGTGCAGGATACCATTAGTCACTGTCACCACGTTTATGTTGAAAAAAAAAGATTCCATATCATATCAGCTGGAGGACTTCCACATCAGCAGGGAAGAGAAAAAGACAAACCACAAACATATTGAAACAAATACCTCCTATGCAAAGACCATGGTGTCATCAAAAACAAAAACAAGGAGATGACCCTAGTCAGAGTCGTTGGCATTTGAGAATGCCTGACCACTCCTTTTCCTCAATGAAATTAGAGGAACCATCACCACGCCATCATCAAAGCTTCCATATGGCACCAGAGAAAGAAGGTATTGGCCATATCCTGAGTCAGTGTCACCTTCAACGTCCGAAGGAGTATTGGAGAGCACAATAAGAGAATTGTGTTTGCCCAGGCAAGCCCTATGACTTTTATCTTTTTTCCTGGCCTTCTTCACTAGTTGAGCTAGTTCCTTGCCTTTGAACTTGACCATTTCTCCCAGAATGGTCCTCTTTCTCAAGTTGTACATACTCTGCACAATCGATTTCTTTGTATGACCTCTGGCCCTCCTTTTACCCTTTGAAACCTCAGGAGAAGCTTGGGCTTCCTACTCAGTTATATCCTCATGATACTCAAATACATTGAGTCGGCTAGACCTTCTAACAGGCTAAATTGTCACACCAATTTTTCCCATCTCTAGAACAAGCAAAATTTGACAATTCAAGACAAAGCTACAGGGAGACACACCTACAAACCTAGACAATTGTAACCAACCCAACACAAAAATTCCTAACCAGACTAGAGAACCCAATTTAGAACCAACTTACTCAGGACAAGAACACTTAATATTCAACTCAAGAAAAACAAATAACCTCTCACTCTTCTTCACACTACGTCGTACATTCATTACAAATTGGAAAGATGGTGAAAATGAACAATGATCAACCTACATTAAATAGACAATTTGGAGCATGCAGAATTAATGATTCAAGAACTCCTCGCACGAGCAAGTTGATAACTTAACAACTTAGCTTTGAATCTAGACCATTGATCTTAAAATAATTAAAACTTCATCTAAGGTGGCCATGAGCATCATTTTTTGACCATTAGCAACTTGCTCCTAGAAAACAATGATGATATCTCAAATGCTACCATGTTCTTCTTTAATCTTGATTAATTGTATGTGATCTCACAATTAGCATGTATCACCAACCTAGTCCGTGCTCCTTCATTAATATCAGAGAAGTACATAAGACTAGTGTGTTTTTTAGAGAGAATATTTCCTTATACACTGTATCGCTCATCACTGATCTTCCCCAAATTTTAAGGTGTAATCAGCGAGAAATTATTGTTGTGATGAAGTTTAGTCCATTGGATCATCCTGTTTTAAAACCACATCAATGGTTCTATAGTGATCTCATAACTTTCCTTTATACGATGTCCTCAGGATTCTGCCACATTGCCTTCTTCAACCATAACCATCACCTATCGTGGATGCATCTCGTCCTTCATTGGCCTCATCAACGATGTAAACATCCTTGCGATGAAATCTAAGTCCTTGGATCTGCGGCCTGTCCTTTGATCATGTTCATTTCCCATCGCTCCTCGCTAATCCAACTGTGCACCCTAGCTCCTATCAATGACAAGAGATGCAGTGAAGAAATCAGATTTAGACACATACACCTACATGAAAATCAATGGTACAAAAGACATCGCACATAAAATCTTATCATGTTAGAAAAAGAAACCCTTTAGAGAATCTCATTGCTCTTCGCTAATTGGAACTCAAGCCCAAAAATGAATTCGTGATGAGTGATAAAATATAGAAACATTAGGCCATCACTCATCACTAATTATCCTCATACAATTTGCAAGCAATTAGCGATGAGAGGATTTACATAGTGACAATGTGTATCACGTATTGCTAACGTGGAACTTAGCACTTAAAACATATCCGTGACATGCGATGAAAATAAGAACATAAGGCCGGGGGCATCACTCATCGCTATTACAATACTAAAGGCTCAAAAGCCATTAGCAATAAGTGATCCCTCAACAATACAAGGAACATCACTCATTGCACATTCAATTTAAGAGCTCCAACAACTATTTGCGATGAGTGATATCAAAGAAATACCGCTTCATCACTCGTCACCAATTCAAAACATGCATTTATGAAGTAATCAATGATGAGTAATAAAGTAAGATGGCTGACGGGACTTAAGTGAAAACCCTAAGCATGTGCACTTAAGTTGTTATGGGGAGGGGACCCTCTAGGATGATGTGAGAAAATGGGCTTGAAAACTTCTAAGTCACGAAATGCAAAGGATGTAAAGGCCAAAAAGGCCCTTAACTTAACCTTATAAAATTTATACATTCAGACCTAGGCGAGAGGGACTGGTCACTTAACGACAGTTATAGACATAAGATTTTTTAAAATGACTAGAAATGGGCAACAGGAAGTCAGCGACCAAATAGAACGTTACAAGTAGTTATAACAAATACAACCCTAAACCCTCAGATAACAACCCTACATCCAAATGTAACAGGGGTTTGAGATGGAACAAAAAAAATTTTAGGGTTCCATCAGTGGCTCCAATTGGGGACATCTATTCCTCATCGAACAAAGTGAGAATCTAGAAACTCGAGTGAAGCAAACCAGGAACAAAAACAAAAACCAAGGACAAAGCAAGAGAACAACAAAACAAAAACATATGTACAATATTTATATAAGATATAGGGTCAGACCAATCTTAAAATTGGTGTTTACCTCTGTCAAAAACACTATTTTCCACTATTTGCACCATACCTAAGTTGAAAACATTACCATGAAGAATCCACTAGCTAATCATGCTGCAACTTTTATTTTCAACCATTAGAGACTTGTTCTTGATCTTGTACTCATCTCTCTCATTTATGTTCCTATGTGTATTGTAATAAGGTGTTAACTGTAATATATGATTATTATAGCATTCCACCTGATTCAACTTATCATTGTTTTTCATCAAATGCTTACTTAATTGGTTTTGGAAAGTGAAACATTCATAGTCCACCTGACTAATATCAAATTCATTTGGATCAACATCATAAAAATACTGATACACAGGCTCCTCTTCAAGTTGATATTCATATGCATTAGAACAATATAAATCAATCCTATTGCCCCATGCTTCACTTTCTTAAAAAATCAATTTCTTGTAATCCAAGGCTGTTTCATTGTCATTTAAAGCACAATCCTTCTTACAAAGGGAATCACTCACATGATTCCAGAGATCAAAAATATTTTTTGTTGCAGGACCCATACCATAATTTGATTCTTCCCCCTAGTCATCATCTTTCAACTAAAAACAAAATGTTTTGAAAGATGGATCAATTAGCTTAGAACTGAGATGATCAAAACTAGGGTTTTGAATTGTGTTTTCAACTGATATGCCTATTGACTCATGATGGAATTTTGAACATAGCTCATGTTCTTCTATGTAGTATGTTTCTTCTCCTTCCTTAGTAGAACTCTGACCAAGAACAACCATATCTATCCCAGTATCAAGATCTACACATCCCATTCCTGATTCATGTAAACATTTAGGAACCCAATCCTGCTGGCTCCCTATACCCATCTCATCATTGAAATCAATTTCCAAAGTATGAAGATAAGCACTCTTATCTTCATATTTAAAACCAATAATATCATCAAGATGTTATGATTCTGGATCAATTAGAGTATTTTGCAAGAGTTGATCTTTTGAAATATGTGTATTTACTGATACAAGCAAAACTTCATTAGTATTGACATAGTCAAAATCTTGGAGCAACAAAGGTACTTTCAGGTTTTCCTCACATAGAAATTTGTATTCCTTGTGAGAGTAATTAAAATTTTCACCTTCATTATCTTGATTACCTACCTCAAAAAACACACCAACAGTATCTATTTATATGACACTATCATCACTTGTACTACTATGCATATATTTATACTCAGATACAACCCCATTTATCCCTTAAGTGAATTATTTGTCTTTGTTACTAAGGGTATCATTCTTTCCATTTTGAAACCTCACAGTTTGTTCATAATCATGCTTTGCTTCCTCAACAATTCTGATCCAATCAATTATTTGATCAAAATCGTGAGGTTTTAATTACTTAGGGAAGGTACTAAGCCCTGGCTCATCTATGTCACAAAACAAATCAATGCAATTTGAATCCTTAGGTCTCAGAGACCTTTTAGGGATTTCTAACAAAGAATCCATAAACCTAGCTAATAATTCATATGGCAATTCCTCTTTAATCCTCTTTATACTAGATAATCTTTGAATTATCAGTTCCTGATCATTATTATCTAGACACTTTTGAAAACAATCTTGATTCTGCTCAAGATTAATGTGTTACAGGGATGAACAAAATGGAATATCAAGATTACTATTACATTGATCATCCCTTTCTTTCCTATTTGTTTCATCTTTATAATGTGTACCAAGAGGACAAGCACTTGCAACCATATATCCTTTCATCATTGAGTATTTAATAGTATTTTCTATATCTATAGCAATACAATATGCCTAATGTAATGTTGTGGGTTCTTTATCCCTAATAAAATAACTCATTTTATTGTCAAAAGCACCTAGATATGTAAGTAAACATTCTGCATCACTAGGTCTCAAATACTCAGGAATATTATTTACTACTTTCATGAATCTGAGATTAAAAGAAGGGACTAACTCTTCTTTATCTTGTTTGATTTCCCTAAATCTTCTTCTTATCTCATTTGGACTAACCCTTTCACCAAATTGTTCTATAAATGTTATCATAAAAGCATTCCATGAAACTATAGAACCTTCTGGTAAATATGAGTACCGGTCTCGAGCATCCTCTCTTAATAACTGAGCAAACAAATTCATGACATCATCCTCGTGATTTATTTCAAAATCTCCCATTACATCTATGAATGCATTTAAATGCTTAGAAGCTGACTCAGATTTTTGCCCTGTAAAATTTGGTAAATGTTTCCTAATATCATCAGGAATCTTGTTAGGGAAACCTATGATATCTCTTAAGCTTAAAGACTTATATCTCTCAATAGAGAACTTCCTTTGTGGGTATTCTAGGAGCTAGATGACTGACATATTTGTATTTGACATTTTATCAGAGAAGACAAGGGAATAGTACATCTCTCTTGTATCTCTATTCATTCTTCAAATATTAACCCTATGGTAAATGTACAACTCAAAATGTATTTTATGTCTTAACACCTTTAAAAGACATTAAAAAAATAAGCATACTTCTTTCCATTCCATCTAGGTATTACAAATTTTAACTCAGATGTATGCACATAACCATCACTCTTCCATTTCCTTAGTGCTTTAACTCACTGAATTAGGAATAACATATTTCTTCCTCATTTCTAAAATGGCTTTCATACACAATTATTTCTTCTTTTAAGTCACAACAAGGAAAAATACCTGGATATATTTGCAGATATCACACTTTATCAAGTCCTTTGTGCTCTTTGTAGATGATCAAACTTCAACCATATAGAGTTGCTTCCACCAGTTGTTTTTTCTTTAAGATTCCTTGTTCTTCAATTTTGTCACTGGTACAGATTTCTTTAGAGGCGCCACTCACTATAAGTGAGAACTTTGTATTACAAACTTCTATGACTCTATCAAAGAAAACAAATGTATTGAAAATATATTCCCAAGCAAGGTCCCCAACGGAGTCGCCATTTCTATTGTTTTTTTTTAAGAACCAAACTTAATCTCAATCCTTACCTATGAATTTTCCACAACTCAATTATCAACAAGGTTGAGGATTGGACAACACTTAAGTAAAGTACTTAGTACCTCACTTCTCTTCAGGCTTTGTGAGACCTAGGAGGGTAATCCTATGCATGCTCATAATATCTCAAATTTGGTCAAGAGCATTTCCTTACACAAATGCACTTCCTCAAGAAACTCACTTCATCAAAGGCTTGGCAGACCTCGGGTGAAAGTGTTATTTGTTTCCTGGGGAATGCATTTATGTACTGAAATTTGGGGTGGTGTAGTTTAGAGTATGTTATGAATTTGTCTTCATCTTGAATCTTAGGCCAAATTCATTACTAGCTTAGTTGGCCATGAGATAAACTAATAAAACAATCAGTGCCCTATCTGAGAGAAAAACAAAGTCACAACTTGCGATCAATCAATAATACTTGATTATGATTGAATATCAAAAATTAATGGACTATTAGCATGCCACTTTGTAACATCTAACTCACCCTGTTTTAAAATATTACTTCCTTACTAAATCCTATATCCCTTTGTCACAAACTAATGGTGTCATTTTAGAATTTAATCAACTCATTCAACTGAAGCATAAAAAAAGCTCATTTATTCGGTGCAAATGACAGAAGACAAATTAAATTATTCTTAATACCTTCATTCATAATTTATAATAAAGATACATAGGAGAGAAAATTTTTGAAACTAACATTCTTTTCATTCCTGATATTTACTTTGTAAAACCATATTTAAGATCTTCATATAGTATAACTTTCGCCCTAGATTAGCTTCTAATATATTTGCTAATGTATCTATTTACATTCTATTTGCTCTGAGAGCATAGTATTCACCTTGACCTATTCTGGACTCAAAATTTTTGAACTCTCCTAAATCAACCATGAAATCCCCATTATAAATAGGGGGAAACAAGCATCCGACCAAATTACAATTTCAATTTCATTTCAAAAACCTGATTTCAACTGATTCCTTGAAGAACTCCCTAGGCAGTTTTCATGCAATCATTTGGGAACAAGGGAGGACAAAAAATAAAACACGTGTATGATACCATTAGTCACTATCATTATGTCTATGTTGAACAAAAAAGATTCTATATCATATTAGCCAGAGGACTTCCACATCAACATGGAAAAGCAAAAGACAAACCACAAACATATTGAAACAAATACATCCTATGCGAAGACCATGGTGTCATCAAAAACAAAAACAAGGAGATGACCCTAGTCAGAGTCATCGACATTTGAGAATGCCTGACCGCTCCTTGTCCTTGATGAAATTGGAGGGACCATCACCACGTTGTCGTTAGAGCTCCGATATGACACCAAAGAAAGAAGGTACTGGCCATATCCTAAGTCAGTGTTACCTTCAGTGTCTGAAGGAGTATCAGAGAGCACAATAGGAGAATTGTGTTTGCCTAGGTAGGCCCTATGACTTTTATCTTTTTTCCTGGCCTTCTTCATTGGTTGAGCTAGTTCCTTTCCTTTGAACTTGACCATTTCTCCTGGAATGGTCCTATTTCTCAAGTTGTACGTACTCTGCATAATTGATTTCTTCTTATGACCTCTAGCCCCCTTTTACCCTTTGAAACCTTAGGAGAAGGTTGGGCTTCCTGCTCAGTTATATCCTCATGATACTCAAATAGTCGACTATACCTTCTAATATGTTGAATTGTCACACCAGTTCTCCCCATCTCCAAAACAAGTAGAATTTAACAATTCAAGATAGAGCTACAAGGAGACACACCTATAAACGTAGACAATTGTAACCAACCCAACATAGTAATTCCTAACTAGACTAGAGAATCCAATTTAAAACCAACTTACTCAGGACAAGAACACTTAATATTCAACTCAGGAAAAACAAACAACCTCTCACTCTTCTTCACACTACGCCTTACATTCATTACAAATTGGAAAGATGGTGAAAATGAACAACGGTCAACCTACATTAAATAGACAATTTAGAGCATGCAAAATTAATGATTCAAGAACTCCTTGCATGAGCGAGTTGATAAATAACAACTCGACTTTGAATCTGGACCATTGATCTTAAAATAATTAAAACTTCATCTAAGGTGGCCATGAGCATCGTTTTTCAACCATTAGCAACTTGCTCTTAGAAAACAACGATGCTATCTCAAATGTTGCCACATTCTTTAATCTTAATTAATCATATGCGATCTCACAATTAGCATGTATCACCAACCTAATTCGTGCTCCTTCATTAATATCGATGAAGTACATAAGACTAGTTTGTTTTTTAGAGAGAATATTTCCTTATACACTTCATTGCTCATCACTGATCTTCCCCAAATTTTAGGGTGCAATTAGCCATGAAATTATTATCGTGATGAAGTTTAGTCCGTTGGATCATCCTGTTTTAAAACCACATCAATGGTTCCCCAGTCATCTCATTACTTTCCTTTATATTATGTCCTCAGGATTCTGCCACGTTTCCTTCTTCAACAATAACCATCGCCTATCGTGGATGCATCTTGTCCTTCATCGGCCTCATCAGTGATGTAAACATTCCCGCGATGAAATATTAGTCCTTAGATCTGTGGCCTATCCTTTGATTATGTTCATTTCCCATCACTCCTTACTAATCCAATTTTGCACCTTGGCTCCTATCAACGATGAGAGATGTAGTGAAGAAATTAGATTTAGACACGTACAACTGCATGAAAATCAATGGTACAAAAGACATCGCACATAAGATCTTATCATGTTAGGGAAAGAAACCCTTTAGAGAATCTCATAACTCCTCGCTAATTGGAACTTAAGCCTAGGAATGAATCCATGACGAGCAATAAAATATAGAAACATCAGGCCATCGCTCATCGCTAATTCTCCTCATATAGTTTGCAAGCAATAAGTGATGAGAGGATTTACATAGTGACAATGTGTATCGCGAATCGCTAATGTGGAACTTGTTAGGACTAAAAAATCCCACATTTTTTTAGCCTCTATCCACTTACCTACCAGTCCTTACAAAAGTTTACCACACTTAATTTTATGACTTAGACAAATCACTGAGATTTGTGTGGAAATTTTATTTTGCAACTACCATACCCAAACAATTGCATTCATAAAAGAATTTAAAGTCTAATTGACATTATCTACCCAACCTCACCTCATCGATGGAACTCCTATCACCACCCCCAACTGATAGCCCAATGAGGATAGTTCATAACTTTGCATTGGCATGACCTCAATCCATCGAGCTAACTTCCAAGGTAGTCTTCCCAATAGACCGATAGAGGCAATAATGATAATCACATTGCCATAACTCTAATACATCGATGGAATGAATGATTGTGGTCCCCTAATAGCCCAATACAATCATGGATTATCAAAATTATAACATTCAATGGTGAAGATGAGATGCATCGGGGTAGCATTGTTTGATGTCCCACCAATAGACCGAAAGAAATACATTCATTGGTGGAGAAGGTGGTCATTGGTAGAAAATGAACCAAGGCTCCAACAATACAATGATGAATAATTACTACTAGTTGATGTGACGTCCAAGAGCATCGTTGGGATATTTAACATAAATGCTCCCCCCGATGACAAGACTAAAACAAGTGGTTTATTAATGAGCTAGAGCAGAAGTAAATTGCACCACAAGTCAATCATACAATTGCATGAACTAGGAGAGCTACGCTAAGGGAAGAAGTAGAAAAGATGAAACTCTGAGCTCCTAAATAGAAAAACCAGGGGAGGTAGAAATTCATGTAAGTACATCACTCTCAGCTAGAAAGTTGTATTTTTTCAAAGTTTTCAATGGAAGAAAATGTGGAAAAACCTAAGGCAAAGAAAAAAAATCTGAAAAGAGGAATTTAAACCAAGATTTGATAGAGTAGTGTCCGGGGTCAGGGCCAAGACCCAGAAGAAGTGCTCAAACAAGTAAATTGTTAGATAAACATAAGGGTCTAGGTGATGTTTGGATGCCACATCGAGGTTATGAGATTTTCATGTATCACTACATAAAGCAATTCAGATTCCAACCAGTCTGTAACCCATGGAGGTTGAACTTAGGAAGACTTATGGTGCCAAATGTATTCATCGAAGTGGAATTAATGAAAGCTCTAGCCAATCGGTATAATACCAAGAAGAGAACTATCTAGTCACTGAGTGGAGCCGATATGCTTGTTGTCTCCCAAGACCTGATCTCTAATGTATTTCAATTAGAATGTCCCTAGAATTTTCCATTTACAATTAGAGATCTTTGAACAAAATATTGTTGCATGGATACTAGCTACAAGAGATGGAAATTGCCTTTGCATAGACCTAAAAATGAGGATGGCCGGCTCAGGAGGTTTTTGAGCAAAGAAAACCCTCCTTTTCATGTAGATTTATTTGAAGAATACTTTTAGTATACCTACTACTCAGCTGGTCAAGTCTTGGGAATAGAGGTTCCACCCCTTATGTCTATTACACCGATGGTTGTAGCTACGAATATATAGAGCAAGGATGCTAGGTCATTCGACTATGCAAGCTACTTGGATAATGCCCTAAACCAAGGGCTTGAAAGGATACAAAATAACAACGACTACATAGATTTCAAATATTATTCCTTGCTAATGCATTTACTTTTGTATGAGGGACATGTTAGAAATGTGTGGAGTAAAGAATCAAGGATCAGAGATACAACTGAAAATGGAAACTTCAAACCTGTATAGATGTGGACTTGACTATGGGACAGTCGATGTGAAAGGTCTCATTATTTATATTTTGAAGAATTCTTTGTTAAACCACTAATAAAGCTATTAGGATATTCATATGATCACAACTTATCCCCTAAGGTGTAGAGATTTTTGAGACAAAAGGAGAATGACCCAAAAGGAAAAGTGAACCATAATTGGGGAGACTGGGATGCTTTCTCCGACCACACAGTAATAAGAGTCTATGGGTTTGAAGGGATTCCACACTTGCTATCCCGTGTAGTTCCAAATAGAGTTGCTTATTTGGAGATTGTACAGTAACTAGCAAAATATGATGCTAAACACCTCAAGGGTAATAACAAGCAATCACTCATGCCCAACACTCTTTGTTTTGGAGATTTTGCAATAGTTGCAAATGAAGGATATGAAGAAATTGATGCTAAAATAGCACATTACAACCTTCCTCTTGTTTATGAAAGAAAGAAATTTGATATAGCTCAAGTTTTATTCATCAAGCAAGATTAACACAAGGGTTGTTAGGGTACGAGCATTGGTTTACGATTGATGATGTGATCAAGAATCGAGATGAAGCATCCACTAGTGATAGAATGGCCTCTTATAATAAAGTTATGCTCACGAAGGAGTGGAGGAGAAAGAATGTCTCATTATATTCAAAAGCATTTGGTAATATACATGATCCCTTGGCTAGGATTGAGTAGCTTATTTCTCATATAAATGAAATAGTAAAAGACGTGCCTTTATATGTTTTTGATACATCTCATGCAAATTATACTGGAGTGCAGGCTGAAGATGTGGAGCCTCTAGATCACATACCTTATCAACCCACTCCTGATGTATATTTTTCCACTGATAAGAGTGACAAAGAGGAAAGTAACAAAGAAAGTGATAAGGTGAGTAGTGAAGAGGAGCAACAGGTAGAACAAATAAAAGCCCCTATGATTGCATAATATGAGCCTCCTTAAGAATAAAATGTTGTAAGGTTTGAAGCATCAGACGAATTATCTGATGACATTAGGGTAAAGGTTGGCCAGGGATTCATTTATGATGGTGACTTTTTTAAAACTCCAGAATTCAAATCATTTGTCTATGAATATAAGGGAAGGAAGATAAGAAAAAAGGAGCAAGATGTTACTCCTGAAAAGGAAGCTACTGCTTTAGAGGAATTAAAAAGGGAAATTGACAAGTAGATGCAGTCTATCATCCCCGAGAGAGGTAGAGAATTACTTCAAGAAGCTGGGGTATTACTTCTACCTGGATGGGACATTTTCTTTGCCATTATGTTCAATATTTTGAAAAAAAGAGAGGATAACACAATGAACCTAAGAGAGGAGGTTAGTGATAAGATATATTCAAGATCTGGGTATAATCCAGATGAGGTTACCCTGCTTATTTGGTCAAATTACCCCAATGAAAAGAGGCCGGTAGTGATTGATAATCCAAATCAAGTATTTGGACATCTTTTGGTACAAAGAGTTGGGGACACTAATCCCTTGGAAACTACAAAACTGAATGTCAATGTGTAAAAATTCACTAGAGCACAAATTGGAAAATTGGTTAAAGAAATTGAAAAATTGAAAAAGGAGCTATCACATCAAAAGGAGAAGACATCTTCCTCTTTTTCTTCAAAATTGTACTCTCCATGGCTCGAAAAGGACAAGAAAGTATTAGATGCATTAGTTGATGTATCTTATTGGAAAAGTTCCCATTTGAAAGCCCAGGAAAAGTGTAAAACACTAGAAAAGGAAATGAAAGTCATTAAGTACAATATTGTGTCTAAGATAATCAAGGAAAGGTTCAATAAGCTGATGATTATTGGAGTATGTTCAAACAAATACAATCAACACTAGAGGAGAATGCCCAATTGCAAATAAGAATGATTGATAAAAAGAAGAAACTTTTGGATAAATAGATTTTGAAAGAACAAACACTGCAAAAATATAACAACTTGGTGGAATCTCACAACAATATCAACATAGAATTGAAGAGGATCTTGGTTTCTTTAATTTGATTCTTGCACTCCATGATGATACAAGGAATCTTCGAGAAAGGGATGATTGGAAGGAAAAATTTATAGAATTTATAGCAATTGCATTGTAAGAGATTAATGATGAGGATATGGTCTCATAAACAAATTGAGAAGTTCATGTACATGGAGTATCATATGAAAGAAGTAATATCTAGTGTAGATACTCATGTAGAACAAGAGTACATTCATCACCTTTCAACATTCAATCTGTTTCTCAATCAGGCAGTGGATGTTCCGGGCACAACTAAGCAACAATCAGAGTCGGTTGGTAGTGATGATGTGGACCTTATTATATAGTAAAATCTTTGAACAGGTCTTAGGTGATCACAAGATTTTACTCGGAGATTAATGGATTGGTGCACACATCTACGGTTGTGTTAATTTCTTAAATTATGCTTAGTTTTAAAATTGTGCTTTGTTATCAAAGGACATGTATTTTTGGTCTGAAGCTTGTTGCCTCTCATATATATAAGAGAGACCAAGACCAAAGAAAGATAATAGGAGATAGTAGTAGCATAGGGATAATAGATAGATAACAAAAGAGTTCCATAATGTTTACATTTTGAAAGACCATGTTGCAAGCATAATTTTGAGGAAATCAATGAAAGATCTTTGATTATGTGGTTTCATATTGGTGTCAATTGTTTGTTGAGTTAATTTAAAGATATTATTAGGTTGTCTCCAAGGTTGAAATTTCCTTATTATTTAAATTGATGTATTAAGGATATTTTCAATTTATCAGGGAACATTTGTTGTTCTTGTGTGGTTCAATTAACAGGCTCCTTCAAGGAAGGATTAAATTCTTTTAATTAATCATAGTAATCTGGAAAAGGTCATTTGGATCTATAAGAACTTGATAATTGGATCCTTGCACGTTTAAACAAGATATAAACCAACCTCATTATGCCAAACAATTTGAGTTACAACCAACACGTATCATTCATCCTAGAACTTCATTTGACTCCATTCACCCAACAAGGCACTGGTCTTACCCATTTCATCACCTAATTTTTATCAAATCTATTTTCAAAACTTTACATCTGTTAACTAAACATATTAATGAACTTCACCTTAATATTGCATATGTAATTTATACCAAATTAGGCTTGCATCTCTCCACTTTCAATTACCATTGTGGATAGATTGCCCAAGTAGGAAACACATTAGTTTAAGTTTGCTTCATTTGCATAGGTACACCCACCTAGGTCTGGCAGAGCCTGAAGAGAAGAATGTTCAAATACACCATTTGGCCTTGTTCATTAGCCTAAAATGTACCAAGAGCCTAGCAACCTCTTGAGGTTTTCCAACTAGCATTTTTGAGACCTAATAGATTGGCGACTCTCCTGGGGAGCCAGTTATGAACCCAAGCCTTCCATTATAGAGTCAATTCAAATATTAAGAAGGTAAGAACTCCGGTGGGAAGAAACTTATTTTCCTACTCATGAACAGTAGGTGGTGACTCTGAAGAGATTTTATGAGTGATAAAGTAAACATCAGATCAAAAAGGATAGATGATAGACATAAGAGAATACCCATATCAGCAAAAACATGAATGGAAGATCTTTGCAACAGGAGAGTCCCAAGAAAACCAATACCAGGTGGATAGACAAGCATGGATCCACTAGTGGGAAGAACAAAACAAATAAGGGTGAAAAGTCATCCAAATAACCAAAAGGTAATGTGAATTCAGTAGAACAACCTTTCACAACTTATACTTCCAATTTTCATATTGATGGTGAAAACCCCTCAACACTCGAGAGAAATAATATAAGTGAGGGTATCCTTAATCTTGAACTGGACCCTCAAAAGGAAAAGGAGTTCTATGCCCGGGATGAGGAAGAAAGGAAGCGAAGACAAGAGGAATATGATATGGGATTCTCATCACAACAAGGAGAAGAAAACAAAGAGGGGCTGACTGATCAAACTACTGTTGATTTTAACAGTATGACCAACCAAGAGATTGAATTACATCTTGAATGGAAAAGGAAAGAACTTAGGAGGCAACAAATGATACAAGAGAGTCAGGCGATGAATCAACAGTTGGATTAATTAAATATACAGGCACCAAAACCACCTAAGTATGTACCTCCACACAAGCAAGGTGTTAACATGGGTTCATCTCAGGCTGCTGGTGCTCCAAGATTGCCACATAACATACGTGACAACCCACAACAACGTACTCAACAAATTGTGTCACCAAGGCCCCATCCTCCAAAATATGGCAATATTCCCCAAAATTATCCACCACCAAGTCAACAATATTCCCCACAATATTAGCAACATGTGCCCCATCAAAATATGTACTCCCAACAACACATCGAATAAAATTCTTATCATCAGCCTCAATATGGGTACCAATACTACTCTAATCCGCCACCCTTGAACTTGCCTCCATAAAATCATACAAACCCATGTAGACAATTTGATCTAATTGAATTAAGAATTTTAAGATCTTATATTGATTATACATATATCGACATAGATTGGTAGTTTCATATGTACTTGTCATTTTTATGTGCAGGGAATTATGAGCTATACGTCCTTGTTGACAAGTGACACAACGCCCAAAGCAATACGTATTGGAACACTCGAAGGAGTAGGTGTTGAAGCACCTCAAGGAGGAGGTGTCGAAACACCTAAAGGAGATAAATAAAAAGATCAACCTAAAGAAGTATGTGTTCATTTTATTTTGTGTTTGGTATTTATATGTTCCTATTACTGACAATTGTATGCTAACTTGGATCACTTTTATGTTTTTGTTCACCTATATAGATTGAAATTACAAAAGATGGTTTGGTCATTCTTTGAGAGGGGCATATTCTAGAACTCCTGACCCTTTGAAGAGACGGATATTTCAGGTAATCAAGATTACAATTTTAGAGTTCAATTATAATTTAATGTATATTGATTTTGATGTTAATTATTCGATTTTAAATTATATAGTATAACTAATCTCAATTGTGGTTTGACTTTTTCTTGTGCAACTACCTTCAGAGGCAACGAGTGCTTCAAAGAGGCTCCATTTTGATGATCCAACGTAGTTTAGGATGAGATAGACATTTTGGCATGTAAATATTGAATAGATACCGAGATGGCATATGCCACATATTGTAAAAATTTTGTTTGAGTTGGCGTTGATGTCATTTTGTATATGGACATACACTTGATTATTGGATAATTTGATATATAGAAGTTGACAATCGAAATTTAATTGCCTCCTCATGTGCATAATTAAACTCTTTGAAATTTTAATCAAGTGAGCAATGGTTAAATATCTTGATGTACAATAGCATAAAAGAATGGTTATATTATGTAGTTTATTCATATTGCTTGATTACATTGCATTGCATCTTTCAAACTCAAAACTTTATCTTTGAAGATACTTTAGCAGGTTGGAAACATGAATACCAATGCTACAAATAATTTTTTCTTTCACTGCCAAGCAAAACACAGCATGCTGAAACATTCCAACACAATGACAAAGGCATGTCACACATATAATGGAATCATCTTTATATATACACTAACACATACCTAGACTTTCAAATTAAATTAATTAACCCATGCAAAAACAAAATCACAAGAACTCAAGAGCACACAAATTAGTCACTCACACACAAACTGTAACCAAGCTAGCTTATGAGATTCAAGAAAATAGGTGTAATAAGAAAACCTTCACAGTGATTTAACTCCAAAAGTTGTTTTCAATCCACCAATTCACCAAAGTTTCCATCATTCTTTCCCTTTTCTTCATATTCCATAACAGGATATGGTTCTCTTTTCAACCCCTTTGCTCTACCCCTTTTCGTTTGATTTTGATCTTCTAGGTTCTTATTGTGTATGTTATTACTTGTATTTTCATTATTTTCCAGAGAGGGTGATGGTTCCTTCTTTGATGTAGTTGGCCTCCCTCTTTTAACCCCTTTCTTTCCCATTGCTTTTACTAGCATAGCTTGTGATTCTATAGTCACTATCAGGTTGAACAAGAGGAGCAAGTAAACAAACATAATTTGCAATCTTTCCTTCCTTTATTTATTTCATTACCCCAGTTACTACTTTCAAATTTGACTAAAACATTATTCAAAATGCAGCATATATGGTATAGTACAATGTGGCATGAAAATGAATCTCTGCTTCATACAATATAATAATCTACTTCAATTGGAGTCCAGTATAAAATATATTAAAGGAGGACTATATCTAATAAGAACAAGATAAAGATTAATAACTTGGATGAATCACTTGTAACCAAACTCAGTAGCCCAAGGGAAGACTTTCCAACAACCCATAAAAATGTTCTATAATATCATGAAAAAAGTAAAGCATCAGTAAGTCAAAGCAGGGCAATAATTTTGGAGTTTTAAAGCATCAAAAGAACTTTGGGAAAAAATAGCTCAATAAAATACATCTTAAAAATTTGTTGTTTTGTACCATTCAGAAAACAGTAACACTACTTAGCCTAATAATAATGAACTACTTAGCCTTAAATGTGTATTCATAAATTCAAATTGTCTCCTCCGCCAACTTTCATTAAGTCAAAATCATATTTATTTATTTGGTTTTCTTCCATATGGGAGTTGGTTACAGGAGGGATGTGACAATTATCTTATGTGATAATTATGTGGGATTTCTTTTTATAATTATTGTAAGCATAAGGCTTCAAGGATCTTATTATATTGCATGGTAACAAGGCTCTTCATTCTTCTGTGGAGAGACATCATCTACATCTGCAACGGAGGCTTGATGCTTAGGTCTATCTAACAATGTTTGGAAAAGTGACCAAACTTATCACACCTAAAGCATTGAATTTTTTCAATTCACAATGAAGGTTTGGACAATGAAGCTCTTTTATTTGGGTTGCAGATCAAACAAACTAAAAAAAGAGACAAGGGGTCAGAAGTTCTAATCTACTTCCTAAGAATTCAAGAGACGGTATTGACTTGAGCGAGCCAAACTTTGTTTTAGCCATGCGAGAATCTCGATGCCAACTTCACATAAAGCCATTGCAATCTTCAAGGGAATTAAGTTTACAGAAGTGGTTACCTTTCATTCCGCAACTTCAT
>VDFB02047397.1:126986183-127015461 GCA_007258455.2 Sequoia sempervirens
ATCCATTGAAGCCATTTCATGCAAGTTGCAGAATTTTATTCAAGGACTTATTCAAGGGTTTGTTGAGTAGCAACATTACTTTGTTAATTCTTCATTCCCTTTTTTCATGCTTTTATTCATTTCAAGGTTTGATTACCAAAATGGGGTTTGACCAAGGCAAACCCCCATTCACCAAAAACAAACAATTTTTTCCTTTCATAATGTGTTTTTAGATCTAGGTGGAAGAAAGCTTGAAGATCTCTTGAAGAGAAAATTTGAAGAAGTTGACAAAGTTACAAAGTATGTGATGTCATAAAAGTTTTCATCTCACAGAAACTCATCTATAGAAATATTTATGACATTTTGACACTACCACTTGAACACATTGAAAGATCTAGATCTTTATTAGAGGCCCCAAAAAGTTGTGTAAAAACCTTGACAATGGAACCATTCGCCCCTGGGCGAATGAGTCCCAATCAACCTTCATAAACTCACTTTTTGGTGACTGGTAAACACCGTTCTACCCTTCTTAGATCTGCAATTTGAATTTTGGTTTTGCTTATTTTGAGTTTAATATTGCTATTTCAACTTTAATTTGGCATAATTGGGTTGATTTTCTATTTTTAAGTTTTTCTCCCAAAAGTTCTTAGTGAACCTGAATCCCATCCTTCAGTCATAAGGAAATCTGTAGATTCACACATTGAGTTGAATCACTTAAAGGTTGTAAGCCAATTTTTTTTTGGATCTCATTTCCTAATGAAATAAGGAAAATAGGTCCATCATACCCCTATTTTGATGCCCTAACATATTTTTCTTCATTTCATATACTCAACTATAGATATGCAACACATTATTAATCCTTTGAATTCTACCATTAGTAAACATGATTCTAAGTTTACCACAACCAACAATATTTAAATAAGAATCAACATCCAAGTACACCTTACCTCCATCAAATTATTCTTGTTCAAAAAACTAATAGATCTATTAGAGGTCATATAGAAAGATGCATTTGAGTCAATTAATCACGCACCATTATCTGCACAAATAGCCAAAGCTTCAATGAACACATCCTCATCTTCCTTCTTGAACTTAGAATCAAAATCAAGTTTCTTCTTTTATTCTTTTCTTCTCTAGATCTCCCCTTGGAATTGGATTTTTGGTGCTTCTTACTTTTCTTTATTTTTCCTTAGGCATTCCATGAACATTTAGGGCCTCCTTGGCACTGATGGATATCTCTTCATAAAGAAAAGAACCCATAACATCTTAAAATTTCAAGATAAAAAATTACTCTCAATATTTATAATGAGAGAATTCCACCAATTAGACAACAAACAAAAAAATCTAACACCTCTCCTCCTCATCTATTTTTACACCAAATAATGCTAATTGATCCACTAAGATATTGATTGATTCTAGGTGGTATATAATTCATCCACACTCTTCCATTCTCAATGAATACTATTTGGAGGATTGATAACACTTTAGTAATGCATGTTTTGATCATATAAATTAGTGATTGATATTTTGGAGTGACACTATTAGTTTATTATCAGCTCAGTATTAGTTCATTTCAGTTTAGTTCAATTCAATTTATTTTAGTTTAGTTTAGTTCAATTCAATTCAATTCAGTTATCTTCAGCTGCATGTAGTTATTTTGAGTTGAGTGCTAGTTGACTTGAGTTGCATTACTAATGACTTCATTTGCATGAAAAATAATAGGTGGATAATTTAATATATAATCTCTTACAAAACTATATAATATATTATATATTATATTATTATGTATAATATGTTTAAATATTATTTCTATATTTTAGTTAATATATATATATATATATATTAGTAATATATATATATATTAGTAATATATATATATATATATATATATATTAACTAAAATATAGAAAATAATATTTAAACATATTATATAATATAATATATAATATAATATATAATTTAGAAAGATATATATTAAATTATAAATAATATTGTAAATTCTAAACTAGATATATTAACATAAACTATAAACTATAAACTATTTAAAAATCATATATAAACCAAATCATATATTCTAAACTAAATATATTAAAATAAACTATAAACTACAAATGATATATATTGCATATGTTAAATCATATGTTATAAAGTCTTGACATTTTTTAAAATGCTATGTAAACAAATCGGATATCCGATTTAAATCCGATATTCGATATGTCTGACACAAAATTCATTGCCTAGGGAATAGGCTCGGGTTTGCTTTGGTATTTGGTTAGGAGATGCCAATCCTAAAAGTCAACACAAAAAGCTTGTTTAACAGCTTACTTTGTTTTTCTAGACTTCGCCCATGTGGCTGACGACTTTATTTTTAGCCAAAATTGATAAAATGAAAAGGGTTTGTAGAGGAGATTCTCAACTTTTGCCAATATAAATTATGTTTTATTTTGAATTTAATAGATTATTATTATTTATTTTCTATTAGAATTATGACTAAAGTCTTGATTGATAGGTGATTGTAAAACATTTATAACTTTCAAGCGATTATCATATTTTTGAATCCAAAACATCGTCACATTCTATTCTTTGCATACTATAGGATTAAAAAAATTGAATTTCATAAAATTTTGACCAAGTTAAGGTGGTCGGACATCTGAGTTTTATATTTTTAAAAAGTTGTAATAAAAATTCATAATTAATTATTTACTTGGAAAAAAATTACAAAAAATATCGTCACATCCGGACATGAGTCCTCTACTTACATCTAAAATCTCATAAAAAATATTATCATTTTATTATGGTTAGGGTGGTCGAGACAACACCTACTTCTTATTTTTTTCCTGAAATTTAAGTATCTTGCATTGAAATTTCAAATTTTCACCAAATAGATTTTGTTTTAAAAAAAATAAACCTAGTAGTTTAGAAACTACATTTAATTTCCCACAGAATCTATTCTTACATGTTTTTGAAATAATATAGATAACTTATTCAAATTTTTACGTCAAGTTGCCTAACTCTAATTATTCTGAATTTTCATTGCCACTTAAGGGCCTGTTTGGCCCATCATGATCCTGCACATACTCGGATAGTAATTGGAGAAATATGGTTCCCAAGTTCAGTGGGAATAATGTGATATCAACTGAAGAACATATCATAAATTTTAATGCCTTTGTTCAAGATATTGGTATGGAGCATGAGGATGTGAATATGAGGTTATTCATGATGTCATTAACTAAAGAAGCAAGGAAAAAAAATTTCAATAATGGCTGCGAGCGGGAAACGATCTTTTGATTCCTCTACGTGGGAGGTGTCTATGGTTGCTAATGGAAACCCTAACGTGATTGTTGGAGCGGCGGTGGTGTTGGCGGTCGGGCTATCATCGGTGGTGCCTGATGGTTCCCTCCCTCCTGTGCCAGACCATGGTGGTATTGGGGTCGTATTGCAGGCATCTGGAACGACCAATGGCAGTGATCAGGGAGGAGCTAGCCCTGTTTCTTTGGTGCCTGATGGAAGGAAACTCATGGGGTTTGGGCTTAAGGCTAAAGCCACAAATTTTGCGGGACCCAAGCTTGGGCATTATGGTGGATTTATCCCTGTCAGGAGTGCTATTTCAGTAAAGTTGAAAGATGAAACTGTTGAAGTTATTGAGGAGGTTGCTGCTAATCTTTCCCTCTGTGGGGTGATCTGTCGGTTCAAAGGTTTTTGGCCTAACCTCCCCCAGTTGCATTCCTAGATATCTAGCGAATGGGAGCCTCTAATTTTGGGTAAAGTTAACATTTATCCCTTGGCTAAGGGATTTTTTGCTGCTAAATTTGACAATGCTTAGGACAGAAAAGTAATCTTGTGTGAAAATTATTTTAGCTGGGAAGATAAATTTATGCTGATGATCAAACCTTGGCATTCTGACTTCGATCGTATTTCTGAAACTTTTAATAAATTCCTGATCTGGGTTAGACTGCCCAATCTCCCCCTTCACCTTTGGCATGACTCTCTTCTGGAGGAAGTGGGTGATGCCCTTGGTGATTTTTTGATGGTGGATGATGAATCTTCTGACATTCTTCATTCCACCTATGCTTGCATTCTGGTTGAAATAAATGTTTCAAAAGGGCCGCCTGCTGAAGTCCTTAAATCTTCTAAAGGCTCTTGGGTCCAATCTTTGGATTATGAAGGGATTCCCTTCCAATGTAGATGATGCTTCAATACTAGACATGCGGCTGCGCACTATGGATTAGAGAAAAAAACTAAGACAACTACTTGGTGGAAAGGTGCCTCTCAACAACATTATACGGTTGAGAAGAAAGTTAATCAGAATATGAGTTTTTCTGAAGTGGTTGCTTTTGAATCACTGGGTCTTGGAATGCCACTCCTATCGTTTCATCTGGCGGGGATGCTAGGGCTTCTCCTATTGAGTCTAAGTCTGCCACTTCTGGTGGTTTTGTTTCAGATTCCCTCTCTGGCGGATCTTCTGGGAAGTCTTTTTCTGCGCAAAGGAATCAAGTTGAAACTCCTATTTCACTTGCTATTGGCTTTCATTCTCTTGAAAATCGCGAGCTGGATTGGCATGGTAAAGCGGTGCAAGTGGAAGAAGGTTGGATCACAGTTAAAGGAAAAAAAGTTAAATCCTCTAAGCCTTCTTTTGACATGGTTCTCCGCTCCCACAAGAAAAGTGTAAATTGTAAAGCTTGATTGGTCTTGGTGTGGAGCTAATCTTTTTTGCTGGTTGCTTGCTGTCTTTTTCTGCAGCCTTGCTCTTTTTGTATTTGGGTTCTGGATCCCTTCAAAATCTGTTTTTCCCTTTATCAAAAACTAAAGAAGCAAGGGATTGGTTTAATGGTTTTCCTGATGCTACAATTAATTCTATATCAGAATTCCAAAATCAGTTTCTAGAGCAATATGGGAATCAGTGTGCCCCTGAGTTTGCCTTACATGAACTGATAAGTATCTAGAAACACCAGAATGAGTCAATTTTTGACTTCAACCATAGGTTCTCCAAATTGCACAATAAGATACCATCTAGGTCCAAACTAACCGACCCTGTAGCCTTAAGCATTTACCTAAAAGACTTTGATCCGAAGATAGGATATGAGCTTAGAAATAGGTGCCCTAGAAGTCTAATTGAAGCACAAAAATTGGCATTGACTATTGAGAACAATAGAAAGGCTGCTGTGATGATTGGTAAGAGAGATAATCTTAGGGTTCCCCAAAATTTTAACAATCCTCAGAACAGGCAAGAGAATAGATACAAAAATGAAAGAACAAAGTTGCATGATATGCCATATAACACAAACTGGAAGGATGGAAAGCCCATAATTGAAAGGCCTAAGAATAAGGAGACTCTCGATCACTTAAAGAAGAGAGGAGCATACATGGTCAACAATAATCCTTGGTGTCAAGTCTGCAAGTTGCCACAATTCCCTGATCATTGTGTTGTAGCTCAATCAATACAAGAAGAAGAAATAATAGTGGGCACTGAAGAAGAGGATCATACAATATATTTAACCTCTCACACCCTCCATCCAATTGAGCAGGAATATTCATCTTCAGAAGAAGAAGGCTATGAGTATGATGTTGATAACCGAAGGTTCAATATTCATATGGAAAAACAACAAGTATTTTCTAATTATGATGAAAGCAATGACAAATCATATCCTCCTCATGCACCATCTCAGTCAATTAAATATAAAATAAGGAGGCCTACAGAGGAAGAGATAAAAGAATTAACTATTGTTGCAGTAGAGCAAGTGAAAAGTAACTATAGGCTCAGAAACAGAACAATAAACACAAATGGAGGTGCTCCAAGAGGAGTATTTGTGAAAGAAAAAGAAGCAGCACAAGATAAACCAAGAAGGATGGAGAATAAGGAACTAAATTGAAATGAACAAAAACATACTCCCAGAGAAGAAAATAAGGGACCACCCAAAGACAAGCAAAAGTCTAATGAAACAAACAAAAGAGAAAAAGAGAAGAGCAAAGGAGATCCACTGGAACAAAAGAAGATAACCAAAATTGAAAGTACCTCTTTCGACTTCTCACAGGCCTTGTCCTAGGTAAAGATGTCTATGCCATTATTAGAGATGATGAAAATAAAGGAATACAGGGATAGTGCTATTCAACTAATATCTAATGGAACTAATAGAAATACAAACTATGAGAATAAAGGGACCACTAAGATCAGTAATAGCAAGCAGGGAGAAGTAAAGGTTCCTAAATTTTGTCTTGGTGATGCATTGGTGGATCCTCCACAAACTGATCCATTCTTTACTACACAGCTCATAAATAACAAGTTGGTGAGAAATTGTATGATAGATTCAGGTGTTGCTATCAACATCATGCTAGTAGGGGTCATGAAACAACTTGGCATGTGGGTAGACACTACTAGTGGTAAATGCTACGCTATGGATGGTAGGCTTATCCCAGTGGTAGGAATTATGAAAGATGTAGAAGTGAAGCTAATTGCTTATCCATAGGAAGATTATAATATTGACATAACAATAATTGATACACCTCCACATTTTGGGATGCTCTTGTCAAGACAATGGACTGCAGTAGTTGGAGGAAATGTACAATTTGACTTGTCTTATGCCACAATACCAATAAATGGTGAAGAGGTCAAGCTATATAGAGAGCCAAGGGTGAACCAGATTGTGGACTATGTTGCTCAAAATCAATTAAACTGCTTTTGTGATGTGGATTTAGGAAGTTTCAAAATAGAGCCTTCCCAGCCTGAACTAGTGAATACTGATCCAATTGATAAGAATGTTTCCAAGAATCAACATGGTGTATGTAAGATGTCTTTTGATGGAGCATGTAGTTAGGAAGGCAATGAAGTAGGAGTAGTTTTTATCTCACCTGAGGGTACTACATTCAAGTTTTCATTCTTGTTGACTTTTGAATGCACAAATAACATAACAGAGTATGAAGCCCTACTAATTGGTTTGAATATGGCTATCAAACACAAAATAAAACTACTAGCTATTCTTGGAGACTCTGAGTTGATCATTTCACAGATCGGATCAAAATATGATACAAAAAACAAAAGGCTAAAATAGTACAGAAATATTGTGTGGGACATAATTGAACTATTCAATGCCTTTTCTATTGAATGGATAGATAGGTCAAAAAACTTAATGGAATATTTCCTAGCCAATGTATCTTTGAAAAGAGATGATATCACCTTGGTCGGAGTGTCGCAAGTTGAATTCAAAACAAGACCTTCCATCCCTGATAACATCTATAGTTGGCAAGTTTTCAATGATGACATTGATCTGATCAAGTTTCTACATTGCATTGATTAGTATGAAGCACATGAGATTGATTTTAATGCATTTGTGGAATAAGTAGATGAAAAACAGACTGTGTTTGGAAAAGAAGTTGTACAGCTCAAAACCAACAAACTTCCTAAAGGACTTGCGACACTAGAAAGAGTGTTTGATGGAAATGATCGTTCTCTCATGAAACAAACACTAGTAAAAAGAGAAGATATTGAATAGATCAACTTGGGGAGTGAATTGGCACCAAAAAGGGTATACATTGGAAAGGAGATAAGTCCAACAATTAGAAAAATGTTGATTGCACTGCTAAGGAAATACAAGCATGTTTTTGCATGGTCTTATGAGGATCTTAAGGCATATAGAGAAGATTTGTTCCGACATGAGATCCCATTGAAACTAGATGCAAAACCATTTAGGAAAAAATAGAGGCCCATAAACCCCACTTTGGAACCCAAAATGTATGAAGAGCTTATGAAGCTTAGGGAAGGAGGAATTATCAAGCCGATTAGACATTCATCTTGGGTCTCCAATCTAGTACTAGTCAGAAAGAAAAATGGAGATATAAGGCTTTGTGTAGACTTTCAGAACCTGAATATATCTTCTCTCAAGGAAAATTACCCGCTTCCAAACATGGAGGCTATGCTACAAAGGGTCACATGCTATGAGTTACTATCCATGGTGGATGGATTTTTCAAGCTATAATCAAGTGAAGGTTAAATAATCAAAACAATACAAGACAACCTTCACTTCACCATGGGGAACATATGTTTATGTTAGGATGCCATTCAGACTCAAATGTTGGTGCAACATTCCAAAGGGCCATGGATGTTGCTTTTGCTGACCTTATTAATGTGATAATGGTAGTCTATGATTTAACTGCATATTCCAAGAAGGCAAAGGATCATGTGGCTCACCTTGAAAAAATATTTCTAAAAGCATTGGAATATGGCATCTCCCTTAATCCTAAAAAATGCCAATTTGTAGTAACAAAAGGAAAGTTACTTGGGCATATAGTCTCTAAGGAGGGAGTAAGGATTGATCCCGAAAGAGTGGAGGCCATTGATAATATACCTATCCCCAAGATGGTTAAGGCTATTCAATCCTTCTTTGGACAAATCAATTTTGTAAGAACATTCATATCAAACTTTGTTGAGATAGTAAAACCAATATCAAAGATGCTAAAGAAAGGTGCAAAGATTGATTGGAAATCTAAAGCTATAGATGCATTCATATCCATAAAAAGAGAAATCAAAGAAGCCCCAGTAATGAAATCTCTAGATTTTAGAAAACCTTTCCAAATATTTTCATTCACATCCTATCACACAGTTGCTGCAGTGATGCTCCAAAAGAATGATGAAGGGCATGAGTAGCTAGTCTCCTTCTTTAGCAAATCCCTCCAAAATAAATAATTGAAATATGATATTGTGGAGAAACAATCCTATACATTGCTAAGAGTTGTCAAGGCATTTAGACCATATCTAGTGGGAGAAAAAGTGATAGCTTATGTGCTTAATGCTGTAGTGAAGGATGTATTCATACAAAGTGAAACAATAGGGCATAGGTGCTGATGGATAAACAAAATCTAGGAGTTTGATATTGAGTTTCAAATTACTAACCTTGTGAGAGGACAAGGATTGACCAAATTGATGGTTGAAATAAATTTGGAAGCTGCCTAAGTATGCAATGTGGATGATGAAGAAAATACAGTCACTAGTATTGAGCACACATCATGGTACACTAATATTGTCTACTATCTTAAACATTTGAAATGTCCAGAAGGGTTTGATTACAACATAAAAAGGACACTCAAGTTGTAGACCTCAAAATATGTATTCACGAAGGGGGAACTCTACTAGAAAAATAGGGATGGTGTTCAGTTGTTGTGCTTAGATGGGCATCAAGCAAGATATGTCTTGAAGGAGATGCATGAAGGAGTATATGGGGGGAATTTCTCAACAAAAACCACTACTCATAAGATATTCAAGGACGGGTATTATTGGCCTAAGGTTTTCAATGATGCACATGACTATACTAGAAAATGTGAGGCATGTCAAAAATTTTCCAAAAAATTGAAGTATTAAGTGGCATTGCCTCTAAGACCTATGTAGGTTGAAGCTCCATTTCACCAATGGGGAATTGATTTCATAGGGGAAATTACAAAAAAGTCTAGTGGAGGACACAAATGGATATTAGTAGCCACTGACTACTTTACAAAATGGGTGGAAGCTATGCCTACTAAGCAAGCAACTGACAAAGTGGTAATAAACTTCTTGATGGAAAATGTTATCCCCAGATTCAATGTACTTGCAAGAATTATAACTGACAATGGGATGTGTTTTAGATCTGACGAGTTCAAGGAATTTTTCCAGTCTTATGGAATAGTCATCTCATATTCTTCGCCTTATCATCCACAGGAAAATGGGAAGGATAAATCCAACAACAAGAGTATCTTGAAGATCATAAGAAGAATGTTGGATAACAATAAAAAGCCAGGGATTCCAAGTTGAGGCTTGCCTTATGGGTGGAAAAAATCACTATGAAATAGGCCATTGGTAAATCACCTTTTGAGCTTGTATATGAAACTTAGGCTAGACTCCCTTTGCATAATTTAATACTAGTATGCAAGTTCATCTTGCAAGAAGATTTGGACATTCCTGAACCCATGGAGGAAAGGATGGAGGAATTAATGGAGCTCAATGAAATCAAAAATCAAGCCCAACAACATAATAGGAAGAAACAATTACAAATAAATTACTTGCATGATAAAAGGGCTAAAAACAAGAAGCTTGAGGTAGATGACATAGTCATCATGTGGAATGCCAGGAGCCAAGATAAATGAAAGCATGGTAAATTTGAGGACTTATGGTTGGGACCCTTTTTCATTGTTGGTAATGGAGGTGAGGATTCATACTTTCTCCAAAACATGTTAGGGGAAGAGTTCAAGAACTGCTAGTTCATGGATAGTTCCTAAAGCATTTCTTCTCATGAAGAACATAAAGAGGATCACGGATTGCCAGTGCATGGACAATTCTTGGCATGCCTCTCAAAATAATTCTTTCCATGCATAGTAGTCTAGGTGAAGGTCAAGAATTGCCAGTGCATGGACAATTCTTGAGATAGCTTCTAAAATTTGCAAATTTCCATGCACAGTAGTTTTAGGTTCTCATAATATTCCATCTCCACCCATGGTTTGATCCCCAAATATTTTCTAGATTCTTGCAACAATTTTACAATCATTCATCCCTAGACAGAGCCATTGTTAGGACTAAAAAATCCCACATTTTTTTCAGCCCCTATCCACTTACCTCCCAGTCCTTACAAAAGTTCACCACACTTAATTTTATGACTTAGACAAATCACTGAGATTTGTGTGGAAAAATTCATTTTGCAACCATACCCAAACAATTGCATTCATAAAAGAATTTAAATTCCAATTGACATTATCAGCCCAACCTCACCTCATCAGTGGAACTCCTATCACCACCCCACCGATAGCCCGATGAGGACAGTTCATAACTTTGCAATGGTGTGACCTCACTCCATCGAGCTAACTTCCAAGGTAGTCTCCCCGACAGACCGATAGAGGCAATAATGATAATCACATCACCATAAATCTAGTACATTAGTGGAACAAATGATTGTGGTCCCTCGATAGCCTGATACAATCGCGGATTATCAAAAGTATAAAATTCAATAGTGAAGTTGAGATGCATCAAGGTAGCATTATTTGGTGTCCCACCGATAGACCGAAAGAAAGACATTCATCAGTGGAGAAGGTGGCCATCGGTGGAAAATGAACCAAGGCTCCAACGATACAACGATGAATAATTACTACTAGTTGATGTGACGTCCAAGAGCATCATCAAGATATTTAACATAAATGCTCCCCCCGATGACACGACTAAAACAAGTGGTTTATTAATGAGCTAGAGCAGAAGTAAATTGCACCACAAGTTGATTATACAATTGCAGGAACTAGGAGAGCTATGCTAAGGGAAGAAGCAGAAAAGATAGAACTCTGAGCTCCTACGCAACAAAACTAGGGGAGGAAAAAATTCATTTAAGTACATCACTCTCAGCTAGAAATTTGTATTTTTTTAGAGTTTTTAATGGAAGAAAATGTGGAAAAACCTAAGGCAAAGAAACAAAATATTGAAAAGAGGAAATTAAACCAAGATTTGATAGACTAGTGTCCGGGGTCAGGGATGAGACCCAGAAGAAGTGCTCAAACAATAAATTGTTAGATAAACATAAGGGTCAAGGTGATGTTTGGACACCACATCGAGGTTATGAGCTTTTCATGTATCACTATAGAAAGCAATTCAGATTCCAACTAGTTTGTAACCCATGGAGGTTGAACTTAGGAAGACTTGTGGTGCCAAACATATTCATCAACATAGAATTAATGAAAGCTCTAGCCAGTCGGTATAATACCAAGAAGAGAACTATGCAGTCACCGAGTGGAGCTGATATTCTTGTTGTCTCCAAAGAACTGATCTCGAATGTATTTCAATGAGAATGTCCCTAGAATTTTCCATTCACAATTAGAGATATTTTAACAGAATATCGTTGCATGGATACTAGCTACAAGAGATGGAAATTTGGTGCAAGGGCACCCAAGCTCCTTAAGGATCACTTGAGGGGTCAGGAGGATGCAGGGGTCATGAAGACCTATAAAACATCTCAGAGCATTAATTATGCCATTTTTGAACCTATAATGGCATTTGGAATTGATGAATGTATTAGAAGAATCAAAAGTCCTAAGGGTCCTGATAAGGACCCTAGGACCAAAATGAGTTGTAAGTGGACCAATAGTGTCCTAGGAGTCTAGATAGGTATAAAATGTTTTAATTATTTCAAATAAGGTTGAATAGTAATGTGCAATAAGTTTTGGAGGGTTTTAGTTAGTAGATTTCAATAAATTACAAGTTAGAAATTCAAAATTTTGAAATCCAACGGTTAGTTTAGTTTGGGCGGGTAAGTAGGTTTTAGGTGTTTTAACAATCATAATGTAATAAAACCAATCCTAGTTAGTTGGAGCAGTTGGGTGAAGGGTTTACAAAGATGGAAAATTCATTTGTATGGTAAGGTTGTTGATATTACATGGATTGTACGGACTGCTACAGGAAAAAGAGTAAAACTTCAGATTTCTTGCATTTTCCTTGAGTTTTCTTAATGAATTTCTGATTGATATTGGTGCTTTGTTCAATTGAATGAATTAGGGACTTGTATTTACATGTTTTTAAACCCTTTTGCATGTCCTGAAAGCAATAACAATCAGTTCTTGTATATTACAACTGACTATCCACATAAAAGTTTAGATTTTTCACTAGTTTTGAGAGTTTTCATGAATGATTGATCCATTTCATGGAGGATTGTGACTAAAACCTATGAAATGGATCACATTTAACATGTATCATACATAGCTAATAGGGTAACATGCAGGAAGGAAGGATTCTAAGGTGTACACCGTGATTTGACAAGGTAAGGTGCATGGGAATGGTGCCTAAGGTATAGCAGTAGGAGTTCTACCTAAACAAGGGGCATGTTTATGAGTTGGGATTGATGAAATATGTTGATTTAATGGTGAAAAGTCAAAGAACCTGTTCTGGAAGTGTTTGGAAGGTTAGTATCTAAGAAACCCTAGTTTTAGGAGATTTAATGGAGGGTTTTGTGATAAGGGGTCTTAAAGGTGTCAAGGGGGTCTAAGAACTTGAAAATACTTAGTTTGGAAAAAAATCAAGACACTATAGAAAGTCTCATAATCAGGGGACAAGATTTGAGTAGGGTTGCTTTGAGAAAAAGGGCTAATTAGGCCTTAATTCTATGGAAACAACAGATTTCAGATAGATTGGTCCAAAACAAGTGCCATTAGGGTTTGATTATGTTGTGTAGCATTAGAAAATACATTTGAATCAGTCATTATTTTGAGGAGTCATTTGGAAAAGTTGTGAGAAAAATCAAAAAAACAATCACTAGAGACCTAGTTGGGCTAGAAGCCTAGTCAAGGTGGATAAGTGGGTTTGTGTCTGAGACAAAGGCTTGGGGCTTTGTAACCATTCAAGACAAGTTTTTTTGAGTTCCATAAGATCATTCCAAGGGTTTGGGTCCATAAGGGAAGGATCTAAGTCATAAGTGAACCATTGGAGCCTTATCTCAATAAGGGTGCCTAGAAGAAGGTTTGAAAGTATATCATTGTAGACCATGAAACTTTGTGTTTTATCTAAAGTCCCATAACCTCTACATCAAAATTTCCTTTGCATCAACCTAAAAATGAGGATGGCCAACTCAAGAGGTTTTCGAGCAAAGAAAACCCTCCTTTTCATGTAGATTTATTTAAAGAATACTTTCAGTATACCTACTACTCAGTTGGCCAAGTCTTGGAAATAGAGGTTCCACCCCTTATGTCTATTACACTGATGGTTGTAGCTATGAATATATGGAGCAAGGATGCTAGGTCATTCAACTATGCAAGATACTTGGCTAATTCCCTAAACCAAGGGCTTGAAAGGATAAAAAATAACAATGACTGCATAGATTTCAAACACTATTCCTTACTAATGCATTTACTTTTGTATGAGGGACATGTTAGTAATGTGTGGAGTAAAGAACTAAGGATCAGAGATACAAATAAAAATGGAAACTTTAGACCTATACAAATGTGGACTTCACTATGGGACCATTGATGTGAAAGGTCTCATTATTTATATTTTGAAGAATTATTTATTATACAACTAATGAAGCTATTAGGATATTCATATGATCAAAACTTATCCCTTGAGGTGTAGAGATTTCTGAGACCAAAGGAGAATGACCCAAAAGGAAAAGTGAACCATAATTGGGGAGACTGGTATGCTTTCTCTAACTACACAGTAATAAGAGTCTATGGGTTTGAAGGGATTCCACACTTGCTATCCTGTGTAGTTCCAAATAGAGTTGCTTATCTGGAGATTGTAAGACAACTAGTAAAATCTAATGCTAAACACCTCAAGGGTCATAACAAGCAATCACTCATGCCCAACACTCTTTTTTTTGGATATTTTACAATAGTTGCAAATGAAGGATATGAAGAAATTGATGCTAAAATAGCACAATACAACCTTCCTCTTGGGTATGAAAGAATGAAATTTGATATAGAGGGGTTTATTCATCAAGCAAGATTAACACAAGGATTGTCAAGGTATGGGCATTGGTTTACGATTGATGATGTGATCAAGAACCGAGATGAAGCCTCCACCAGTGATAGAATGGCCTCTTATAATAAAGTTATGCTTGTAGAGGAGTGGAGGAGAAAGAATGTCCCATCATATTCAAAAGCATTTGGTAATATACACGATCCCTTGGCTAGGATTGAGCAACTTATTGCTCATATAAATGAAATAGTAAAAGATGTGCCTTCATATGTTTTTGATACATCTCATGCAAATTATATTGGAGTACAGGCTGAAGATGTGGAGCCTCTAGATGACATACCCTCTTAACCCACTCCTGATGTATGTTTTTCCACCGATAAGAGTGACAAAGAGGAAAGTAACAAAGAAAGTGATATGGAGAGTAGTGAAGAGGAGCAATAGGTAGAACAAATAAAATCCCCTATGATTGCACAATATGAGCCTCCTTAGGAACAAAATGTTGTAAGGTTTGAAGCATCAGATGAATTATCTGGGGTCATTAGGGTCAAGGCTGGCGTTTCTAATGGTGACTTTGTTAAAACTCCTGAATTCAAATCATTTGTCTATGAATATAAGGGAAGGAAGATAAAGGAAAAAGGAACAAGATATTACTCCTGAAAAGGAAGTTGCTACTTTAGAGGAATTAAAAAAGGAAATTGACAAGGAGATGCAGTCTGTCACCCCCAAGAGAGGTAGAGAATTACTTCAATAAGCTAGGGTATTACTTCTACCCATATGGAACATTTGCTCTGCCATTGAGTTCGATAGTTTAAAAAAAAGAGAGGATAACACAATGAACCTGAGAGAGGAGGCTAGTTATAAGATATATTTAGGGTCTGGGAAAAATCGAGATGAGGCTACCCTACTTATTTGGTCACTGTACCCCCATGAAAAGAGGTCGGTAATGATTGATAATCCAAATCAAGTATTTGGACATATTTTGGTACAAAGAGTTGGAGACACTAATCCCTTGGAAATTATAGAACTGAATGTCCCTCAAACAAATTTTTCTTAGATCAGCTTAAGAAAACCCCTGCACAAATTTCTATCTTGGAACTATTGAGGTTGTCCCCCGCACATAGGGAAATCTTAGAGAAGGCTTTATCCACATCATCTGTTCCCAAGGATATGGATACAAAATAATTTCAAGCTATGGTAGGGAATATCACTATCCCTCATCTTCTCACCTTATCGAAGAAAGACCTACCATCACAACTATCTCATAGCTGTGCTTTACACCTTGAGGTCACTGTTCATAGGAACAAGGTTAAAAGAGTCTTAGTAGATGGAGGTGTTGGTTTGAATATTTGCACCCTTCAGTTGATCAAGAACTTGGGTTATTTAGAAGATGCTATTGAGAAAGCAAAGAGTACAACCATCAAAGCATATGATGATCAAGAGCGAGTATCGCAAGGAATCATCACACTACCCATCCAAGTAGGAACCGTCATTGCAGAGACTACATGCCAAGTGTTAGACCTTGATCTCCCCTACAAAATCTTACTTGGTCGACCACAAATTCATGCCCTAAAAGCTATAGCTTCGATCTATCATCAATGTTTAAATTTTCCTTTTGAGAACATAGAAGTTACCATCCATGGAGATCTTAAGCCTTTTTACTACTGCAAGAACTTTGAGGCCAAGTTTTACAAAATACGGTCCCAAATCCCTAAAAATGATGAAGGGACTACACCCTCCTTTTCATTTGTTGACCCATTATACCTTGTATCTACTTCAAAAATAAAAAAACCCATTGTGCAGAACATTCACACATCAAAGCAGTGATCCAAGATGATGGTTGTGGAAATTATAAACTCACAAGTGACACTTTTGTGGTAGGAGAGCTACCTCTTTCTCCCAAATCTCATGGGAAATCCACACCTATCAAAAAAGTGGATAAAACAATAAAGATGGCAATTGCCACCTTCACAAAGTGGGGAGATTTGAACAAAGAAGATGTTAATGAGGAGGATGTCTCTAAACTACTCTATCAAGATGACTGACCTGTCCCCATTCTTCCCATGGAAGATGAAAATAAAGGCTTGTAGCTAAGTAAGGGATGGGGGTACAACAAGAACAAGAAATTGGGACAAAATGACAATGGTTTACTAGAACCCATCATTCCTGAGAAACGTCTAAAGAATCTTAGCTTAGGATGTACTACTACTAAGGTTACCCAGGTTATTGGCAAAGGTACTTCCGCTAAGCGGGTTGAGGCTTCCTCTTGGTTACCAACATCGTGTGATACTACCCTAGACAAATTTCCCCTTGACATTCCTGATCTATTTGAGAATAAATCTCTCTTCATGATATCCACAACTTTTTTCACCCCAAATGACCCAACTACTAAAATAATCCTAGTATACCCACAACTCATTGACTGGAACCAACGAGGACCACCGATTCTAGATCTATTTGAAAATGATGAAGTGATCTCAAAATTCATGGGAATTCGTGACAATTTACCATGGAAAGATCACAAAGCTAGTTTTTTTATAGAGCTCAACATAGGGGCGTACTATGGGGAGACGATTGAATCCTTCTGTGGAAAAATTGACAACATGCAAATAACATGCAAATCTTTGAGCGAAAACCACACTGCGACACTTTTTGATCCTAAAATAATAAAAAGAAAGGATGAATCTGAGGGTGAAAACCTCTTTGAGGCACCCAAGGATGAGGGATTTAGTCTTCCCCTAAGTGCAATGCATCTAGAATAGTCAGTAGTATTAGCAAAGAAGGTTGCTCTAGTAAATGTTAAAATCGAAGAATTTTATGCCAAATCCTTGTTGGATGAAGAACAAAAAAACCTAGCAGCATTTATGAAAGAGAGAAGAGAAAACTTTGCATGGTCATACACAAATATGTCAAGGTTCAATCCATAAGTGGTTGTACATCATTTAGCAGTCTATCCTAAAGCCAAACCAGTGAAGCAAAAATTGAGAAAGATGCACTCTCAAATAACACTCTTGGTGAAACTTGAGTTACAAAATCTTCTTGACATTGGATTTATCTGATTAATTGATTATCCTAGTGGGTTTCAAACCTGGTACTAGTCTCCAAACCTATTGGGGGCATCATAATATGCACAAATTTCAAATACTTAAATAAAGTATGCTCGAAGGATGATTTCCCTCTCCCTAACATCGACATCATTGTGGATTTAAAAGTTGGACATGAAATATTATCACTCATGGATGGTTTTTTAGGATATAATCAAATCATGATTGCCAAGGAGGATCAACAAAAAACTACATTCACTTGTCCATGGGGAACATATTGTTGCAACATGATGCCATTTGGGTTGAAGAACGCAGGAGAGACCTATCAAAGAGCAATGACCCTCATCTTTCATGACATGATCCATAAAACACTTGAAGACTATGTGGATGATATTTTGGACAAGTCAAAGAAAAGGAGTGAGCACATAGAGGTATTGGGACCCATCTTCAACAGGCTCGAAGAGTATAAGGTATGACTGAACCTAAAAAAGTGCGTCTTTGGAGTTACATCAAGGAAGCTTCTTGGCTACATCGTGTCACAAAGAGGGATAGAGATAGATCCCACAAAATTGAAAGCCATCCTAGACATGGAATTGCCATAAACATTGAAGCAGATGAGAGGGTTAGAAGGAAGGTTGCAATCCATCATAAGGTTCATAGCATAATTATCAAACAAAATCTACCCTTTCTCACATCTTCTCTATAAAGGAATAACTTATAAGTGGGACGAGAAGTGTGATAAATCCTTCCAGCAGATCAAGGAATACCTATTGAAACCTCTAGTACTCATGCCGCCAATACCAAACAAACCATTGATCCTGTATATCTCAACAACATTCACAACACTAGGTGCTCTTCTAGCACAACACGATGAAAACGGAAAGGAAAGAGCCATCTATTACATCAGTAGGACCTTGGTAGGATATGAAATGAATTACTCATCCATTTAGAAAGCATGATTAGTGGTGGTTTTTTCTTCACAAAAATTCAGACATTACATGCTATCGCACCAAATCAAGCTTATTGCAAAGATCGAATCATTGAAATACTTGTTATCCGAAGCAACTCTCACTGGGCCTAAATGGGTAATGATCTTGACTGAATTTGACATAGAGTATGTGGATCACAAGGAAATCAAAGGAAAAGTGATTACAAACCAACTGGCGAAAGCACCTATCTATGCAGAGAACCCTTTGATATCTAAATTCCCCGATGAATCAGTGTTCCTTGTCAATACAACAGATCAATGGAAAATGTACTTTGATGGATCATTTACCCAACATGGATTAGGGGTGGGTATTCTTTTTTATCACCCCTCTAGGTGACTGCATTCCAAAGTCACACCGGCTATCATTTTTGTGTACTAACAACATTGCAGAGTATGAAGCCCTAATAATAGGTCCAAGGATAGCAGTTCAGTGGCAAATACAAGAGTTGAAATTCTATGGGGACTCACAACTAGTTGTCAATCAAGTCAATGATGACTACCAAACCAAGGATGATAAGCTTACTCCTTACAAGAAGATGGTGAAAAGTCTTAAGGAATTTTTCATAGACATAACTTTTGAGCAAATACCTCACATGAATAATCGAGCAACGAATGCTATGGAAACAATAGGATCATTTTTAGATATGCCACACAATGTCCTTCAATGTGAATTCTTGGTAGAATAAATTCTTGTACCAAATTTTGAAATCCTAGAATCTGAATTTGTGTATGCAATCATTGGTCCTAGTTCCTCGTGGTATCATGATATATTTACCTACCTTAGTAGAGGAACCCTCCCAGCTGATATCACCTCTAACCTTAAAAATACCTTTGTTAAAAAGGCATCTAATTTGTGATCCTAGGTGATACCGTTTACCACAAAATCATCGAAGGGACATTACTATGATGTCTCAACCAAGAGGAAGCCTTGACCACCTTAACATAAGTACATGATGGAATATGCGGTTCCCATTCTAGTGGTATGAATTTAGCTAAGAAATTGTTGAGGATGAGGTATTACTGGCCAACCATGGAAAGATAAGTCCATCAGTATGTGAAAAAGTGTGTCTAGTGTCAATAGCATGGAGATCTTATTCATGCTCTAACTTAGGAGTTACAACCAATGGTCACACCTTTGCATTTCTCATAGTGGAGGCTTGACCTCATAGGGAAAATTACTCCCACCTCATCTAATGGCCATAAATTCATCCTCGTAGCTACTGAGTACTTTACCAAGTGGGTCAAATCCATCTCTATGACCTACATAGCGGGGAAGCAAATATCTAAGTTTATCCTAAATTACCTTATCTATTGTTATGGCGTTCCATAAGCCCTTATTTCTAATAATGGAACACCCTTCAAGAATCATAATGTGAAAGAGATATGCCAACAATTTACATCCAACATTGGTTCTCTACCCAATATTACCCCTAGGGCAACAGTCAAGTTGAGGCTACAAATAAGACCATTCTAAAAATCCTAAAGAAAATGATCAATGAAGCTAGTTGTGATTGGCATTTGTAGTTAAATCCTATCCTTTGTGCCTATCAAACTAGTATCCACATGCCTACAGGAGCAACCTCGTTCTCCTTGGCCTATGGATCAAAATCCATCTTTCCTATTGAGGTCGAGCTTCTGTCACTACGAGTCTCACTATAGAACCTAATCACTGATTGAGAGTACAAAGTATCTTGAATAAATGAGCTAGATTTCTTGGATGAGCGTTGTCGTGACACCCTTAATCACTTGAAAGTATATCAAAACCAAGTAAAACGGAGCTACAACAAGAAGATAAAGAGTCGGTCTTTCTAGGTAGGGGATCTTGTTCTCAAGCAGAATCAAAAAAATATTCTGCAATAGGATAGTAAAGGAAATTTTGTGCCTAACTGGTTAGGCCCATTTATCATCACAACAAGCTATGGATCAGGAGCATACCAATTATGAACACTTGAAGGTGAACCCTTGTAAGAACTGACCAATAGTCTACATCTTAAAAAGTTTTATGCCTAAGTTTAAAGGGTGTAAATCTCAAAAAATCAAAAAGAAAAAAAAATGATCAAAAATTAAGAAAAAACAATAAGAAAAAGGATTGAAAACAGTAAAGAAAAAAATCGTCCTCTAGTGAAAACCACTCTAGTGGTGCTTTGGGCAAGTACCTTAGTGAGAACCTGGAAAACATGCACCTTGCATAAGTAAAGCACCTCCATCTATTTTTGGCTCTTTATTCTATTATTCTTTTCATCCCATCCATCCATCACATCATTCATCCTATTTATTCCATCACCCATCCATATCTGAGTCATAGCTTGAAATTGTGAAGTATTGTATCCCCTTGAGTACTACTTGGCATATTTCGAAGGTCAATTTATCTTGCCTATATTGAGGTAGTCTATTGCATCACACTAGGGGTAATTCATTATGGATCAAATTAGGTTCTTGTGTATCTTAAGGTTATTTGAAATCTCATCAAAAATCCTAAAAACATTCATAAAACCTCATCAAAATCCAAAAACACTTACAAAAAACCAAAACATCCAAAACACATCAAAATCGCTAAACATGTTAAAACATCAAAAATCCAAAAATAGTACCGTGTCGAACTATGAGTCTTTGAGCTTGAATGTAGGCAAGGCCATCATTGATGTGTCCCCGAGACACACTAGGTCAATCCTTTAGGAGTCCATCATAATAAATTGACAATCCATTAACAATTCATATCTCATCAACAATAAGTCAAGTTAGTCGAACTACATGGTCTTTGCATGTATAACATAGGAAAGACTCATCTTTGATAAGCCCCTGAGGCCCCTAGGATAGTCTTTTAGGTTAGGTTCTTGGTCGGATCTCAGAAAACCCCTAGACATTCAGAAAAATCAGAAAACCCAAAAACATTCAGAAAACTTAGAAAAACCCAAAAACATTTAGAAAACTCAAAAAACCCCTAAACATTTGAAAACTTAGAAAACCCAAAAACATTAAAAAAACTCAAAAAACCCCTAAATATTTGAAAACTTAGAAAATCCAAAAATATTGGAAAACTTAGAAAACACAAAAACATTGGAAAACATTCAAAAGACATAAACATCAAATATCTTAAAGAAAAACCTTAAAAAGCCTCAAATAATAAAAAACCAAAAACATTCACATAAACATTCCAAAAGACCAAAAAAAACCTCAAAACACCTTCAAAATACCAAAAACATTGAAATATTCCAAAAAAAAAACCCAAAACATCCATCCCATTTCGCTTTCACCAACAATAAACCTTCATCCATGATAAATCAATCATCATCTTCAACCTTTGGTAAAACAAACAAAAATAAAGTATCACAAGGCATAAAGTGAGAACCTAAGTGTCGAAATCTAAAGTCTAAATCATAGATACATGAGTTAGTGGAGTTTGTATCAATGAATTATCACACACGTAGTATTCGCCAAAACACTTGATCAACATGTCCTAGGATGTATCCTTCATACAATGGGAATCAACATCAGAAATCACCTTAACTATGTTAAATTGGAAAGAGACATAGATAACACTAACTATTTGTCTTTGATCTTTTCTTATGATTTATCTTGTTGATCCATTCCGAGGACCTCTCAATGATATCTATCAAAAATATTTAGAGAGAAAGGAATGGGGAATCAATCATTATCTTTTGTTTGTTGTACTTGTGGGTATTCTTGTAAAATAATCTTGGTGCATACTTGCTTAGTTGTGTGTAGGGAAGTTGTTTGGAGTAGATTGTTGACTATTGCTTATGCTTTGGTCTGATATATTATGAACTTCTAAACTACATTCCAATGAGGTTTTCGTATGTAAAGGTGTGAACAAGAACTATCCTATCTATTTGCAGAGTCAAAGTCCTTGTCACTAGATACAAGGCCATGCTAGTTTTCAATACCAAGATGCATCGTGTCTATGTGTTATATCAAACATAAGGAATGATGAAAAAATACCAATCCCACTATATGAGCAAATCATTCATCTCATCGCCATGTCTAATAAAGTCTCGGTGGATGATAGAATTGTTGGGATTTTGTATCAATCTCAAAATCAATGGTCAATTCAATCATTTTATTCTTCTATCTTCTTCCCACACTAACCTGGTATCATGACAGTCAACAAAAACATCATCATGCATCCATCCTGCATCCACAGATCATTAGCATGCATACATCACACATCATCACCAACATATCATAATAATAGAAAACATAATCCACTACGTCATCATCATCATTTAAGTTATTTTGAATAAAATAGTTTTGTTATTCTAAGAATCTAAATACATTGCATTATCATTCATAAACATCCATATCATAAGCATGAACATAAACATCATCCATATATATACATGCATCATCATGACATCATAAATTGCATGGGAAAAGTACATAAAAATAAATGCATCCATCCATACATCTTGCATAAGCATATCATATCATCTGCATATTGTAACATGTCATAACATCCATTCCATAACATATCATACAAAGATACTGAAAAAGAAGGTAACACGTCCATTGTATCACATATCATATACATTACATCATAGAGCATCATCACATATCACATATTGCATAAATAAAAGAAGTACACCATAACACATGAATCCATACATCCATAAAGCATGAAATAAAATAGACCACATCATGAATCTTAATCATCTTGTATATATATATATATAATGACTGTCATGGTACAATATTTGAATCAGTGTGTATGGATAGCATAACAAAAGTACAATATACATGAGGCTATAAAAAATGAGCCTATGAATGTGTATTAGTATAAATAATCAGGCAGGTAATCAAAAAGTGTCTATGGGACAACTAGCCCTGGTGGCTGCTCGACTCCCCTCTAATTGATGGCTAATCCTTAGCCCTAGGAGGTGCCCCACTCCTCTGTGAAAAGTCGGGCTGTCATAGTTCTTTGGGAATATCACAATGATAGTGCATCTTGTAATACACAACCTCTATGACTACCTCTCTATACATGTGGGCAGACACTATCTATCCCTGAGATGTCGATGTGATGGCCTTGAGCTATTTCCTTTGCCCAATATCTTGGGGCAGCTATAGATCCAACTACTATCACAACTGAACCTCATGATCTCTTTGTGCAGTCATATCCTATAGCTGTTGCCACAACTAACCTCTCTCATCTATAAGATCTTGTATCTACGCTTGTAATTGCTAATCTAGTTGCTGAGGTGGTGGAGGAGGCAGTGGTGCCCCTAGAACTTATCCATCTTGCTAGCCATCCTGTCAGCCATCTTGATGCCCTGGGTCCTGGTGACCCTAATCCTGCTATTGTTGCTGATGCCCATCCCTTGGCACCTGTGCCCTATCCTATATTGGCTACTGCTACCCTCTTCCTTTGCCCCCATCTATGCCTCCATCCCAGTTACCATCTTGACCTCTGCCTCTACCTCTACCTCTTCCTCAAGGGTATCACCCCATTGGGTCTACCATTGACCACCATTGTAGGGTCAATCTGGGCTCCCCACTAGACCTCTCTCTGAGATCTCATGAATGCAGCCATGTAATCCTGTGAAGGTACATCCTGTACCTCCCTGAATTACCTTGCTATGCCGTCTGGAAGGTACCAATCTATCATGGTGTGCTCCCACCCTACATGTAGCACATCTTTCAAAAAAATATAGCTATTTTTGGTCATCATACCATGCAAGAACCTGTAGCCATGGCCTCCATAAAAAAAGGTCATGTCATCAATGAACCATCGCTAATAAGGTAAACCTGTTAGGCCGATGTGCTGTAATGTCATTGGGACCTTGTATCTAAAAGCAATGGGATCATCCTCTTGAATGTCTACAAAAATAACCAGTGGTCTCAACACGACTATGTGCTTGTATGCCCAAATGTGGAGCAATGTCACACTTGCCCCAATGCTCCCACCCTCGTAGTAAATTGCCTGATGCATATAATGTACAAAGAAGTAAGTAAAATTGGACCCCATGCATACAAAGTGGTTCTCCTGATCATCTCCTCCCGTGCTACTCCCCAACCCAGACTAAAACCTCTACCCTAACATTGGTCAAGGGAAATCACTCCAACAATGAGTGCAACAACAAATAGTCTAAAAATGGGCACCCACCCATGATATAGATCTAGGTCTATATGTGAGCTCACCAAAATAATTTTATCTCTATGTAAAAGAGAGCAACACAAATCTCTCTTAGCATCAGTTTCATAAATAACTTGCTCCCCATAGATGGGAAGCCGTAGGATGTGCCACACATCCTCAAGTGTGACAGTGGCCTCACCGGTGGGAAAATAAAATGAAGATGTCTCACTATGCCACCTCTTGATGAGCGCAGTTATCATTGCCAAATGAGTTTGGACCTTAGGCAAGAAAGTGATGAAACCTAATCTCAGTATCCCCAACCACTCCACCTCTCGGTCATCAAAGTCTCAAACTATTGCTAAAATATTAGAACGGTGCTCCTGTGACATCAATAATGGCAGATCTTGCTGCACACATCACACACAACAAAAATTTGCCAAAAAGTCAGAAAACTGATCAAAATCAAAAGGACTGCATCCCAAAAAATCAATTGTGTCGTTAAAATCAATAGCGTCACTATTTTAGGGGTGTGTCGCTGTATAAATTTTGGGTGTTAGCGACACATGTCATGTTACTCAATAGTGAATTGACATTTGCATGCGTTGCTATAAATAAAAATTGGGGTGCGTTGCCATTTGGTTAGTGTGGCACCCACCGCTTTTGAGCATCGCTCAAACTAAAAAATCTTATGCGTCGCTATATTACAAGCATGACACCCTAATTAAAAGTGTCACCAGAACAAAAAATGATGGTGCACCGCTAAACAAAAGGTGTGTCGCTAAAAAATCAATAGCGACACTTTCAATGCCTTTTGTGTGTTGCTATATAGCGATGCTCCTAAAAACCTAATTTTGACATGTTATTAAATGCACCTAAATGTGAAAATTGAGGTAAGTTTCGAATCACATACTCAAGGTCCTGCATCTGCTCGTTGCTGGTACTCTTGAACTTGCTCAGAAAGGTGAAGTGGAAGCACATGGTGAGCCATCTCGCCAAGGTGTTAGAGCTCCAAATGCACAAAATTGCTAGAGAGTGAATGCACAAATGAATTGGAAGTGCACCCTTCTCACTTATTTAAGCCTAAAAATTAGGGTTTTTTGCCTTAATTTGTGCCAAAAGCTAGGGTTTTGGCCTGTTTTACCTATTTCCATGCTGCGTGTCTTATTTTGAACCATTTGTTAGAGTAAAGGTTTTAACTTAATTATGTTAATTAAGTTACCTTTATTCCTCTCTTAAGATTTCACTTTAGTTTGCATATTGTGACATTTAATAATTATATTAATTATTAAATCTCTACCTATTAGGGTTACTTTTTAGGTTTTGCTTGATCTCCTTTTAAAGATTGATCTTTGTAAATATTTCATTCTATTATTCTGATAATATATCTTTCATATTACAGAGTTTCAAACCCTCTCTTGATTTTTTCTCCATTCTCTTCCTTGTGACATGTATCTCTTTGCATGCAGGTGTTCTTGGACTCTGAAGTTGGTTTTGACAACTTCTACACCGTTTTTTGCATCTTTAAGGCCACTTTTTGGCATCTCAGGGCATGTTTTGGCAATTGAATCTATATTTTAACTTTCTTGAGAGATCAACCCAAAATTCAAAATTTCTGCCCGATCTTTGGAGGGGGTAGGGAACTAGTTTATTCCTTCTACTTGGGAAATAGTGGGACATCCAAAAATCATAATTTTTTATATTTTTTGATATGATCAGTAGTTTTAATCTAAAAATCGTTAGTCTTTGAACCAACGTAACAGGTACCTCACTTCAAAGAGGGGAAAATGTACACTTAATAATGTCCCGAATGATATCACACACTCGAATATGATATACTAACACCGTTTCATGCTAAAACCCATCCTCTCTTCACTTAATTGATTAAATTAGCCTAGCTATTTAATTAATCAAATCATTTTCATCTATTAATCTGATTAATCTAATTAGGTTAATTCCTCCCCCTTTCGAGCTAACCTTTTGTCCTGTTAAATTGGATAAATCAAAAGATTTAATTCAACACCTTAAATTCTCTCATTTAAATTAAATAATCTTAATTATTTAATTAAATTTCATTTTGACCCCTTTTCATTAAATAAGTTAATTATTTAATGGATATCTCGAATTCCCCAATTTGCATAATTAAAAATTTATTTTAATTATCAAATTACTAATTAATCCTAATTCTCCCACTTGCAAGGGAATATTCTTTGAGAATATTCCTCCTTTGCACATTCCTCCAAAAAGGGAACATTCCTTCCCCCTTGCACATTAAAATTTGGTTTTAATTAATTAAATGCTAATTTTCCTCCAAAAGGGAATATTCTCATGGAATATTCTTTCCCTCCTCACTCATTTGAAAAAAGGAATATTCTTCCTTGCAACAAAATTTCAACAAACTTCTTGTGCAAGTTTTGGAAGTGTGCTTCTTTGCATGATTGTGAGCCCTTGATTAAGATTCAACTTGCATCCTCAACCCTTGATGGGAATCCATGATCCATGCTTCCATTTTCCTTCCATCCTGACCATTGATTGATTCTTTCAATCTTGACCATCAGTTTCATTTTGCCTATTCTATAAACAAACCTTGCATCTATTGAATAGGGATCCACTTTTTTAAAGCAAAATTTTGTTGTTTTAAATCACTCTCATATTGTATCCATGTTTTATGTTTGAAAGGAATTTTAGATTAATTTACATGCACTATTAGCTTAGAGCATCCATTAATGGCTTCCATGGCAACTTATTTGCATCTATTTAGTATATTTTGAAACTAGGGTTTTAATCTTTCGAATCTTGCATTCATTTAGAATAGATTTGCATACACTCACATCGATCATCATAGCATTTATCATGTTAAAATAGATTTCATCATGTTTCACACACACATATAATTGGTTTCATCATTTTTCTTCAATAAAACTGATTGAAAGAAGCTCATTATCCAAGGCATTTGGATAGCGTTTCCATTCCACATAAATGCGACACCACTCCCACAATAGGATAAGTTTCAATGTCTTAGAGTATATGTTTGTTACGCTTTTGTGTTTTAATATGTTAGTTTTAATGACTTCTTCATCTTTGTTTACATTGAATGATCTTATTGGGATTGATACTTAGTGGCTTAAGTATGCTTCAAATCCATATGGATCAAGTGTAGTTAACCTATACTATGCCATCGGTCATAGTATGTATGCCTGTATGACATGTATATATGTATGCATGCTTGCATGTATGTATGTATGTCTATATGTATGTATGTATGAATGTATGTATCGGTGTATGTATATGTATGTATGTATCAATGTATGTATGTATGTAAGATTGTATGTACATATGTATGTATGCTTGTAAGTATGTATGTATGTATGTCTACTTATATGTATGCATGTATGTGTTTAGAGGGAGGGAGAATTTTAAGAGAGAGAGAGAGTTGTCTAGGTAGTGTGGGAGGGAGAGAGGGAGGGACAAACCACAGAGAGAGGGAGTGGGAGAGAAGGGTTTGGAGTGAGAGGGACTTATTTAGGTAGGGTGGGAGGGACAGAGGGAGAGAGGGGGGGGGGGGAGAGATACTTGAGAGAGAGGGACTACTCTATTAAAATGTATGTATGCTTGTATGACATGTATGTATATGTATGGGACACCATATGCATGTATGTATGCTTGTATGCATGTAAGTATATGTATGTATTTAGAAAGAGGGAGAATTTTAAGAGAGAGAGTTGTATAAGTAGGGTGGAGGGAGAGATCAAGAGAGGAGAGAGATATATTTGACATGAGGTAGGGTCTTTAGGAGAGACCTAAGAGAGATATAAAAGAGGAGAGAGAGGGGAGTGGGATATAGAGGATGAGAGCAGAGGAGGAGAGAGGTGGGAGGGAGAGAGCCTGAGAGAGAGGGAGAGAGAGAGGGAGGGGGAGAGAGGGCCTAAGAGAGACCTGAAAGAGGGAGAGGTGTGGGAGGGAGACCTAAGAAAGGGGAAGGTTGAGTGAGAGGGACTTATCTAGGGGGGGAAGAGAGAGAGAGAGAGAGAGAGAGAGAGAGAGAGAGAGAGAGAGAGAGAGAGAGAGAGAGAGAGAGAGAGAGAGAGAGAGAGAGATTAGGGTTTAGGGTTTAAGTGTATAAGGTTGAAGGATTAGAGTTTAAGGAACAGTGTCTAGGGTTGAGGGTTAAGTGAGAGACCTAGATAGCTAGAGAGAGAGGGAGAGGGAGAGGGAGAGGGAGAGGGAGAGAGAGAGAGGGGGGGTGTGGGAGGGAGAGACTTGAGATATGGGGAGAGGGAGGGAGCATGAGGGATAGGGAGTGGGAGAGAGGTAGTGGGAGAGAGATAGAGGGAGTGAGTGAGAGAGAGAGAGAGAGAGAGAGAGAGAGAGAGAGAGAGAGGAGGAGAGAGAGAGAGAGAGAGAGAGATGAGAGAAAGCATCTAACTATAGGTAGGTCCCTAGGAGACCCAAGAGAGAGATGAGGTGGAGGGAGAGACCTGAGAGAGAGAGGAGAGAGAGGAGGAGGAGGACGGGAGAGACAGAGGAGTGGAGAGAGAGGATCCTGAGAAGGAGAGGGGTGGTGGGAGAGAGAGATAATTTGGGAGAGAGAGAGACCCAAAGAGGAGAGGGTGTGGGAGGGAGTCACCTAAGATAGGGAGAGAAAGAGGGGATGGAGTGAGAGAGACTTATCTATGTAGGGTGGGAGGGATAGATAGAGAGAGGGGAGAGAGAGAGAGAGAGTTACCTAGGTAGGTTTCCAAAGAGAGAGGGGGGTGGAAGGGAGAGACCCGAGAGAGAGG
>VDFB02047397.1:127024616-127077256 GCA_007258455.2 Sequoia sempervirens
CTTTAGGTTCATTATGGTTAAGTTCATTATAATTTAATATAGATTTGAAAGCATCTAATCCATCTTTTCTATTGTGACAATATAGATTTCATTTGACAAATTTTGTGATATTTTTGGCATGATTGATCATGGAATCTGCCGCTACAATACTAACTCGATCCTTTTGGAGAGGTATGGGAAAGATTACAGTAATATAGATTGGTTATTCTAAGCATTTTTTTATAGTTTGCATTACCAATTCATCATCATTTAGGTTCTTTAGATTAATATAGATTTGTTAGTCTAACCATCTTTTCTATTGTGACAATATAGATTTATCATTTGACAAATTTTGTGATATTTTTGGCACGATTGATCATGGACTTGCTGCTACAATAGCCAGCTTTGATCCTTTCTGAGAGGTATGCGAAATATTACAGAATATAGATTGGTTATTCTAAGCATCTTTCTTATTGCATGTATTTTTAACTTCAGCTTGATGGTTTGTACACAAAGCTTGTCAGTCCAAAACGTGAACATACTACTTGTGGGAAGATCAGGCCTCAATGCCTTAATAGAAAATTTTGTAAAAAAAAAAATTTCTAATTTTGAAATGTGAAACAATGTAAGAAGGGCATAACCGTAGTGAGACAATTCTATAGTAACTTATTGTAATTAATCAAGCTATAACCGAAGGTTTTCTTCCTGTTCTTTCCTACCGGTATGCTCGTTTGAACCAAGTTTTGTAATATCTCCTATTTATATATAATAAATTACATTCATTAAGTTCATATATAACTTTGACATCTACTATGCTCTTGTCCACATGAAGAGTGCACCATACATGTTAGAGTATGTTAATCCCATAATATGAGAGTATGTTGTAAAACAAAATTATATCTAATGTCTTCTCCAAATTAAGAATGTAAATATGTAGTCCTTTTAAAAGAACAATAAAACATGGGACTAATTTCTTCATCAAACCCTTTAAGAAAATTTAATGTGTATAATGCTAAATATCACATATTATATTATAGATTCCAAAAAATATATCAACTATAAGATATTCTCTCCACTTCATATAATTTGATAATAGAATATCCCTTGATGCTATCTAAATGTATTAGAAAACACAAATCATTAAAAATTAGGTTATAATATGTATCTTAGTCATCTAGTCAAGGTATTAAATTTACCAAGGCTTCCTAAAGTTACAGGGAAAGAAGTTTAAACTACAAGATATAATGTTATTCAAACCTCTTTAACTCTTGTGATTGCACAATAATAAGGTTTGCAGGTGTGAATGATAATAGCATGTGGCATAAACATATTGAAAAGAGTTGATCTCAACATAAGGAATAAAACTAGATTCTTTATCATACTTCTAACCCATCACCTTGATGTTAGTTTTTAGAACATGCATTTTATTATTATTAATATTGGCTATATTGTAATACTATTTAAGATGACAATTACAATTAAAGATGACGTTGTTATAACCTACACAACACAATTACAATTAAAGATGATGTTATAACCTACACAAACTTGATCCAACCTTTTAGCACTTACAATTACAAGAGGATCATCCCTAGCATAACGCATTCCATATGGACGCAGTTGGAACAACCGCTTGGTCGCACGACTTCATGAATGAAAAGCTGCACCACTTTGCAACTTTAATTCCTGAAGATTGCAAATGGATTCCATGTGAGTTGGATGGATTCCCAAGTATGTTGTAAAAGTTTGGTTTCATTTCACCAAGTCAATACCATCCCTTGAATTCTTAGGAAGTAGATTAGAAATTCTGACCCCTTGTCTCTTTTTTCGGTTTGTTTGATCTGCAACCCAAATAAAAGAGCTTCATTGTCCAAACCTTCATTGTGAATTGAAAAAATTCAATGCTTTAGGTGTGATAAGTTTGGTCACTTTTCCAAACATTGTTTAGATAGACCTAAGCATCAAGCCTCCGTTGCAGAGATAGATGATGTCTCTCCACAGAAGAATGAAGAGCCTTGTTACCATGCAATATAATAAGTTCCTTGAAGCCTTATGATTACAATAATTATAAAAAAAAAACCCACATAATTATCACATAAGATAATTGTCACATCCCTCCTGTAACCAACTCCCATATGGAAGAAAACCAAATAAATAAATATGATTTTGACTTAATGAAAGTTGGCGGAGGAGACAATTTGAATTTATGAATACACATTTAAGGCTAAGTAGTTCATTATTATTAGGCTAAGTAGTGTTACTATTTTCTGAATGGTACAAAACAACAAATTTTTAAGATGTATTTTATTGAGCTATTTTTTCCCAAAGTTCTTTTGATGCTTTAAAACTCCAAAATTATTGCCTTGCTTTGACTTACTAATGCTTTACTTTTTTCATGATATTATAGAACATTTTTATGGGTTGTTGGAAAGTCTTCCCTTGGGCTACTGAGTTTGGTTACAAGTGATTCATCCAAGTTATTAATCTCTATCTTGTTCTTATTAGATATAGTCCTCCTTTAATATATTTTATATTGGACTCCAATTGAAGTAGATTATTATATTGTATGAAGCAGAGTTTCATTTTCTTGCCACATTGTATTATACCATATACGCTGCATTTTGAATAATGTTTTAGTCAAATTTGAAAGTAGTAACTAGGGTAATGAAATAAATAAAGGAAAGATTGCAAATTATGTTTGCTTACTTGCTCCTCTTGTTCAACCCGATAGTGACTATAGAATCACAAGCTATGCTAGTAAAAGCAATGGGAAAGAAAGGGCTTAAAAGAGGGAGGCCAACTACATCAAAGAAGGAACCATCACCCTCTCTGGAAAATAATGAAAATACAAGTAATAACATACACAATAAGAACCTAGAAGATCAAAATCAAATGAAAAGGGGTAGAGCAAAGGGGTTGAAAAGAGAACCATATCCTATTATGGAATATGAAGAAAAGGGAAAGAATGATGGAAACTCTGGTGAATTGGTGGATCAAAAACAACTTTTTGAGTTAAATCACTGTGAAGGTTTTCTTATTACACCTATTTTCTTGAATCTCATAAGCTAGCTTGGTTACAGTTTGTGTGTGAGTGACTAATTTGTGTGCTCTTGAGTTCTTGTGATTTTCTTTTTGCATGGGTTAATTAATTTAATTTGAAAGTCTAGGTATGTGTTAGTGTATATATAAAGATGATTCCATTATATGTGTGACATGCCTTTGTCATTGTGTTGGAATGTTTCAGCATGCTGTGTTTTGCTTGGCAGTGAAAGAAAAAATTATTTGTAGCATTGGTATTCATGTTTCCAACCTGCTAAAGTATCTTCAAAGATAAAGTTTTGAGTTTGAAAGATGTGCAATGCAATGTAATCGCAATATGAATAAACTATATAATATAACCATTCTTTTTATGCTATTGTACATCAAGATATTTAACCATTGCTCACTTGATTAAAATTTCAAAGAGTTTAATTATGCACATGAGGAGGCAATTAAATTTCGATTGTCAACTTCTATATATCAAATTATCCAATAATCAAGTGTATGTCCATATACAAAAATGGCATCAACGCCAACTCAAACAAAATTTTACAATATGTGGCATATGCCATCTCGGTATCTATTCAATATTTACATGCCAAAATGTCTATCTCATCCTAAACTACTGGTGGATCATCAAAATGGAGCCTCTTTGAAGCACTCGTTGCCTCTGAAGGTAGTTGCAAGAAAAAGTCAAACCACAATTGAGATTAGTTATACTATATAATTTAAAATTGAATAATTAACATCAAAATCAATATACATTAAATTATAATTGAACTCTAAAATTGTAATCTTGATTACTGAAATATCCGTCTCTTCAAAGGGTCAGAGTTCTAGAATATGCCCCTCTCAAAGAACCGACCAAACCATCTTTTGTAATTTCAATCTATATAGGTGAACAAAAACATAAAAGTGATCCAAGTTAGCATACAATTGTTAGTAATAGGAACATATAAATACCAAACACAAAATAAAATGAACACATACTTTTTTAGGTTGATCTTTTTATTTATCTCCTTTAGGTGTTTCGACACTTCCTCCTTGAGGTGCTTCAACACCTACTCCTTCGAAAGTGTTCCAATACGATTGCTTTGGGTGCTGTGTCACTTGTCAACAAGGACGATAGCTCATAATTCCCTGCATTAAAAATGACAAGTACATATGAAACTACCAATCTATGTCGATATATATATAATCAATATAAGATCTTAAAATTCTTAATTCAATCAAATTTGAGTTCAATTACCTTTCCCTTATCCAACATTACACTTCCATAATCTGGACAAGGCTGCACCTCGCTCGCAGAAGGTATTTCCTACAAGAGGAAAATAAGATAAACATATAAGTTATTATATAATTTCATTAATGACAATTCAAAGACAAGAAAGTATATAATAAATAAATGTAATTGAGTGAGTGCAAAAATATATACTGTGTGCATGTCCAGGCCAAATGAAATGGCCCTCAGGGTGCTATCCATCACTTGTGTCAGCTCCTCCTCGGACATCAATCAAGCAATAGACCATGTAAATAAATATTAGTACATTATACTATCTCTTATTAATATTCATTTAAAAAAATGCAAGTTATGAATTCACAACTTAAATTTTAACTGTGTCACTATTCCAATGTCCCTCTCTAGGAGGAGAGGACTTATATGGTGTGCTCCACTCCTATGTCTGATCTATAATGTCCACATCATGGAAGTCATAATCGGAAGTGTCTAAGGGATGCTCGACAGGCTGTACAAGAGGACCCAAGCATATTTGGCGGCACATGGAGCAAGTATGTGGTACACAAATATGTGGACCTAACGAGGATGATGCAGCAGCACTCGAGCCATCACCAACATCACCAGAATGTGGCTGAGCTACTACAGAAGCATGCGAAACCAAAAAGACCACTCAAAGATTGAATAGCGTGGATAGTCTCAGTGTGGCCGCATCCTGCATAATATCTGGATGGTATACTGGAGGTGGCGGAGGAAGGGGAGGGAAAATATGGGCTGGGTAATACTCTAACTGCCCCGGGTCTATCCTAGGGGCATACCTCCACCAACGCCCTAGAAGGGTCTAATGTCAAAGTAATTGACATGATGCCCTAACACAAACTCAGCATATAATTTTTTTATAAAGTAAAATGGTACATCCAAATTGTTGTTGGGTGGTTTCAAAAAAACCATACACCAACGATCCCAAAATTTTTCTACAATGTCTCTATGAGTGCACCATTTTATAGAAATTTTGTTTTATTAACATTAACCGCAAACCAGTGTGGGGGTTAACAAATAAAGAGGCTATTTGGGCTTTGGTTATTCCAAGATCTTTCACATCATCATAGGACAATCCACATGCATAATATTCTCTCATGTCTTCTCGCCACGAATGAAAGGAATTATGTTGCGAGGAGAGGGTTTCTATATTTTTAATTATTTCATTCATTGTGTTTGACATCTCGATAATCGAGGGACTCTTGTATAAACTTCAAAAGCCCCTTAATTGTTGCAATTTTTCAGAAATTAATTCTTGAATTGATGGTCATGGAGGTGGTGGAGGGAGTGTGGAGGTGGTGGAGGTGGAGGAGGTGGAGGAGGTGGAGGTGGTGGAGGTGGTGGAATTTGTGCATTTTCATTGTCAGCAGCCATAATGCCTAATTAAATATAAAAACAAATCAATCTAATTAAAATTAGACAATATAAATGAAAATATTATAAAAATACCCTAGTTTTTTTAAAAAATCCAACAAAAACCCTAGTTTTTAACAAAAATCTATAAAATTCTCTAATTTTTAATCCAAATACATAAAAAACACTATTTTTTAAGTCAAAATCCATTGCAAACATTTAATTTTCATGAAAATCCATGCTAAACTCAAAATTTTCATAAAAATTCTATCAAAAAACCCTATTTTGAAAAAAATCAACTAAAATTACACAAATCTAATTGAAAATTTGATTAGAGCAAATAAAAAATCAAGAATCTAACCTTTTGAAGATGGATTTGCACCAAATCGGATATCTAATTTGCGGAATCAACTTTCCACTATGCGCCCGTCGCGGTTAAGCAAATGTCGAATGAGAATGAGTTTTAATCGGGCCGAAATAGAAGTATATATATGTGTCGAAAATCAGATATCCGATTTGGATCGGATATCAGATTTTGAAATCTAGGTTTGGGCTTTGCTTCGGTAGTCACCCGAGCCACATAAAGGCAACTTAGCATTTTCACGTTTTTGAGTCATAGAAACACGTATTTATTTCTCCATTGCCACTTTTTGGCATACCATAATCCTGCACATGCCCTCCCAATCATGTTCAGTGTATTGTGAGGGCGGTTGATTGTCCAAAGGGAGAATTGCAAGTGCCAAACTAGGGGAAGTACCAGGTTCTTCACTTGGTGTTGGAGTTTTATCATTTAAGCTCATGGAAGAGGAAAATAAAGAATTTAGATTATTATGCACCTCTTCATCCACTCTAGAGATCTCTGGATCGTCATCATCATCCAAATTAATCACGACGGGAGGGTGGATGGTAATTTCTAATGAAGGGTGTATCAAGATTTGTGGCTGTTGTATCAGATCATTTTGTTGGGATTCAGGAGGAGGGTCATTATTTATTGCTTCTATCAAAGGTAGAGGTTTATTTTCTTTGTTTTCTTCAGTTTGTAATTGATGAGCAAGGAGATGACGTTGATGCCTATGCTCCCTAGCACCTCTGTTTCATTTGATTCTATTTTGAAGTTGTGTAGGTGTTATGGTGATATATATCACCATGAGACCTCATTTCTTTGAGGCATTTTTTCAAACAACTCATTGCCTTGTCTATGCTACCACATTTTCCATACATTTTCCATTTTGGGCATCCTACAATCATTCCGATCTTTATGTGCATATTGAAAAATGAAAAAATGAAGTCAAAGATTCTTGAACTTAAGACTTCCATGGAGAAAATACAACTGGAAATAGATGATAAGGAAGAAGCAATATGAAATGTAAGTGAAATACATGAGAATTGGTGCGGTGGAAACCTAAAAGTCTTATCTATAAAGATAGAGAAGTTCTGTAAAGAACTTGTTAAAAGAAACATTTGCATTCTGTAATTAGAAAAACACTTCCAAAGATGATAACAATAGTTGTACATGCAAAGGCAATAGTTGAAAGTGTTGAAATTGAATCAAAACAATTGAAGACTAAATTTAACCACTTAAAAAAGGAATTAAAAAGAAAAGAAATTTCTTATCATCAACTTAAAGGAGGTTAGTTTGCTATAAAAACACTTGAAAAAGAATCAAACCAAATTGAATGAGATACATAATGTATTCAATGAAGAGATTCTTCCTGCTCTCGAGAAGTTGAGGAAGGTGCGTGTGTAGATTCTTCTCTGTTCGTCATATGATCAAACCAACTGTTCCAAAATGTTTGTATGGGTGGGTTCATGCTAGGAAAATTCTTCTTTCACACCCAAACATGCTGAAATAGTCTGAGCCACATTCTACTAGCAAAGTCTCTTAAGAAACCAAAGTGCAAAAGGGAAACAAACTTCAACGAGAAATTACTCAAAAACCATGACACTTGGAAACATTCTATCTAAGGCTACGTGATCATGTTGGGCCCCTCTACAATAACCTCTCTCGGTTTTTGATAGCTCCAAGCTATTTTCCTGTGGTGAACAAATTTTAGTTGATGGAAAATGGGTTAGTTGCATGTAGTGTAAAGTTGGAAAGTGGTGTAACTTTCGTTCTATTTGTCATGCAACCAAACCAACTATTCCAAAAAATCCATATGGGTGGGTTTATGCTAGGAAAGTTCCTCTTTCACACCTAAACACATTGAAACGGTCTGTGCCACATTCTACTGATGAAGTCTCTTAAGAGACCAAAGTGCAAAAGGGAAAAAAATTGACAATAAATTAATCAGAAACCATAGCACTTGGAAACATTTTTTCTAAGGCTATGAGATCATCTAGGGCCCTTGTACAATAACCTCTCTCAGTTTTTGATAGCTCCAAGTCATTTTCCTGTGGTGAGCATATTTCAATTGATAGAAAACAGGTCAGTTGCATGTAGTATAAAGTTGGAAAGTGGTGTAACTTTCATTATGTTCATCATAAAACCAAAATGACTATTCCAACACATCCATATGGGTGGGTTTATTCTAGGAAAGGTCCTATTTCACACCCAAACACGCTGAAACGGTTTAAGCCACAAATTATCGGTAAAGTCTCTTAAGAGACCAAAGTGCAAAAGGGAAACAAAATTCAACGAGCGATTACTCAGAAACCATGATACTTGGAAACATTATGTCTGAGGATATAGGATCATGTAAGGCCCCTCTACAATAGTATCCCTCGGTTTTTGATAGCTCCAAGTCATTTTCCTATGATGAATAGATTTTAGTTGATGGAAAATGAGTCAGTTGCATGTAGTGTAAAGTTGGAAAGTGGTGTAACTTTCATTTTGTTTGTCATACAATCAAACCGATTCTTCCAACACATTTTTATGGGTCGGTTTATGCTAGGAAAGGTCCTATTTTCACATCCAAACATGTTGAAACAGTTTGAGCCACATTCTACTGGTGAAGTCTCTTAAGAGACCAAAGTGCAAAAAGGCAAAAAATTTGATGAGTGATTACTCATAAATAGTGGTGCTTGGAAAATTTTTGTCTGAGGATATGGGATAAAATAGGGCCCCTCTACAATAACCTCTCTTGGTTTTTGATAGCTCCAAGTCATTTTCCTGTGGTGAACAAATTTCAGTTGATGAAAAATGAGTTAGTTGCATGTAGTGTAAAGTTGGAAAGTGATGTAACTTTTGTTTTGTTAGTCATACGATTGAATTGACTATTCCAAAACATCCATATGGGTGTTTTTATGCTAGGAAAGGTCCTCTTTCACACCCAAAAATTCTGTAATGGTCCAAGCCACATTCTACCGACAAAGTATCTTAAGAGACCAAAGTGCAAAAGGGCATAAAACTTTGGCGAGTGATTACTCAAAAATCATGGCACCTGAAAAAATTTCATCTGAGGCTATGGGGTCACATAGGGCCCCTCTACAATAACCTCTCTCAATTTTCAATAGCTCCAAATCATTTTCTTGTGGTGAATAAATTGCAGTTGATAGAAAATAGATCAGTTGCATGTAGTGACAAGTTGGAAAGCGGTGTAAATTTCATTCTGTTTGTCATACAACTGAACTGACTGTTCCAACATGTTTGTATGGGTGGGTTTATGCTAGGAAAGGTCCTCTTTCATACCCAAACATGTCAAAACAGTTTGAGCCACATTCTACCAATAAAGTTTCTTAAGAGACCAAAGTGCAAAAGGGTAGCAAACTTTGATGAGTGATTACTTGAAAACCGTGGCACTTGGAAACATTCTATTTGAGGCTGCAAGATTATGTAGGTCCCCTCTATAACAAAATCGCTTGGTTTTTGATAGCTCCAAGTCATTTTCCCATGGTGAAAAGATTTTAGTTGGTGGAAAATGGGTCAGTTGCATGTAGTGTAAAGTTACAAGGCAGGCTACTTTTTGTTTTGTTCTTCGTGGGGCCAAACAATTAGCTCCAACACATCTAGGTGGACACATCTACGCTAGGCATGGTCACTGCGCTTCATTATGAAAGGTTCATAGTCTTTCCTATTCGAAGGGTCACAACTTCTTTCCTTTGAAAAGTCAACCAAATTCATATCATCATTATTCATGAGAACCTAAATTGATTTATTTGCAACTTTTTAGATATGCTTGGGGAAAAGGAAATTCTTGAACTTTTAGTTGGTTCTATTTCAGTCATGCACATCTCTTGAAGCTATTTATTGGCTATTGTAAGCATGCAATTTTAACTTTTAAAGTTGCATTCCTCCAATTATTGGGTTCAAATTCATGTTTAGAAATAAGATGAATATCTATGAAGTTTGCTGTTGGGAAGGTTGATTCGTGGTCTCTTAATCTCGAATAATCCAATGCCCTTATGATCTTTACTAAGACTTGCATGCCTTGATTTTTTTCTTGTGACTTAGTTGTTACTTTCCATTTTCTTTTGTCAATAGTTTTATGACATTTTCTTTATCTATGTAATACATGAAGCATACACGTGGAATGGTAGATGTCTTACTCAATGATATAAAGCATGAAGCATACACATGAATTTCCTCCGTGAAGTACATGAAGCATGAAGCATGAAGCATGAAGTATTACTATATTCATATGATTTATTTAATGTTCAATAATCTTATAGGAGAATAATGTTCAAACTTTATTATATATTTATAATTATAGAAAAGAAGAGTGCATGGAAAACACTTGGATTTTAAATATTTAAAGTAAACCATCGATAAATATCTATTGAAGCATGGATTTATAATGCAAATATGGACACCATCAATAAAAAAGATTTGTATTAACCAAAAAGCCATGTCGACATACATCAATATATGTCAATATAAGGGTGCTGGCAAGAAGTTGAGTCCACTTTTTGGCCATTTAGTGGAAGTTTTTTCCTTGATTTTTAGAATTCAATACATTTGACCTTAAAATTTGAAGCACTTAGAGATGGAATCTTGAAAAAATTCAATAATCATAAAATGTAGTACCCAGAGTCTAGTTTCCAAATATGTAATTTATTTCAATATTGAGATGATACAAATTGATTTTCAATAGGAGTTTCTAAAAACCACTGTTAAAAAGTTATTTTTTTTACCATACCATGCATGTGTACGCCATCCATATTTTGACCTAAATAATCATATTTTTCTAAATCCTTTTGGGAAAATATTTGTAACTCACTGAAGCATGCTTTTCATATTTTTTTGTAATTTTTTATTGTTTTTTTTTTTGTTAATTTTTTATTGGCCATATTTAGTGTTTTGAAAAATTTCCATGTATGTCACGCATAAGATGACCTAAACTTATCATTTTTTGATTTTTTTTAAATTGAAAAGAATTGTCTGAAGTATGCTTTCGTGCAATCTGTTCATCAAAAAATTATGTTAATAAAAAGTTATTAAAATACTAAAAAACCTTGATAATTTAAGTTTATGGACCTCTTTCATTAGAAATTAAATAGAAAATAAAAAATTAATCTAATTGTAATTTTTTTATATATTTGGAATCTACACTGTCTCATCTATAATGAGTTTTAATTTCGTCAAAAAATTCTACAAAAAATGTCTTCAGATGTATGCCCAAAGTCACTATTTTCTTGTGACATTGCTAGGACCTTCAACTTTCAGGTCAAACCAGGTCCAAGGCCTAGGTTTGGATCCCCAAACCTTTTCCTGAACCAAAAAACAAAGCACAAACCCGAACAAAATTTCATATTTTAAAAAATGGGATCCCATTCTAAAACAAGATCCCGTTTCATAATTTTTTAAATTTTTGAAAACCGAAAATTTCCATGTTTGGAAATTTTTCAAAATGATAGTTTCCAAAATGAAAATTTTCAAAATGGGATCCCATTTTGAAAAGCGGGATCTCGTTTTTTAAAAAAGTGGGATCCCGTTTTTTAAAAAACGGGATCCCATTTTTTGATTTTAGGCTCAGGATCTCGAACCTAAACGGGATCCCACCTTTTACTTTTAGGCTCGGGATCCCGAACCTAAATGGGATCTTCCATTTTTTGCAAGCTGATTTCATTTTTTTTCCTAAGGCAAAAACTTCCACATTTCGTGGACTCATCTTCTTGCTCTTACCCATAAGTATAAAATATATACAAAATAGCCATATAGGCTTACAAGAATGCCATATAGGCATAGAATGTGTGAACACCAATAAAATCTGCACAAAGCTTAAACTCCATAACATGGGTTAGTTCATGCAAACCTAGAAATACTCCTATGAGATAATACACCATACTTCATAAATGAAATGACAAAATAAACTAATTGAAAATATCAAAGAAGCACAATGCATACCTATCCCATAGTGGATTGGTGTCACTTTGTTGTGAGAAGTGACCCTTTCCCAACCCTTGACAAATCAATGTTGCAAATGATAATGGGCAAAATTAGCTCTCAATATGGAGAGAGTAACTCTACATGAGATTGTGGATGCTAAAATGAGGAATGAGACCTCCAATTTATAGAATATCAAGTTGGAAGAATGCCCAAAAGAGAGCAATGTGGGATAAAGATTCAACCAATAGGAAGGAGCCACTTGTCCAAATGTGAGTGGATGGAGGATGTGCAAGTTTTGGTCAATGTGCCAATAAATGACATGAGTTGGCCTTTTCAAATTTCAAATTTGGCTTATTGGAGGGAGAAAAAGGGGCTTAAATGCCAAGTGGGGGACATGTAAGAGGGGAGTTAATGCCATGTTGGAAGGGACAAGTCAACTTGATTTGAATTCAAATTGAGGGTGTGATATCCAAAATGTCTAACCTATTCTAAGCAAATAAAATGCAATGGAAAATCATAAGGAAACACCTCAAGATTAGCCTAAGAAATTTGTAAGTGCAAACAGAAAAGTGTTAAATGATGACAAATGGATATACCTCCCTTTTTGCAGCTGAAACTCCTTGGTTGGCCCTTGATTTTGATTTGATTTGTATGCTCCTTGATGGCTCTTGATATGGCTAGATGCAAGGCTTAACTATATACTTGGATGTAAATGCAAATGGATGAAATTGAAGGCTAGATGAGTGCACAAAATGGCAACATTTAGTTGCAAAATGGCTAAGTCTTTTTAAATGCCTTAGAGGAAGGGGTATTTATAGAGAAACTTGAATTATTTAGAGAATTCAATGGTTGGGATTTATCCAACAAAGTCAAGATGAAGGGCTAAGGTGAGTTGAGGACTCACAAGCCCTCACATTTTGACATGTGGAATGTGAGGGGGCTAAGGGTGAGATGATGTGGAAGGGAGGTACATGATGTGGAGGAAGGACAAGTACCTTCCAAGTACTTTGATGTGACCTTTCAATGATCACATGGGGAAAGGGAAAGCTTTGGGAGAATAAAAGTGAATTTTAAATTCACAATGATTAGAAGAATCTAGTGGATAAAACAAGGTTCCCAAAAGGTGGGAATTTGTCACATGTGACTTGATGTGACAAGTCAAAGATTCTAGAAGATGCATGGGAAAAGGGATTCTAGGAGGAATAAAAGTGAATTAAAAATTCACATGGGGAAGAGAGGAGCCTAGGGTGAATAAAAAAGAATTAAAAATTCCTTGGGGGATGGGGAGAGTTGACCAAGGTACTAATTAGGTTTAACTAATTAGTAATTAGAGGATAATTAGGTGTTAATGAGGATTAGAAGCCAACTTGCAAAAGTTGGAGGATGTGACACATCCTAATCAAGGTTTAGGCATGTGCACATCCTTAATGAAGAGATTAGGAGATGGATTAGGATTAGATGAAAATAACATGTGAGGAATTAAATAAATGTAATATTTATTTAATTTATTTGATGAAAAGGGGATTAAGGAGGGTAAGGTATTTAATTATTAATTAAATACCTTAGGAATTTGGCAGAATTAGGGATATTAATTAAATAATAGTAATATTACTTAATTAATGCAAATAAAAGGATTCTTAGATGAAAAGTGATAAATTTGGATAAATTAAGTGTCCAAATTTGGATGTCTATAGAGGGAATATTCTCCAAAGATGCCTTGTTGAGGGAAAATGAGGATTTAATAAATTAATTAAAACCCTTTATTTATGCAAGTGGGAAAATCTAGAGAATGTGACATGCATTAGATTAGATTTAATCTTGATTTAGTTAATTTAAAAGAGGATTAGGTGATTTGACCTTTTTGCTTTAGATTTATGGATTAAACTAAATAAAAAAGGAGATGGAAAATGATTTTAGATTTAATTAAATAAAGATTTGATTTATTTAATCAAAGAGGGTGATGTTAGGATTAAATTAAATAAAGTTGATTTATTTAATTTAAATGGATGACATTAGAGATTGAATCAAATAGACTTGATTTATTTGATGAATGGATGAATATGAATTAATTAAATGCATGATGCTAATTTTGCATGTCTACACAATGTCAAGTATATGAAATACAAAATATGTCCAAAAATACCATATAGGCATACAAGAAAGAACCCTAATCAAAATTTATTGCCCTTCAGGTGGAGGAAATAGATAGGGGCCTTTGTTGGTTGGGCGGATGGCGATGTTGTAACATCCCACCTCATAATACTCAAGTAAACTCAAGAATTTACTAGAAGGTAAATAAACTTAGCAAACATGAGAGATTTTTTTTTTAAAACATTTGCATAAGCTCAAGAAATAAAAATGCAATTGGTAAAAGAGTAGTTTTACCTCATAAGTTTGACTATCATAAGCCACAACATGAAGTTCACTGAATTTGGAATGTTGATATCTATCTTCTCAAGCCTTGGTGAGTATTTTGCTATATAGGGAGAGCATCATCCAAGTGCTTTTCCTCCAACCACAGACTCAAGCGGTCTCCCACACACTTCCTAACTGGAACTGGCCTTGCCCTTCATGAAGGGTATAAATATAAGGAGCTATCAAGTTTTTGCATTTGAGTCTTGGTGATGTGTCCTTCAAAACTCAATTGACCATACAACTCTAGATCCCTTCTAGCTAAGTATGATCATCCTAATTGGTCATGCCATCTAGACACACACCGCTCACCCGTCTTAGAAATTATCTCATCCTATCATCTTACTTACTTTATTTGGTACTCTAGACACAACTTGTTTGTACTGAAAAATCCATTCTAGCCAATCTGACTTAGAACTAATCCTTAATCCAAGATATACATGTAATATAAATATTTAGGTATTTCTAACCTTTTTATGAGTCCCTCATTGCATACTTACAATTTCTAGGGTTTATGACCTTCTGTCATTTTACTCTCTAAATTCAAATACCAAATATCTTTGATGCATTAAACTGAGTTTCAACATTATCATGGAATCTCTTAAGATATTATAAAGACTGCCTATCTTGATCTATGGTTTTCTTGACCTTTCATTTTCAAACAATATATATATATATGTGTGTGTGTGTGTGTGTGTGTGTGTGTGCAATGCCATATCCGACATAAGAGTTATAGATTTCCTATATCCTCCTTGTTTCAATTTTAGGGTTTAGCTTCTCTAACCTGATACATGGAAATATCAAACATCCTCATTTTCCAAAGGTAATAGCATAAGTGAAGCAAAACATAATAACAAATACTTCTAGTCTTTCCTATACCACTTGGCATTGCTTTAATTCACATTTTACGTAACATGAATAAACATAGTATTCAAGGTATTCCCTCACCAAAATAATATCTAAAAGAATACTATCATTTCATATCAATAGTTTTATTGAGTCCATCTTTCAACCCTAAAAATGTTTGATTTATAAAAGATAATAATCTACTTTTGACCCTTTGGTCTACTTGGAACAACTAACTTCCAACAAGTTAGGTTTTGAAATCCTATATATATAACATCCTAGTATTTATATATATATATATATATATATATGTCACATAAACCTTCATCAATCAAAATAGTTTACCACTTTCTTGTGAGATTAAGATATGAGTCTCCCAATGCCCAACCCTAGATTAATCACTCTAGTGATGCCCAACCTGCGGTTAAATTTGTCTTTGTGCACTTAGCAATAAAACAAGTTCTATAAGGGCCTCAAGATCTATATCTTGTATTGCCTAGATTACTCTCTCTCTCTTGAGAAATCATTACATAAGTAATAGTTGTTAATCAACAGGCTATCTAAATTTCCACATTCCTGGCTTGCCTATACTCTTGGATTAGTTTTACAAAATGACATGCAAAACTTAATTTCGTATAAGGAACATATCAAGAAGATAACACTCCTTTACTTCATTATGAGATAGGTTTGGTTTTATATCCACCAGGTTTGGTATTTCTTTTTAAGAAGGAAAAAAGTATCATAATTAACAAAGATAGTTTCATGGTTCATCCCCAAATTCGACTTTTCCCATGAGGATTTGAAGGTAGCTTACCCCAATACTACCTTTAAGCAACTAAATCATTCCAAGGAAATCTCTAAATTAAACTTTCTCATTTTGGAGATTTAAAGAAATATAATAATGATTCATACATGAAATGGTTATGGCCTCACTGCCTCACTATTGGTTTTAGTAACCTTTATTTGCACAATGTATACATATATACATACAGGTAAAAGACTATATCGATTTTAAAGGAAAGGTGAGATTACTTGACTTACAGTGAATGTGATAACACATTTCATCTCTCCACTATTCAAACTTTGAACTTGAAGTTAATATGGATGCAACAAGCATTTGGTTTAAGCCTCTCTACTAAGGTAATCTTTGCTTCGGCTTCCTTCTTACTCTTTGTAATATGTACAATGTAGACGGTGACATTAATCTCCATAGTTGATGTAAAATCTTGGAGAATGTGAAATTCTTGCCAATGAAAAGGGAAATATAGGAGACCCTCTTCCCTTCCTTAAGAGGAGTTATTTTAAGAAATATTTTTCCTTTGCCTCCAAATGGGACATTAGTCAGTATCTTTTTCCATTGTTCAATAGCTCATAGTGCACTTAAGAAGTGATATCTACATAGAAACTGGCTCATATGTATCGAGGCATTTCACCATCTGACAGTTTGAATTGGCCATGTCAATCAACACACCTTATCATTATCCAAAAGGCTTGATAGAAATTCGCAGAACCTTCCTTAAGATACCAAGTACCCATTTTTGAGAGAGAATCACCGATGCCCAAGGTTGACATTTTAATCTCATAGCACCAGTCTTGCTTCCACCACCATTCCCCACTCGAGGTAAGGTAAGTGACCATCATTCTCCCCTAGACTTCAACTCCTCCCTTTTGTTCCCCACAAGAATCCATTATAAAAATTGATATAGTAGACGATAGAGAAATAAAATTTTCTCGTTAACATGACATAGTTTTGCCACCGTTCAACTCATGGTCTCCTTTCATTCCCTGCTGCCACTCCTACTAGTGGCATATCCCACTGGAATCTTTTTTTTTTCCTTTTCAAAGTATGAGTTCCACCTTTTGGTATTGTGTGGCCAAAAAATGTATAGTTGGACATTTTTATGCTCACTTGAGTCTTTCTAATGGACTTTGGATTGATTTTTCCTAGATTTAATGTTGTAATGTGGTCAACACATTCACATTAGGTCTTGGATCCTTGAGAATCATTAAGAATTCTGGATGCCTCGTAAAAGTGTTATGAAGTTTTGTAACCCACTTTCACACTTTTATAGGACCCTTTCATTATAATTCACTTAAATAATCCATTTTTATCACTTACCAAGTATTATTTCAAAGTGTTGTAAAGAGTTGTAACAAACTTTCACGCTTTTCTGGGCTTGTCATCACTAATTCAACACTTTCTTATGTTTAAATGATCCCTTAATGCACTTTCCAGCCATACTTAAGTGTATTTTTGAGAATATTCCCGTTAAACCTCATTAAATACACTTCAATCCCTGGCACCCAGTAAAATTGCCCTGGTGGGACCAAGTCGCCACTTGGGGCGACTTAGTCCCACTAGGCACAAAAATCAAAATAATTTCAATTTTCTGGCGGGATTTTATTCTCTTATCCTTGAGGTCAGCCTGTGATGTGTTATTTTTGAGAAATATTAGAAAAACAAGTATAAACAAAGGGTTTTTCCTCTCATTTTACACCTAATTCATTTCCAAGCATCCTAATTCATTATTCAAGCAATTATCAAGCAGTCAAGCACTCTAAGCATTATCAAGTCATCCATTGGAGCACTTCATTGCATATCTTCAAATTTCAACATCAAGGGTTTGGTGAGTTTGTGACATTGCATGTTATTCATTCAACATTTTCTCTTTATTTTATTTCATTTTATAGGGTTTGATTACCAAATCGGGGTTTGACCAAGGCAAACCCCTATTCTCTAACCCTTAACCCTTTCCCCCCTCTTTGCATGTGTGTTTGCAGGTCTTGTATGTAGATTTGTCAAAGAGTTTGGTGTCAAAAAGTGGTCAAAAATCCATCAAAGTCATTCAAGTCAACAAAGCCCTAATTGAAGCTTAGAGACCTCTTTCAGCCAGTTTTATGTAGTTTCTGAACTAGACACCTGTCAGGAAGGAAAGTACAGATTGAAAGCTACAAATTCTTGCCCCAAATTTACCAAGATTTTGAGGTGGACTAAGTGGCCATTTGTGGTGAATTAGTCCCACTTCTAGGCTTGAAAAGTGGTTTCTACATTTCTGAGTACCCATTTGGAAGATTCTTGTTCTGGGAGAATTTCCCTGAAACTAGACTAAGTTGCCCAACTTGGCGTAAGTGTCCCAGTCAGCATTTCCAGTCAACTTTGTAGGATTCCTAAGCCTCTCTGCATCAAAATTCAGATTCTAGGTGCACCTCTCAAGTCTTGTTTAAGTATGTTATTGTTTACTTGCATTCTTAGGTATTTTTGCATACATCACTATGTTTTCAAACAATTTACATATCTTAGGTTTTGCATTTATAATCATCCTTCTTTTTCAGTTTATCGCATTTAAACATTGTACTTAGGAATATTACATCCTTCCTTGCATTTATTTTGAGTGTAGACATTATGTATTTTGGTTCCATTTCTCTCCTTTTAGGTGAAAAACCCTAGAAGAGTTAGAGAACCCTTGGATACCAAAATTAGTGTCCAAATTTTGGTGAACCCACCTTTAGAAAATTTTACTTCTAATTTTCAGTGCATTTACATCCTAGGAATAACTTGCATCAAAATTGCATTAGGTTTTGCATTATTTAATGTGCATCCTAGGGTTTTAAAATTTTCATTAGCGAAAAAATCATATAGCTTGCATTTTTGCATCATATTTCATTGGAAAACAACAAAATTCTACATTTTCACATTGTAACTACATCTGTGCATTTGAAAAGCATAAAATTTCATTTAAAATTTCTAAAAAATATCAAAAAAATTATCATTAGGACTAATTCACCACACTGGGAAATTTAGTCCTTCTGTACATTTTGCATAGTAGTTTCTGGCATTTTTTGAGCATTTTCTGCATTTTTTTTTTCTACTTTTGTATTACTATTATAGTTTCAAGAATTGTAGTTATTAGCTTTTTATTGCTCATAGTTTACATTACATTTCAATCCACCCGCATTTAGAAACCTTTGTATGAGTGTTTGGTGTCCTATTGCTAATACTTTAGTGAGAAGAAGCTCAAGACTCATGTTATCCCATGATAATACACACATTGTGGATCTTGGTTTGTCTAACACTTCCACTCCTAGTATTGCAACTAGTACACTAGGCATGGACCCTACCTTTAGCAACCCTTTTCCTTCCAATAACATGCAAGTTGACACATCAAACGATCACATTCTACAAGAAAAATTCATTAAAATTCATGAGCACTTAACACATCTTCAACATAACTTGTGTCTTGAAAAAATTTCAACCACTGTGATTCCTACTATAGAAAAAATCCATCGCCTGATTGAATGTGACGAAGGCCTAAACATTATGAAATTTTTTGCTGAGGTATACAACAAACATGCTCCTTCCACCTCTAATACATCTCAAATAGCAAACACTATGGTTAGTCAAGGAGGACCTAACACTCCTCCTCCTTCAATAGTAGCATCCATACCTACTTATACTACCCCTTAAGTCACAACCACAATGCAATAGGTTAGCAATGTGATTCCTTCCTCGACTATTCCTGCTAGCATTCCTAGTTCTTATGTGGCATCACATGTTTTCTCCTCTTCCACCATAACATCTATAAGCATTTTAAATTCACTTGCCCCATCACTACATACACTCCATCACCGCTTTCCCTTCCTCCTCCTACCACTTACACTAACCCTCTCATAACACAACTTTTCCAAACCGTCTCCTCCATGCAAAAGCATGTATCCACCATCAACCAAAACTAGAATGGACCACCCACCTATTATGTTTGAAGAAACCTACTATCCCTAGAAATACTGTGAACACCAATGCCACAAGGAATATAAATGCCTAGATTTGAGAAGTATGGAGGGAAGGGAGATCCTTCCAACCATGTTAATGCTTACACCTCCTTATGTAGTGACTTTGTCCTAGACGATAAACTATTGGTAAAACTATTTCCTAGGACTTTAAAAGATACTACCTTAGAATGGTTTTCATCCTTACCAAAAAAATCAATTTGTTCATTCAATGAACTAGTTGATGCATTTATAAATCATTTCCAAGTGCATATGACTCCAAAGAAGACCTTGGTCGATTTGATGAGATGCAAACAACATGAAGAGGAAAAGATAACTAATTTTATCTCATGATACCAATCTCTTTACTCTCAAATCAATGTCAAGATTCGTGATCCACATATTTAAAATATGTTTATAGAAAACTTGCAAACTAAACTTCAAGACAAACTCAAAATGATGAAATTTCCCTCATTTATGCACTTGTGTACCACCCTTTGCGATTATCACAATTCAGTTAGTAATCATGATACAAATTCCACTTCTAGCTGAGCTAAGAAATTTGAACATGCCAATCCAAACAATTCACAACCATTTAGAAAACCAAACAAAGGGTTCTTATAGTTCAATCCCCCTCCACAACCAACTCAACTCATCAACAACTAGGTAGCAACTATTAAATCCATGATCCCTTATAGTTATGGAGATTCGAATTGACAGTTTACACCTTTACCAGACAATCTTCATAACACAATGTCCCAACTTATATGACAACAAACGATTACTTTACTTGCTGTTAAACCACTGGATCCTACTAAGCTCTTACCTCCAACCTTTAAACCCAATGCTTATTACCATTATCATAGACAAAATGGACATGATACAAAATTTTTTAATGGTCTTAAACACCTTGTGCAAGACCTCATTGATTCCAGCCATCTATCCATTTCAAATGTTAATGTTAAAGGCAATACATTTGTTGCCCCTCCAAATTAGAATTTATAAATTTTCACCGATCCCATGCCCAAACACAATGTGTCATTTTTCAAAGCTAGCGAAACTCAAAACAATGATGTGATGAATATTCATATAGATATTGAACATCCTGATCCTATTTCACATACCACTACTATTAATCCTATGGATGAAATGGTAAGTGCAATAGACGTTATCCCTCGTAAGGGCCAACCTAAGAAATCTCTTGATATTACTTTCTCATCTAAGGACATACTCCCAAATCTTCCTGATGGTCCTCTTGACATAGCTGACCGTATTTATGATAAGCCCACTAATGGGATACTTATAGATCTTGCCTGTGGTGAGAATATGATCACTGAGGAATTTTTTGGTATTACATGATCTTTATCAAGATGATTATGATAAACCAAAAAAATGGATCAAAACACATAATAGTTTTGCTTTCCCTATGATAGGATCAATCATCCTTCCATTACAAATAGGGCCTGAAATAGTGGATGTTACATTCTCCATCATCCCTCAGTTAGACCAGTTTCGTTTGCGGCTAGGCTATTCATGGCTACACTCAATGAAAGTTGTCCCTTCGGTCATACACAAATTTTTAAAGTTTCTGCTTGACAATGACATATTCACTGTTCACCATAGTGGCTTTAACCCTTGCTAAAGGAAAATTATCCTTCGAAGCCTTTTGGCTTGAGCCCATGGAACCTATAACGCCTCACAAAGACTTATTTTTCATTGCTAACCAAAAGTTTAAAGCAAAGAAAATTTCAGAATTTTCCCTCCACAATACGTCCCCATCCACTTCTGACACTCCTATCCTCGATGAAATAATGTTGCAACCTAAGAAACAACCAACCCATAAAACTCAACAAACACCCAAAACCTCCGCCACATCATCCAAATGACCAAGAGATAATGATAATAACTCCGTCATACACCCATACAATAACCACAACTCGTGATACACCCTTCATTGTACATTATCATCCGTCCTCCTCTCATGATTAACCTGGATGATGATGATGATGAGATTACTAAAATAGACGAAAAAGTGCATAATGATCTAAATACATTATTTTCCTCTTCCATGAGCTTAAATGACACATCTCGACAAGTGTAGAACCTAGTACTTCCCCTAGTTCAACACTTGCACTTGTCCCTTTGGCTAGTCGACCGCCTTCAATAAATCCTGAACATGATTGGGAGGCGAATGAATCACTTGATGGTTGAATTGCATCCTCCTTACTAGTCTTTTGTATTTTATTTTTCTTTTTCTTTTTCTTTTGTATGTGTGTAACGTGTTCCCTTGTGATGTGCTGTTTGATGTTCTCTCTCTCTTTGTGACATTCTTCTATTTGTACCTTCATTCTTTTATATATCGTGCATTGCTTTTTCCTTTTTATCCTTTTCTTGCCTTTTCCTTTTGGGCATGATGCAAGGAATTGAGACAACAATGTCTCTTTCATGTTGACCCAAAAGGCCCCTTTTTCTTTTTCTTTTCCTTTTTATATTTTTCTTGTGTTTTCCTTTTGGGGATGACGCAAGGCATTAAGACCGTAATGTCTCTTTCATGTTGACCCAAAAGATTTTCCTTTTTATTTCGCCTTTTCATTTTCATTTTCTTGTTTTTTCCTTTTGGGGATGATGCAAAGCGTCGAGACATACAATGTCTCTTCCATGTTGACCCAAACAGATCTTTCTTTTTCTTTTTTTTTCGCTCTCTTTGTGTCATTCTTCCAGTTCTATGTATTTGGGGAATGATGACAATTCTGAGCTCCTTACAAAATATTGCAACAATGAACATACTGACCCTAAATCCATAGATCCCTCATGTGTTTGGTGTTTTCATTTTGGGGGAAACTCCTTCATTTTTCTTTTTCCTTTCTCTTGCATGACATAGCCTTACCTAGAAACGTATGACTTGGCATAGGGGATTTCTAAGTTGGCTCTCATGTCTTCTTTCTTTTTGCACTTTTCATTTGCTACTTTAAAGGAATTGCTCACAAAATGGTGTGTAGCAATTCCTTTAAAGTGGGCGAATACATTGGCATCATTCATTTGCATTTTTCCTTTTTCTTGGTTCTTAGTGCAACCTTGTTACTTCATACAATGCATTTTGTCACTTTGTGGATGACATTGGGTGTGATTTCCTTCATGAGCGTGATCTATCTTAGCATATTACATTCCTCTTAGTGGCTTGATGCAACACACTACATCCCCTAAGTTGTGAATTTTCTATTCTTTGATTGGTCCTCTCTTGGAGACATTAGACACAATGTTCCCTAAGTTATAGACCTCACATGAACTAAGTAAGACCCCTTTGAACATCTTTTGCATGTTGCATTTTTCATTTTTTATATGGCCACCTTGCATAACACAACTTGCATGCCTGTAGTTCCATCACGTTTGTTCATGAGATCTAAGCATACAAATATTTTCTTGTCTCATGAAGCTCGAAATGTCATTTTATTTTGTGGCGCCTTATTAAAGTTATCAAGAGTTATAACTTTGGTATGGTTGAGCGAGAAGCCCATTTTGAGGCATGAATTTTCCCCATAGCCACTTGCGTGTGTGTGAGTGCATACTAGCCATGAGTGTATATTTCTCACCTTTTTGGCCTTCTCACCCAATGAACAACCATGAGTTCCATTGCCTCAGAGTGAGTATACATTTTTTTTTCCAGACAAACAACCTAGATCTGATCCACAATGGGTTGGACAAATGATCGAAGCTTGATCCAACTTTACTTCCTTTTGACTTCTCTCTGTCATTCTTTTTCATCATTTGCTTATGTTTGGTTTGCCAGGGGATCTTGATCTTGGGGGCTTGATCATCCCTCTTGATTGTTGTTGTCTCATCTTAAGTACCAATCATGGTGTCATTTGGATCCCTCTTGATATGCATGTTGGGCTACTTTAGTGTAAGTTTGAAGCAAGTTCATCCTCTCACTAAAGTGGAGGTTTAATGTTTCACCAAAAAATGTATAGTTGGACATTTTTATGCTCACTTGAGTCTTTCTAATGGACTTTGGCTTGATTTTTCCTAGATTTAATGTTGTAATGTGGTCAACACATTCACTTAGGTCTTGGACCCTTGAGAATCATTAAGAATTATAGGATTCCTTGTAAAAGTGTTGTAACCCACTTTCACACTTTTCTAGGACCCTTTCATTATAATTCACTTAAAATAATCCCTTTTTATCACTTACCAAGTCTTATTTCAAAGTGTTGTAACAAAATTTCACGCTTTTCTAGGCTTTTCATCACTAATTCAACCCTTATGTTTAAATGACCCCTTAATGCACTTTCCAGCCATACTTAAGTGTATTTGTGAGAATATTCCCATTAAACCTCATTAAATACACTTCAATCCCCGATACCCAGTAAAATTTCCCTAGTGGGACCAAGTCACCACCTGGGGCGACTTAGTCCCACTAGGCACAAAAATCAAAATAATTTCAATTTTCTGGCGGGTTTTATTCTCTTATCCTTGAGGTCAGCCTGTAATGTGTTATTTTCGAAAAATATTAGAATTTATCAAGTATAAATAAAGGGTTTTTCCTCTCATTTTACACCTAATTCATTTCCAAGCATCCTAATTCATTATTCAAGCAATTATCAAGCATTCAAGCACTCTAAGCATTATCAAGTCATCCATTGGAGCACTTCATTGCATATCTTCAGATTTCAACATCAAGGGTTTGGTGAGTTTGTGACATTGCATGTTATTCATTCATCATTTTCTCTTTATTTCATTTCATTTTATAGGGTTTGATTACCAAATCGGGGGGTTTGACCAAGGAAAATCCCTATTCTCTAACCATTAACCCTTTTTCCCCTGTTTGCATGTGTGTTTGGAGGTCTTGTATGCAAATTTGTCAAATATTTTGGTGTCAAAAAGCGGTAAAAAATCCATCAAAGTCATTCAAGTCAACAAAGCCCTAATTGAAGCTTAGGAACCTCTTTCAACCCATTTTCTCCAGTTTCTAAACTAGATCCCTATTAGGAAGGAAAGTACAGACTGAAGTTATAGATTCCTACCTTGAATTTCCCAAGATTCCCAGGTGGACTAAGTCACCATTTGTGGTGAATTAGTCCCATTGCTAGGCCTAAAAAGTGGTTTTTGCATTTCTGAGTACCCTTTTGGAAAATTCCTGTTCCAACATAATTTCCCCAAAATTGGACTAAGTCGCCTAGCTTGGCATAAGTGTCCCAGTCAAAATTTCTAGTCAAATCTATAGGATCCAGAGCCTCTCTAAATCAGATTTTAGATTCCAAGTGCATCTCTCTAGTCTTGTTTAATTCTTTTATTGTTTACTTGCATTCTTACGTGTTTTTTGCATACATCACTAAGTTTTCAAACAATTTGCATATCTTAGGTTTTGCATTAATAGTCATCCTTCTTTTTTTAGTTTATTGCATTTAAACATTGTATTTAGGCATATTGCATCCTTCCTTGCATTGATTTTGAGTGTAGAAATTATGTATTTTGGTTCCATTTCTCTCCTTTTAGGTGAAAAAACCTAGAAGAGTTAGAAAACCCTTGGATACCAAAATCGGTGTCCACAGGTATTACCCCCCAACATCTGTTCGTAAGAAACAATTATAGCAGGTTGGTTATGCCACTACTCGCATATGGGAGAAGCCATGACCATAAAGGGTAAAAATTTATTACAAAATGGTGAAAATATTTCTCCACCTTCATCGGGTTTCCACATGTCCCCCACACAAATAGAGATAACTCCTTTACAAAAGTGGTTAAGGCCGTTCTTCAACTATTCTCCCCAGATAATATATATTTTTTTGAATTCAAAAACATCCTCAATAATACCCAAGAAAGAAACAATTATAGAAACTGTTAAAGAGGTAATTAAAAGGAATAGTTTGTAAGGTGGTTGGCCAAGTTGTGCACACATAGTGAAGCCACGACACAACACTATCACAAGAGATTTATCTTGCATTCAAATTTAACCCCATCGCCTTTGTGATTTTCTCACACAACCAAAGATAAATTTTCAATTGAATGCATGTTAATTTGTTTGGTCCACCTTCATGGCATTGGCCTGACAACCTATTTCAAGGCTTTGTTTGACGATGATGCAAATAAAACTCCACATTAAAATCCCACGTTCTCCTCTCAAAGAGTTCAAGCTAAAAATCAAACTCCTCAACTAGTTTAGCCGATAAGCATTTTCCATACGTCTCACATACTTTAACAAAGTATTAAAACTTTTAAGTCATTATATGGTGGCAAAACTTAAGGTGGAAATTTAAATATACTATGCCACTATATTGACATTAACCAACATTCCTCAATTTGATACCCATAAAATTATTTACTTGTTATCACACTTTTATAAGCATGTTGTTGCTAGTTAGCAAGTAATTAAAATTTTCACATATTATCAATCATACCAATTATGCTAATGAGGTCACAACATAACCTCGTTTATGACATAAGAAGCAAAGTGTTCGATAAAAAGTTGTTTCAGTCGCAAAACAACTAATGCTCAACCTTGACGATGTCACTTTCCTGAAATCACTAGGTTGACATTAAACAACTTGAAAAAGACTTTAAACGACATCGACAACTTGTTGAGTCAAGAAATAAACTTAGACCAAAAGGGTCAAGTATCACTTTCCTGACTCCACTAGGTTCCACCATTTTACACCAACACTAGGCCTAAGATGGTGACAACCTATTCTTTTCCTTGTATCTATACCCTTCCCTCTGATGATGCTCTCCCTCCCTTTCTTGGAGGGCCGAAACTTGTTCCTTGAATGCAACTTGCAATCACCAAATCAAGATTAGTGTATCAATAATCATTTCATAATCCTCATGAAATCATCACATCTTGAAAACTTTTAAGAACATGTCAATTTTAGTCAAATTAAATTAACTCATGAAAACATTGATTTTTTTAGACATTTTACTAAACATCAAATCATAGAATCATGCTTAATCATCTACTAATTACTTCAAAAGTAAAAAGTGAAACATAGTTAAAGTTAGGGGTGTAACAGATGCGTATAATGTAGTATTTTACTTTGAATTTGAGGGTTTCTCATCCTATTTAGTTCTAGATCAAGCTTCACTTGTTATAATAACAAGTAAAGACATTAATATTAGAAATTACATCATAAAAAATGATATATTTAACAAAATAATCACTTATCGACACTAAACGGTCTCTCTCCTCAAGCGAAAGATCCACATGCCTAGGGTCTGGCATGCCAAAGTCCTATAGAAACCATCCAAATAGAAATTAAACTATGAATCAATAATCATTTGATTTTTCAATAATAAACAACTATAAAGATGAATGTAATTTGAAATTTACTAGTGCGCCTCATACCCCCGTGAGAGCCATTGAGTTATCTATTGTAGAAGATACACCATGTTCCATTTCCCTATCAACATCGGGAGGTGATTTTGCTTCCATCATTTGAAAATAAAACAATAAATTATTTAATCATGAAAACTAGAATAGTGATTTAGGTCATGGCTTATAATGATGAGATAATAAAAAAAATTGAGTACTTATTGAACTATATATTTCTTACAATTGTGCTTACTATTTTCCCTATCCATAGCTTTTTTGAAAGCACCTATTTTAGGATTTTATCCATAGTAGCAAGGCAGTGAACTGTTTGATAGAATGCTTTGGTAGACATGTACAAAAAATGAGGTAGCATAGAGAAGGTAGTGAACTATTCAAAAAAAATCGCCAAAGAAATGCGGTCTCATGGTGAACTGTTTGTCATGGCATTCCATCACCATGAGACTGCATTTCTTTGAGGAATTTTTTTCAAATAGTTCATTTCCTTCTCTATGCTATTATGTTGGGATGGGGTGGATGGTATAGTGTGGCATTGGTTATGAGATAGAGGGGGATCATGACATGAAGAGGGAGGGGTGTTTTGATCATGAGGGGAAAAGGATCATTAGATGGGGTGGAAGGTGTACTTTGAGACCAAATTTCGAGAGCGATCATACAATGGAGTGGAAGAGGTACATTGATTTGGACATAAAAGGATGCCATTAGATGAAGTAGGGGAGAGGGGATTGTGAGAGGGGGATGAAGGGATATATTGCTCTTGAGATGGAAATATATCATTAGATGAGATGGAAGGGATATGCTGTTGTTGATTAGAAATGGGATCATGGGATGGAAGGGGATCATATAATGGAGGAGAAGGGTTTCCTTGATCTTTATATGGAGGGGAATCTATGTTGGAATGCTTTGGATTAGAAGATGGACATAGTTCATTTGATATGGATGGTGTGATGAGGGAGGAAGTTTTTATAGAATCTTCAAATTAGATAGACGGATTGATAGGGGATTCATTTAAGATTTAGGGTATTAGGTTTTATCTTGATGTGGGGGTGATGAAGGTGGATGCATGATATGAGAAGATTGCACCACTTTTTTTTTCATGGGGAAACAACCACCTTTGTAAATAGTCCTTGGAGGAAGTTATTTTGAGAGACATGAGATGACTTTTCTTGGTAATAGTGGGGTGATGTGGATTTTAAGGATGTGGGCTACATGAACAAGTGGAATAAGAGGTGGAAGCTTCCATGGATTGGTAAATTGAGGATGAGGATGAGGACCTTGAAAAGGATTTGGAGGGGAATTTTAATGGATAAAGGCTTGGTTTTTGTTGTCAAAGGAAGGGGAAGGATAAGTAAGAGGAGATGGATTGGGATTGGATGAAAGTAGGGAGGATGGAAGCTTAGCACTGATGCCAAGGAGACATCTAAGCATGGCATCCTTATAATTATGGAAGTAGTAGGTGATGATAAAGTTAGTGGTGGTGGATGGGGATGATATTGATGGGACTTGAGGGGAGATTTGGATGGGGGATTGGTGGAAAATTGGAGCATTCTGTTTATTAAAAATGTATTCAAGGTGATCCATGTTGCTCTCATTGTCATCATTGGGATTATATTCGGGTTGGTCAAAAAGGATATCCTCATCATCATCGATATGGTTGGGGTTGGTTGGAATGGATGAAGTTGGATTAAAATAGATTGGGTTGGATGGAGGATAGATTATATGGTTAGACATAGTGGAGGATTGATTGGAAGAAAGTTTGGTATTAATTTTGGATGATGATGGAAATTGGGATGATGGATTAGAAATGAACTTGGGGATTGGAAGAATAGGATCTAAGGAGGTAGGTGGAGGATGGGATTAGATTTGGGGATCAAATACAAGACCTTAAAATGATTTGATTTGATTAAGAGGATTATCTATTCTTAAGGAAGTGAGTTTGAAAAAATGCCTCAACGAATTGTGGTCTCATGGTGATGGAATGGCATTCCATCACCATGAGACCACATTTCTTTGAGGAATTTTTTCAAACAAATCACTGCCTTTTCTATGCTATTGATTACTATTATGATTTGATATTTTTTTCCCAAGCATCCATAGTTTGTTGGAAAGCACCTGATTTAGACATTTGGCCATAGCAGCAAGGAAGTGAATTGCTTGATAAAATTATTTGGTACAAATGTATGGAAAATGTGGTAGCATAGACAAGGTAGTGAGCTATTTGAAAAAATGACTCAAAGAAATGTGGTCTCATGGTGATGTCCATCACCATGAGATCACATTTCTTTGAGGCATTTTTTCAAATAGTTCATTGCCTTGTCTCTGCTATTGCTTACTATTATGCTTTGATAGATTTTTTCCAAGCATCCATATCATAGAAAAGGCAGTGAACTATTTGAAAAAATGCCTCAATAAAATTTGGTCTCATGGAATGCCATGACAAGAAAATGCAAATGATAGTTGCTCCTAGTTATTAGTTATGCTATGGACGAAGTAATTGCATCACTGCTTATGTTGACTTTCTAAAAAACTATATTTTAATTGAAATTTTTTCATCTATGAACATCTAGTCATTAGTTATGCAATGTGAAGTAATGCTTTGAGTTTGAAAGATTTTCAATGCAATGTAATCAATGATATGAATATAAACTACACAAATCTATTAAAAGTACAATTCATTAGTTAAACTCTTTATTCTATTACTTGAGTGAAGGTTTGAACTCCACCACCATTGGGAGGTGTTGTAAAATCTCCAATATTAACCTATTCAACATCCAAAATAAAATATTAGAATACCATTCCCACCCGCCTTCTTTGTTCTTAGGAGGTGCCCCTCCAATCTATAGCAATGCCACTGGTGAAGTGGAGTGTTGTGGCTTTAACACATTGGGGTTCATTCTGTCTAGTGTCCCTCCTAGCAGTGCTAGAAAGTCCTGATATACAATGTGAATGAACCCGACCCCAACAATGCTATTGACATGTAATATTTATAATTGTTTACTAGTTACATACCTCAACAATAGATGTCCTGGAGTAAAAAGGAGGTGGAGGGCCAGTGAAAATAGTATAAACACTATGACCTTGAAATTTTATTACAATCATTAAAATAAATTAGTTAATCTTGAATTTCAAAAATGAAATTTCATAAATTAAATTCAATGAACATTCTAACATTCACTTGAGTATCGAGGTCAAAAGCCTCATTCAACATGGCATATGTCATCATTAATTGGTTAGTTGCAGATGTAGCCTGCACACCAACCTCTTGACTATTTGTGGGGTCATATGTATAGGTGGACCCACAAGCTTGACAAATATGGGGTGGAACCCTACCCCTCAAAGTCTCCCCTAGCTCATGTTGTACTGCAGGACTTGCATGATCGATCATACTCTGGGTCAAAGAACTAATAGACTACAGAGTGTCCACCTCAACACTCTCCTTCATGATATAAGGGATAACAACGTTCTCATAGGCCAATCTAGTGAGTGCTCATTTCACTGGATGCTAAGGATCGAGAAGTGCACCTAGTCTATCGTGTGCTGACCCACCATCTTTCCCTTGCAATTCTCGCATATCAAAATTCGTAGTAGAGTTTCCTAAAGAAATATTGGGGGATATCATTATTGTTGCATGGAGGATGGTCAAAAACCATCCACTAGCTCTTCCAAAAATTGTCCTTTATCCCTTGGTGGTTGCACCAATGGATATGAAACCTCTTGCTTGTGAGGTCAAGAGTTTGATTTGTATGTGGGTTAGTGAATAGTGAATACAAGTCATATTTTGTAATTTTGTAATTTTTTACTTGTTTATAGGATGGTTTATTTGCATAAAAATCTCTGTACTCCTGCCTCTTATCTGCCCAACCACTTAATTGCTTGCTAATTGCATCTACATGTATTAACATAGCTTGAAGTGAATTTTCAAGCGTGGTTCTTTTTGGGGTTGAACTTACATGATCGTTTAACCGAGCACAATTAACTCAATTTATTTTTTATTGTTTTCAATTTCCCCCATTAAATTTTGTTGAGTTCTAGGAGGATGTTGAGAAATTGTTGGAGGAGTTTGTTGTTGTGGTTGTTCATTAGGATTTTTTTGGTGCTCTTGTTCATGAAGAGGAGAAATATTTTGAGGAGGAGAATCATGTGGATTTTACAATAAATTGACAAAAAAAGATTACTCCTTTGAGCTCCCCGTCGACTTGGTGGCATTCTAGCGAAGAAATAACAAAGATTCAGTGAAGAAATTATTGAATTTGGGGTCTCCACAACACGAGCATGCCTTGGAAGGGTTTGCAGATCATAAATGAAGGAAATATATAATAGTATAAATATGGAAGGGTTTTCTTATAACAACTAATAATGCACTCACGTTATAACGCAAGCGTGTTATAGGCTCGGTGTGACCAAGCAAGCCATAACACATTCGCGTTATGGATTTTTAATTTTTTTAAAGAAATTTGGCTACTTTTTGGCCCCCCAACTTCTTGCACCCTCCCAATGATCTCATCAACAAGCATCCAATATCCCATATAGGCTCACTGGTCTTCAAAAGTTTATGGAAGGCTTGGGAGATGATAAAGCATAATGTGGGTTTTAGTCCTAGCAAGGAATATAATAAGAATACCCCAATTAACTTGGCTAATAGCTCCATCTAGTGGAACTTGGAGCATAAAGGAAAACCCCTAGTCTTACTTCAAGGATGTTCTACCAAAAATTAGGCACAAAAAGGGATTCAAACCTTTAAGAATGTCCTATCTAATGGACAATTGAAAGATCCCTTTGTGAAGAATACAACCTATCCCAATCAAGTTGGAGAACATACTCAACCTTAAAAGAGGTCTGTAAATATATGCAATTTCCTTCCAATTACAAGGATGATAATAAAAAAATTAAACTTTATATGGCATGATGGTACATCACTCTTTGGTGTAAAAACTAAAATGATTTATAAATCCTTAACTAGTTTTTCAGCACTTATCAAACATATTAACAAAACCTGGGGGATCAAATTAACTAATAAATATTGGTATGTTGTCTTTAATGATGAATGGTATAATGTGAAAGAGCCTAAAAAGGTTTGCTTTAGATGGATAATTTTATTCCAAAAATTTCCATATAGACTAATCATGTTGATGTTGATATATGTAGCATTTCTAGAGTTCCCAAATCTATTAATCACATTTTTTGATTATTTTTGTGCTAAAGAAATTTGGAAGATATTATGTAATGAGCAAAAGATTTGGGGGGACAATGGGAAAATTAAATGGGAAGATGTTCTAATCAAGAATGAGAAAATGTTAGATAAGGAATGTAAATTGTTTTTGTTTTTTCTATCAACTGAAATACTCTAGTACATCTGGAAGGCAAGGAATGAAGATAAGTTTAAAGGGTGTAGGAGGATGCTTACTGAGTCTTCAAAAAGACTCATTATTTTCAATATGGCTTTGCAAGTGACTATAACAATGGGAATCTCAATGTTCTGAAAATTTATGAATTTGATAGGAGAAGGGAATATTAGGGTCCACAAATATGAAGTTGAATACCAACAAACTTGGCACCATAACCATGAGGACACTGTAATTTTTTTGGATGCACTCACCTGGAGTTTCAAAAGATATTCAATGAGGTCATAGATGGAAAGCCAAAAAAGAAGAAAGAAACACATGGAGCAAGGTTACATGTGAATGAAGGTGACAACTTGGTCATAAAAGTTAGATCGAATGGAGAGATATTAGATAGGGAATCTAGTTGGGATGACATGGAGGACTGTAGCCAAAGCAGGAACATATAATTTGAAGTGATAAAGCATTTTGTGCAAGATGAATAGTAGTATATGATAACCCTTGTTTGTAATTTTGTATATGTTAATAAAGGTTTGTAGTTATGATCCAACAACATATGTAATGTTTGTATATAAGGTATCTCTGTACACTTGATGAACTTTTTAATCCTTATATAGCATATAGTAAGGTTTGTACATGACATATATGATATAAAGATGTGCATACAATAGTAGCTATATAAAACTAACCTATTGTAACAACAATCAAACTTCCATGTATAATTGAGCTTCAACTATCATTAATACAAAAAAATACTTGAGACTGTAATTTGGGAATAAACACTCTTAATTATTTTAAATCATATAAATGGATATAAATTTGATGATCAATCTTGGTCTTCATGCAATCTCTAATTTCTAAAATTTTCATTAATTTTTCTCCTGGATGCATGTTGTAGAGTATATATAATCCAAGTTATAAATTTTTAGTTTTCCCAAAATATAGAATTCAAAAATTTTGATTAAATTTTGGGATAAAAATGCATACTATTGTCATTGAGCCATTAAATTTAGCCCTGATTTGGTCAATCGTTATGAAGGAAATAAAATATGAAGGGTTAACACAAAGGATTATATCAAATCTCATAAGTAACCTCCCTAATTCTAAGAAACCAGTTGGCCATTTCTAAATTTCAAGAGATTGCATTCGTTGATGGAAAGAGAAATACAAGAAAACCACAACCCTAAATTGTAATTTATCACCCATCCTTGTTTGTAGTAATACAAAGAAGTTCCTTGCAAATGGATAAAAAATAAAAGATACAAGAAAATGATGAGTTAGCGTCAATCAACTCAGGTTACTACTGGAAAAGTCTCCCACTCCCTAATGAAAGCAAAAAAAGACTAGACAAACAAGATGGGGCATGGATTAGTCCCCATACTAATAGATAATCACTAAGAACCAACTAAGAGTTACCCAATCAAGACACCAATCGATACATCCTCACATTAGCTACTACCTTAATCTATTCACAATAAATGAAAAGTCGATCTGAAAATTTTGCAATTTTAGGGCTACTCTATTCTTGAGTCTGAGATAAGATTTGTGTAGCCTTTTAAATGAAAATATTGGATGCAAGTTAAAATTTATTTTTAGGCGTAGGGCAAGGAGGATTTCTTGAAAGTTTTTTTTTCTCAATACGAGACAAATTTCTTGAGAACCAATACCTTTGTTTAATAGATAACAACATAGTTGTTTTAGAATGAAGTAAAACATAGACAAAAATGATCCAAACTTGTATAGATTCTAAAAAATAAAACTCATAGTGACTTACCTCAAGATTTGACACAAATTGTGTCATGCTATCAATGATGCCAATGAAACAAAAGGGAAGAGTTTGGTTAATAATATTAAAATATTAAAAAAATTAAGATTTTTATTAATTAATTGAGTTGAGGTTGTTTGGAGAAGATAGACCTAAATAAAACAAATAAAAGTGTAGAGGAAAGTTTGAGAATATTTAGTTATATTTTCATTGTAAATAAAGTTTTATAAAAAGGTAAAATATCTTGTGTTTTGATTTCAATTATGTTATAAAAATATATTATAATTTACTTGATATTAAAATTTAAAGGGTGTTTATGGAAAATTTATTAACACCAATCCAAGATAAAATATTAGTCTAATAATTTATCAATTGTGTAAATTTATGTGTTAATCTAAAAGATTATGAGACTGGAAGCTATAAATGGTTAATTGAACATCTTAGGATCTCTATTCTTCTTATTTGTCTTCTTATGTTCTAGCTACTATATCTACTTCTACTTCTTATTTTCTCTCTAAGTTCTCCAAACTAACCTTAAAAAATAATAATCCTATTAACAATTTTTTAAAGACAAAACCAAAGCCCAATGTCAATATTCTTGATCCATCTCTTGATCCTTCCTCTTCTAATGTTATCTCTTTCAAATGACAATCCAACCATTGCTTCACTGGAGATGACTCATTCTTATCTATCATGAATCAATTATTATCAACTAATCTACTTACATTTCCTCCCTTGTGACTCAAGTAGACACTTCTCTTCCCCTACCTTAGGGATATAACTCCAATGTATATTACTAATATGATCATGTGTTGAGACATGACACTAGGAAATGTATGGATTTATGACACAAGGTGCAAGAATTAATTGATACTAGCATTATACATGTTGAGGAGTACAATGATAAGGGAAATAAATATATAATGCCTCCTTATTAGAAGCTACATGCATTTATTAACACATTCCCTCAGTATAATCAATTAGATGATTTGGATCATATTCTCGAGGTTGTTGCTTTGCCCCCTTCTTATGTGGAGTCTTTTGTTGTACTTCCTCCTAATTATCCCTTTTCTTCTCCTACATAGCCTCTTTTTTCTCTTATCGTGATTTTGTTGGTGGATTTGATGCCTAACCTTCTTCCTCCTCTACTACTCCCCCTATTACATTGTCTTCTTATGATATCTCAATGAATGGATATCATGTGCTTCTATATATTAAAGCCTCAATTATTAACCAAATCACTAATGAGATTCTAATTGACATGCACTAACACTTCAACATAGTTACAAAGGAGTGTCTATACAATGTCCTACATCATCAAGACACTTATGCCACTTGTAGTATATCATTCAAGTGTTCTAATTGAACTTTCATGTTGATGTATTAGGATGTGTCATTCTTCCAATTAAAGTCAATCTAAAAGTCTTGGAAGTTTTATTTCACATAATTCCCACTTATAACCAATTATTCATTCTCTTAGGATGCCCTTGGGTTGATTGAGCCCAACTTGTTCCTTCTATGACCCACAAGTGCCTAAATTTTGTTCATAACAAGAGGTGATCTGTGCCACAACATGAGTATAAAGTTCATTATAAGTTTGAAAACCCTTCTATTAATTTTTTTATTCCTAAACCATCAAGCCCTCTCTATGCACAACACAACATAATATTCAACCTTTATGAGTGTTATAAGAACCAAAATCTCTACATTTTATCTATAATCTAAATCATGGTATTCCTCTTTTGAGTCTATTATTCCTAGTGAACATACTCATAAAAGGGTTCAACATATGTGAACTCCATGATGCATCCCTACATCATACCTAATCCCACCATTCATCCTCATAGATTTCCTCCCTAACCTCAACCCCATTACCAACCAAAATATAAGCAACCTCAAAAGTCTCTTATCCCTCAGGTTCTTGCCCTAAACCTCAACCTCCCCTATGAAACCAAAAACCTTTGTAGTTCCTCCTCCTTCTAGCCTTCCTTCATTTCTTCTTGCATGTGTACTATCCATCCTATCCTTCAACCTCCTACACATTACCACCCCCCATCTCCCAAAAACAAGTATATAACCCCATTTTACCCCTAGACCTAGATTTTGAGAACATAAATGCAATCTTATCACAACTTCTAACCTTGTGGTTCCCGTCGCCAAACCACATATTACCCACTTATCATCCTCTTATCTCTCTACTATTGATACTAATCACTTTCAACCTTCACAAGATCCTATTCTCATTAGTTCCATTATTATTTATTAGGACTTATTACCCCCTATTTTTTATTAGCTTAATTTCAAAAAATTACATCGAATCCATCATTTGGTTGATTGATAACCTATGTTTCTCCATTGTCTTCAGGATTAGTTATCATTTGAGCATGTTCAAAGGTTGTATTGTTAGTTGGTTAATTTGTGTCCCATCTTCATAATTCATCAAATTCAATTTATAATGCCCGAGTCCAATTACTTAGTTGATGATGTCAATTCCAATGTCAAGTGCTAGATTGAAAATTATATTATGTATACTTCTAATTATACTCAAAATAACCTCGTGCATTGGAAACAAATGCAAATTTTTTTTTAGGGAGATGTTCTTGATGGCATTCAAAGAAATGTGACCAGTTTTTATAGCTACCCACTTCTTGGTTTAGGAAAATTTAAAGATTTGATTTTATTAGTCAAATTTCAGAAATTTAAATTAAAACCCCTATTTTCTCAAAATGAAATTATTGTTTTTGATTTTTGTCATAATAGTGTCTTTGTCATCTTGGAAAAAAATTAGGGTAAAATGTCTTACCAATCAAAAGTTACACATGTTCTCGTTTTGCGATGGTAGGGGTTGACCAGGGAGTGTGTTGGAAAAGCATGTGGAATTAATTTAAAACTTTTTCAAAGTATTGATCTTTCATAAAACAAGTTTTTTGAACATTTAAAAGTTTTACTGGTTGATAGCAAGATTGAGTCAGGTTTCATACATACATTTTTTTCTTTAATGCTACTATGCTCTCCAATTCACAACTTTGCCACTTCTTTTTAATACTCTCATGCTCCCATTTTCTAAATACCTAACCTCACAACCTCCTTTAATTATCCCTTGCTACCTCATTCAAAACTTCGAAACTCTTCTTTATTACTATTGTGCTAGCAAATTCAAAACTTAAAAACTCCTCTAATGCTATCTTGCTAGCAAATTTGAAATTCCAAAACAGTGAACTTTTAAAGGAGGGAAAAGGAGAGTTAACTATCATAACCGCTTAGGAGAAAGCTTATGCAAATTTTTGCAGCTGCGAAACCAGAAACTTGGTGGTTGATGGCACTATCACACTAATGTCGAATGGGAGTATAGATAGGGCGTGAGGTTTGATTACAGTTTGGATTCTCTGTATTCCAGCCAAAGTGTGAATATATAGGAGGGCGCATGGACAGTTTCAATCATTTTTAAAAGCTTTATCTATGCATGGCGTTGACCATAGGACTCCTACCCACACCGTGTGAGGATTGTAGAGAAAGGATGAATTTGGTGAAAAGGAAAGCTAGTGATTAGGAATAAAAGCCACTGAGTTGAGCATATAACAGAGGCAGAGATCCTTCGTAACTTCCTTATATCTAAGCAGCTGATAAAAGAAATCTTCATATTGCATTTATGTGCATCACAACTCAACCCTTAGCCTCGCACATGCAGTTTCGACGATGCATAGCCAATGCATGCAAACTGTTTCACTTCCAAAATATGGCGCATAGGTAAGACAATGAATTGATTGATATCATGCCTCAAAGAGATGTTATCTCATGCAATGCTATAATCACAGGAAATGATCAGAATGGATTATGAAGAGACTTTAGAAATTTTCAAAAAAGTGTCAATCGCGCCGCCTCTCATCCTTAGCCTCCATCACCCCACAGGCCGCGTGGAATGGTTTGTGAAAAGGCTTTAGGAAACTTCAAGAAAGTGCACTTTGACAGGTATTCTGGTCGCAAATGTCCAGGCAGACTTACCCGCCATCATGGAAGAATGTGCATGAAAGAGTAACTAAGTGAAATTCTGTGAAGACCTTACTAGCTGCCCCAAAGTGAAAGCTTCTAGCAGGGGCGTTGGCATCCATCAAAGCATGAATGATGTGCAGGTAAGTTGCAGTCGTGAGTAACCTGCCAAGTATGCATACAATACCAAGAATGTTCAACAGGCATGGAAGGATTCTCGGCTCTCCCAATGAATTATGTAGAAATTTGTTACAGTGCCTTTAATTTTGCACTTGTGGTCAATGCTATGTGATATCTATCCTCTGAGAGAATCGCTCAAAATATTCCTCTACCCATGGCCGTGGCGATTCCATTCTTCGTGGGACCCTATTTCACCATTAACATATGCGTGGGAACTGCCATTGTCTTTACATGGCACAAAATTAACTTCAAGGGAGAAGAGGATTTTGTTCCAGTAGTGGCATCTGGCTTCATCTGCGGTGAAGGAATTTGGATTGTTCCATCTGTCATTTCAACTCTCTCTCCAAAGTATCACTTCCTATTTACATGAAAAATGGTTTTGTTGAAAAGGAATTACAAAACTTCAAGCAAACGGAAAAGTGACCATTAACCTACAACTGGGGAAGATAAGCACGAAACCAAATGTTAACTGCATAAAACGCTGTCACTCTAGAATGCCTCTCAATGTAATTGCATTTATTATGATAAACTGTATTAACATTAACAATCTATCATCACGAAGCAAGCGAGGAAGTGGAACGTAAAGCATATTTATCATGCTAATAACATTCGAGTTAGTGACTGAACTCATCATAACATGAATATGATAGGGAAGGCCGGAAAATTCAAAGATACATTGGAGAAAGAAGGTTTCAGTATGGTTTTTAAAGGAAAAATCATTCGAGGTAATTTGGCGGCCATCAAAATTCTTGACTAGTAAAGACAGTGAAACTCAATCTATGAACGAATTTGCAACTATTGGAAGGATCCATGTTCATCTTGTTTGCCTTTTGGGGTATTGATTTTATGGGTTTAAAAGACTGCTTGTGTATGAATACATGGTGAATCGATATCTGAAGTTGTTCATATTCTTAAGAATAGAATGGAGGAATTCTAGATGGAGAATATCTTTACCCATTTGCTTCGGGCACAACCCACAGAATCACATATCTGCATCAAGGTTGATAGTAGTAGGAGATAGATCACATATCAAATATATTAGTGAGAGAAATGCTATGGTATGTTATGTCAGTTGTGTGCATTAGAAATTTGGGGTATATGATAGAAAAAATCAAATGCTTACAACTTATTGAACAAAAAAATTATATATATTTTTTTTCATGTTAAGTTTACATATAACAATTGATTTTACTCACAAAGTCACTCTGTCAAAAGAATTCAGCCTCTTGCATCCAAGGTTCCATTTCATGCCATGTAAACCTAAATGGACAAGTAAGCTTTATGGGGGCTTATTTGTCATGCAAAGACAAGAAAAAAGGGAAGATTTTGGATAGGTCAAAAGGCTGAAAAAAAGTCAAGTGCTAACTTTCAGATTATCATGCTTTACTTGAGTAGTTTCATAATAATGGTATCTCTGCATGAATAGATCCCTAATTTAAGTACTACAACTCAAAACATGACATCTATGAAGGACTTTCAATTCAAAGAAAATCACAATGTTCCACTAAGAGTTAAGTCTCATAAAGCCTATCAGTATGTAGGTGGGATATTTGAGAAATTTGAATGTAGTGAAACATGGCATCGATGAAGGACTTTCAATTAAAAGAAAATCACAATGTTTCATTAAGAGTTAAGTCTCATAAAGCCTACCAATATGTAGGTGGGATATTTGAGAAATTTGAATGCAGTGAAATGAAATCTTTAAAGGATTACAATTTTCCATTACACAAGACATGAAAATGAAAGCATGTTTAGTTTTGAATTTCACAACAGAGTTAATTTATTCATTGGCAGGTTTTGGGATCACATTCTAAACCTATTTTATCAAAGTGGGATGATGATGATCAAATGCAACTGGAATACATATAATTAAAGGTCAAATTATTGGTGAGCAAGTAACTTGTAGATTAGAAGAAAATAAAGTGTTCACCTCAACAAAACTAATAAGTTTTTCTTTCTCAAAAGTTATAGGTTTCAAGTTATCTTTTTGGAAAAGTGACTTGTGTTATGTATATTGTAACCTAAAGGTTAGAAAATGAACCTTGCTTCTAGAAAAGTGATGAAAATCATAACCAAAATAAGGTTTAATTTTAAAAACCAATGTGCTTCAAAAAGGTAGTTAGAAAGTGGTTACAATTTAGTTACAAGGTAGTTGTCAAGAAGAAGCCCATAAATACAAGGCTATTGGTAAATTGTAAAAGGGGGGGACTTTTACAAAGGAGAAACTTTTGAGAAGTATTCAGAGAGATTGTATCAGGACTTTTGGCTTGACACTTTGTATCTAAGAGTTTTTGGAATTGTATAATTTCAAAGAGATAATGAAGAATACATTTGGTTTGTATATTCCAAATGTGTTTCTAAAGTATTATTTCCATTTGATCCTATGTTGGATTGACAATCCCTTTGTGTAATTGTGTCCAAACAATTGGTTGTTTGTTCAAATAATCTATGCAATTGATGAAGCACAATCATTTCTTGGTACCTTGGTTTGAATGTGTTGAAGTAACTTATCTCCTCATATGTTAAGTTTATTTTCCTTCTTTAATCATCACTACATATCTAAAATATATTTTTTTGTAAAGCCTCCTATTGTAATTTGTCATTCATTGTGAAATCTTAGCTGGTATTCGTATGTCTACTATTAGGTTTTTGTTATTCAATTTTCTTTAGTTTTTTCTTTTCTCCATTTTGTAATTTTAGGTTAAAAGTACACAAAAACTACAAACACTCCTATCATACGAGGAAGTTTCCCCTCTCAAATGTAGAAGAATATCACTATTGCATAACGATCTCTGCAATAGTTGTCCAATAATTTTCACTACTTATCAGGTGCAAATAGGTTCATTCTTGGAGAAACAATCATAGTGACAAATTTATTTACTGAAATATTTTTGGCAATTCTGCTGGGGAGAAAAGTGTTTTGATTATATTAAAACTGGAAAGGCTAGTACCCATTACAAAATAGCCATAGAGGAAAACCAGGGACTCACAAGCAGTGAGAACCAAAAAAGAAAATAGAAACTAAATCTTCAAAAGTTTGACTAGCAGGAATAAAAACAAAAAGAAACTACAGAACCAGGGCCAACACCAAACCACCAGAGACCTATAGGTCTCCTAAAATCTTGAGACCAGTGATCATGTTCCACTCCTGAGACAAGAACTCGAGCTTCTTCTCAAAAGTCATAGGCCCCTGAAGAATGGCTTGGGTATCCCTGGGGAGCAAAGTGTTGGTGTATTTTGTTCCTTGGAAATCTAAAGGTTCCTTCCCTAGAATGAAGGTTGGAGACTTTGTTTGAAAGAGGAATATGGAGTAATGGTTTGGTATAAAGAAATTCAGAGTTGTAACTCATAGTTTCTTGAATCATATAAAGTGATAGTGACAATGATGATGAAGATTATTATTTTTATATGTACTCATACTAAAAAATACAAGTTCTTGAAGTGACCAAGAAATTTGACTTCTTGAAGACTTTCTATGGTGGCATGCAGCTTGCTTACAATAAGATTCATCCCTCTTTGTTTCAAACTTTGCAAACTATTAAAGAAAAAAGATAGAAAAAAAACCCACTTTCTTGCTTGTGATCCTGAATCCTTACTACAAATAAGTTTTACATCCAAGGATAAAGAAGAGTTTGTTGAGGTATATCATTCACCTAAATTGGTAATCGATAATAATGATGAAGAGAAGGATCCTTTTCTTGCACCTATTTCTTAACAAAATCATATTTTAAATGATTCTAAGAAAATTCAATTTTTGAAAAGCTTCTATGGTGACATGCAACTAAATCCTGACAAGATGCATCCTTCTTTTCTTTAGATGTTGCAAAAGATTGAGCCAAAAGTTGAGAAGGAGACTTGTTTTCTTGAAACTCCTGTTCCTCAAGTAAAACCAAATATTAAAGTGGATTCTTTGTATAATGAGGACAACAATATTGAGGATAATATTTTACTAAATATGAACATTAATTTGACAAAATTCCAAGTGCAATCAAAATGTTAAAACTGGAAACTAGTTCATCAAGAAATGCATGTTTCAAAGAAGATGAAGTTGGTATATCTTCTCATGAAAATGCACGCCATACAAATCATCAATAAAAAGTGGTCATAATAGAAAGAAAAGGTTATGATGGAATTTATCATCAACACAATGAATAAATTTTTTTAGATAACATTATTAAAGTATATTTAGGTCATGGAAAATCTACAAAAGATGTTGTAGAACTAATTGAAAACAAAGAATGTGAAGAAGAGCCCTTAAATGTTATCTTGGAAGACGTGCAATCTAAGCAAGGATACAAGGATGAAGAAAAAATGTTGAATTTAGAATCTCATGAAATTTTCATCCCTAGTTGGTGCCTTGATGCTTCAAATGATGAATTTCCTTATGGAGAAGATGTTTTTATTTCATCATTGATCACTGAAGAGTGCAAGCTCTATTTTTGTTCATCTTTTCTTCCTAGCATAATTAAGAAACTTTAATTATGTGCTTGGTCCACTTCTGGCTATTAGCTAAATAATTTATAATTATTTAATTAACTCATGTTCTTTGTATTCCTCTTGATTATTAAATAGATAAATTTTATTTATTTATTTAATATGTCGCTAATTGTCTAAAGTATTCTTACAATTAAATAGATTTCTTAATTTATTTAATTATCTTTTCCCATTTATGTCCTCTTGATTATTAAATAAATAATTTTTATTTATTTATTTAATATGCCACTAATTCTGAAAATCTTCTTATAATTAAATAGATTCTTTAATTTATTTAATTATTGGTTATCCTTTCTAATTAAATAATTATCTTTAATTATTTAATTTGACATTTCCCTCTTTTAGTAAATAATTTGAATTAATTATTTACTATCATGTGGTCCCCACCTTTTGAATTAAATTGATTTTTAATTCAAAAAAATCTTTTTCCTAAAAAATTAGATAATTTCCATTTATTATTTGATTTTCCAGCCACCTCCTTTTCTGTGCCAATCTTATATCTTGTCACATGCATTATACATGCTTGATTTGATTTTCTAAAAATCAATCTTGTCTATTCATTTTGAATTTTCCCTAATGTTTCCCTAACCCTAATTGTGGGTTGTCAAATTGAATCTTGTCCATTGATTCTAGGGCACTTGTCAATCTTCAATCTTGGCCATTCACTCAAAATTGCATTTTCTATAAAATGAAAAATTGGGTCTCATTTTGTCATCTCATGTAATTGTGCTTTAGGAAATCTCACGCTATCTTAGTCTATTGCATTCTTGCTGTAGACAATTTCATACCATCTTGCAATCTTGTCATTATTGTCATTTTGTCATAGTCATATTAGCATCTCATTTGACATAATTTAGACATAGTTCATGCTTACTAGTTGCATATTAGCATAGTATTTGCATGTTGTTATATCAAATCCTTCAACATTTACTTAGGTCTTATCATTGTCATTAGTTTTCTCATCACAAATCTGAGGGCAACATCATATTTGCAGCAAATTGAGAAGGTGTAATGGAGGTAAGCCATGAAGATTGAAGACATTTGGTGAGATCTTTCATTTTGTTTTCATGTTTCTCCTTTGCACTTCATTACTACTTTGGGTTTTTATGTTTATTCATTTGATTTGCTAACCCTAGGATAATTTCCCTTAGTTACATTGGTGAACTCGATGCCGAAATCACACAATTTTTATTTTTTCGTATGGCTTTTTTCTATTTTGCAGCTATAGGTATGGTCGTGATGCATTTGATTTGCATAATGATGCATTTAGTTTTTTGTGAAGCATTCGACATCCAGAAAGCTTCATTCACTTTGTTGAGTTGCATTTGCTTTGCAGAGTGATGCAATTTCTAGGTTGTGACACATTTGTCTTGCAGGTTGCTGCATTCGTCTGGCAGATTTCATAATCCAGAACCACGACACATCTGTCACTCAAAATGACATAATCGCTCTGCTCTGACGCATTTTCTTGGTGAAATTTTTCTCTCAAAATTTTCCAGATTTCACTTCATTTCTCTTTGGCATTCTATTTCTCATTCTACAATATGTAGTCTAGGGTTTTTTTGGTTACTAATGGCTTGTTACAACATGTGGCTTTGAGTCTTTCGTGGGTCTAAGGCATATTCTTTTACAAACTACTAACTTGTGGTTTTGTAGGTTCGACTGTCCAAGGCTTTTATTTTGAAACATTGTACTTGTTGATTTCTAGATTAGAAAACACTTCAATTGGTGCACTAAAAAGAACTTTGCTTGTCCTTTTCATGATTGTGTTTGGGGTGGTAGGTGATTATGCTCTCACCTTGTGCAAACTAGGTGATCAGAAAACTAGACCCATCCATTTTTGTGTTTACCTTGATTCAATAATCGAAGTATCCTCTCCCTTTGTGCACTTGTGCGATCTTGGGCGTAAGAGAAATGGTTATTGAATCTAGAATTTGGGCCTTCCTTGGTGGGAAAAAAGTAATCACCCCAAGGCAACTCAAATCGATAATGGAGCTAAAGCCAAGCTACCCCCTGACTGGTATATAAATGTGAATCCTAAGGGAAAACCTAGGATTATGAGTGCGGATGTGTCATACGAACCAAGTAGTACTCCCCAAAAAACTGTTGAGCGTAACCTCTTCAGGCTAGAGTGCCTCCTAAATGGAGATTATTCTTGTGCCCCATGTACATGGCCACTTGAACGGGGGTCTCGAACTAAACATCTTTGTGTAGTAGCCAAAATCCTTCTGTTTGCTAGTGTAGCACCAGTTGGTGTGAAGGCATCCACATCTTCACAGTTTTTAGTAGATGTGATCAATTTGCCATGGGAGTTTCATGGGGGTTGGAAGCTTGGTTGGCCTAAGAAGTGAGTGCAATGTAAGGGGGAGCCCGTGCAACCAAGCTTCTGGATTCACATGCTAAGAATATGCAGTTCCGTGGAATCTAGCGAATACTGTCCTGGCCTAACCTAAGATTGAGCTTGTCTTTGTTGTGCTTGTTTCAAAAGAAAAAATATTGTGCTTGAAAAGTGTTTTCAAATATTCAAACAAAAAAAAAAACATCACTTTTAGATTTGCAAACAAACAGTCAACATCAAACACTTCATATTTTTTACCAAAATTGCAAATAAATTAGAATTTTTGCTTTCTGCACCGCATCTGCTTAGACGCATCCGCTTTGTTTCACCACATTTTCCTTTTAGAACGTCGCATCTGCTCTGTTGCACCACATTTTCTTCGTAGAACATCACATTTTCCTGTGTCAAGCCGCATTTGCTTCCCAGAAAGCCATATCTACATTATTGAGTTGCATTTGCTTTTTGTAGAACCACATTTGCTAAATCTAAGCCACAACCACCATACTGAGATACATTCACAATATGAAATGATGCATTCACCTGACAAAAATAAAAAATTGTCTCAGATGAAAAACTGAGTTCTAATATGTCCAAATTACCATCAGACATCTTTTTCTAGAAAACTCTGTCAAAAACCAGATTAGAAATTGCTCAAAATTCTTTATCATTTGCATTCTTAGGTTACATTTTTACCCATAGGTTATCCTTGCAAAAATATAGTTTCATCCTTAGGGAATCATTATCTTCATTTTCAATCCTTGCATCCTCACTCCATTTTCAGATTTTGGACTAGGAAACCTTGCCTCACTTTGCAAAATCTTGATTTTCAAAAGTAGGTTATCATTGGACTTAGTCATTATTATCTTCTTTAGTCATTTTCCTTTTGTGAGATATTTTCAACTCATAAGCCTAGTTAGGAAATCTCACTTGTCATTTTGTCCTTGTCATTTAGTCCTTCAAACAAGTCCTTTTACTTTCCAAAATTGAGACATAGATGAAGCATAGGGTGGTTTGGAAACCTTCTTTCCAATAATTTTGACATTTAGACATTCAAATCATCTTAGTCATCATCTTGCATATTTTATCTTTAAAAATCCAAAAAAATTGTCATCATATTCCCCATTTGGCATTGGTCACTTCCTTAGTCAAAATTATCATCCTAGTCTTCATCATCCTTTAGCATTAGTCATCTCCTTTAGACAACATAGTCTTTCATTGACATCCCTCTTATCAAAAATCCAAAAATACATAGTCTTGCTTTGTCATCCCTTATTATCCAAAAATATCCAAAAACATAGTTTAGCATCATCCTTGCATATTAGTGGTCATTCTCATCTTCATTTGAGAAATTCCCTTTTATGGTTGAGACTATACTCCAAAGAAGGAGAAGAAAAATGGAAAACCTTGGACAAGATTCCAATCCCAACATCAATAATAACACTTATGACCCAAATTGGACTTTTAATGACCCGATTAACAACACAAACAACCAACCTCTCATGAACATGCTGTCCTCATCAAACAACCCCTTTGAACCATTCTTATGTAGGGATGAACATGAACAAATACTTGAGGAACACCTAGAGGTAGCAGTGCAAGATACAGAGGTAGCCTCCTTTGTAGAACAAATGGTCTGATATGATAGAGATAGATATCTGGCCATACTCTTAAGTCAAGGAGCTAAATTGCCATGTGGGTTCGACATTAATACTTTGAGACCAACGTCACCTAACCCTAATTTCAATAATATGTCCAACTCAATTCAATCCCAAAACGTGACAGACAATGCTTCTATCAGTGCCACCTTGCAAATTGTCACAAGTGCCATTAATACCACCATCATTGACACAACCAATCAAAATAATCCCAACTCAATCAATGCCACATTCGTTGGGGGTATACCAAACATGTCACAATCAATTTCAACCATGACACAAGCCATGACACAATCAATGCCAACAATGTCCATGATATTGTCACAATCAGTTGGAGCCACTTTTGGGGTCCTCATCAATGGGGGAAAGCTCCTCAAATCCCTTCTTTAGAGCTTCATCTAGTGCCATGAGTGCATCCTCATCAAGACCTTTCATTGGTACATCATTCAATCTCGGTGGAGGAAGAAAACCACACGTCTTTATCCAAGGACCACAACCAAACATTAACATGTCATCACAATTCAACACCAATAACTCCCAAGGGTAGAACATGAACATTCCTCATAGGCAATTCCAACATATTGGATTAGGCAATCCCAATACTCAACACATGACATCATTTGGACATCAAAACATGCATGGTCAACATATTCCCCAAGTCTCAACTCAAATGGTTGGAGGACATATTCTGATATACTCATCGCATATTCACACTCATTAACAAGTCCCCAATCCAAACTTTCAACACCAACAACATACCAACCAAAACATATCGTACATGTCACAACATCATATTTCACAACAAAACTACAATCCATTTTCACAACAAATGGGGACTCATGGCATAACTATCACACCTTTTTGTGACACCACAAACAATCCCATAATTGACGCTATGCAAGCCCAAATGATGGATATGCAAAAGGAAATACAAGAATTGCGAGCATCTAACAGGAGGTCACACATGTCATATGACCTAAACTTATATCCTTTTGACACAAATTTGAATATACCACCATTCCCTCCTGGCTACGTGGCACCTAACTTCACCAAATAAAAAGGTAATACGATTCTTATTGAACATATTCGAGAATTCAAAACCAATTGCATGGACATTGTCTATTTTAAACTTACCTAATGAGACTTTTCTCTAAAAGCCTTATAGGGCCAACACTTGAATGGTTCACCAGTTTGAAAGGGATAAGAACATGGGATGAACTTAAAGACAGATAAATAAAGAATTATTCATATAACATCGACATGGACACCTCAATCACTAGCCTATGCACTCTCACACAAGAAGATATTGGTGAAATTTTTTGTTGGAGTTAAAATGACACTGAGAGGGGGGAGTGAATTAGTGTCTTAACAGATTTGACCAATTTTCACAGATTAAAAAAACCATAGCTCAGATTTTATCTCAATATACTCTGATTAATGCATTCATGAGTTGAATGTAATCATTCATAAATATAATTGAGAAAAGTAATAACCAAACAGTGAACTAAAATAATCAACAACATAGTAAAGCAAAGGGAACTCAGAAGAACAAGAAGACTCAAGATTTTACCGAGTGGAAAATCCTCCTAGGGTATAAAAACAACTCCCAAAATGCCTTCCAGGCTTAATCTTTTAAACAAAAGTTCACAATGCCTTATAGGCTGATTTTTGAGCACCCACTCAAGGAGCACCAACCCCTCATTTAGAGATATCTATCTCAAGGAGTACCAACCCCTCAAATTATGCATCTGAACAAAAATTATCTCAGAGGATCTCTCTGTTTTTAGTCAAGCTCATAACTCTCTATTTTCCTCATCTACCTAATACATTTTTGATATAGCCAAAGAACAATCTCTCAGAATCACACACAGAGAGCTTTTACAGTTTTCAACACTGGTATTTCTTTACATTTCAAGTATGTCTGTTGAAGAAATCTTCAATTTTTTTTTTTTCACAAGATTCTCAAATTCTCTTGCTGATTTTTGAATATGAGGCTGAATAATGACAGTCTGTTGATGATGATAAAAATCAAGAGTAATGCTTATCCAGAGAGCTGCAAATCATCCATAATTTCAAAAACGCAATAGCTCAAAAGAAACTCAATGAATATTCTGTTATGTAACTGTTCTGAGATTTGATGCCAATCCATGATGACGACTACAGTGTTTTGAGTCTTCGTTTAACAATTCACTGAGACAACCAGATAGTTCTGTCGAAGGCAATTGCACCGCTAGACATTCCTCTTAGTTAACGCTTTCACTACGAGCCATCAGAGTCGGGAAGAACACATAACGAATACATCATGTCTCATCGATAGGCTTCCTTAGAGTATAATTCATTCGTTGAGACATAAGGAAATCTCTCACCGAGATCTCCTTTAGTTTCATTCACTATCGCTGTGACTAAACGATATCGGAGAGACCTCTTGTAGACTTCATATTGTTTTACCGAGAGTCACTTGAAACACTTTGTCGCTGTGACAATTCAATACCTATGCCGAAGGCCTTTGTCATTTCCAAGTCACCAAAACAATACATGGTCGGGGAGACACTATATAGACTGCCCCTTATTTTTCCGAAACATCCCGAGCTCACCCTAGATCGCCAAGACAATATCAATCTCACACTGATGAGCCTTTGATAGAAACCCCTTGTGTGATGTCACTGTAACATAATGGTTCTCTCTCCAATGCACCCTTTTGCCTTATGAGAGTCACTATAACATACCAATATCGGGGAAACCTCTCGTAGAAAGCTTGAGTCATACCAAAAAACTTCATTCACTCGGAGTCGCTGAGACAGGACAGATCCTATGCCGAAAAAATTTCTTTTGTGTTCCATCGGCGAGACCGAAGGTCACTCGCCGAGACCTAACGCCAAAAACCTTAACTCTTACCGATAAGCCTTTTGTGCCAAGTCAGTAAGACACCACAAGATTGCCATGACATTTCATCGAAGCTATAACTCTCACCGATGAGATCTTTCGTTGCATGGTCGGTGAGACAATATGAATCACTAAGACCTCAGCCCGACGGCCAAACTCATGCCGATATGCTTATCCAAATGCGGGTTGGTAAGACATGACATGTTCAATGAAACATTACACCAAAGACGATTTCCTTTGCCGATATGCCCATTCTGAAGCAGGTCGGGGAGACATAATGAAATCGATAAGACCTCATCCCGACGGTATTACATATGCCGATAGAGAACACTTTTTTTGTCGCCGAAACAAAAGAGAAGTCTTGCCGACAACAACCTGTATGATAAATTCAATCGTCATGACATCTGAAATGTCTTGCCGATAGGCAACTTAGACATTTCAAAGTGGATTAGGGAGACCCTGCCATTCTCACTCCGATATGAGTAAGCCCGAAAGAGAAACAACCAATACCTGTGATGTGCAAGGAGAACCATCCTGAGACAGATTGTCAATGAGAACAAACTGAAAGAGATTTTGTCATCAAGGAAAAACTGTAAACACGACTGAGATTCAACAAACTCCCCCTTTGTCCTTGATGGAAAAACACAAAAGACTCTCCCCCTTTTTGCCTCAAGGAAAAGAATAGAAGAACACAATAGAGAAGCCAACCAAAATACTATGAGAAATAGCTGCAAAAAAGAGTAACAGTGCAACAACCAACATTGTAGGAGAGCTGTAAGTGAATCAAAACATATAACATGCTCCCCCTAAGCCAATGCATGGAAAATCAGAGAAGTAAAGATTGAGAGATAACTCCCAATTGAAGTCTCAAGCTTTCAAATAACTCTTTAGCTAAGGGCTTAGTAAAAATATCAGCCACCTGATCTTGAGAGCCAATAAACTGTAAGCAGACTTCATTAGCCAAAACCTTTTCTTGAAGAAAGTGAAACTTGATAGCAATATGTTTAGTGCGAGAGTGCAAAACAGGATTTTTGGAGATACTTATCACACTTGTGTTATCACAGAGAATAGAAATAGGTTTAGGAATTCCAATACCCATATCAGATAGAGTTTGACTCATCCAAAGAACTTGAGTACAACATGAAGTGGTAGCAATGTATTCTGCTTCAGCAGTAGAGAGAGAAACAAATTCTTGTTTCTTGCTGTGCCATGCCACTAAACGATCACCAAGAAAGAATGCAACACCACTGGTGCTTTTCCTATCATCCAAACAACCAACCCAGTTAGCATCAGTATATGCAATCAATGAAAAATCATTGCTTCTAGGATACCAAAGACCATAATTAAGAGTGCCCTGAATATATTTAAAAATCCTTTTAATAGTAGTGACATGGGATTCTTTAGGTGATGCTTGAAACCATGCAACAGTGCAAACTACCTGCATAATGTAAGGTCTAGATGCAGTTAAATATAACAGACTGCCAATCATTGATCTATATTCAGTTTGATTTATATCAGGTGAATCATCAACCTTAGTAAGTTTGCATCCAGTAATCATTGGAGTGCTAACTGGATGACATTCATCCATCTAAAATTTCTTAAGAATCTCTCTAGCATACTTGGTTTGATAAAGAAATATTCCATTTTCATGTTGAGAGATTTGAAGACCCAAGAAGAAATTTAATTCTCCTAATAATGACATTTCAAATTCAGATTCCATTAGCTGAGAGAATTTTTTACTTAATGTAACATTGTTGCAGCCAAAGATAGTGTCATCAACGTAAATTTCAACAACCAGAATATCAGAACCTTCAGTTTGAACATAAATATTGCTATCTACACCTCCTCTAACAAAACCATTTGAAAGAAAATGACTGTCAAGCCTAGAGTACCAAGCTCTAGGTGCTTGTTTTAAGCCATAGAGGGCCTTTTTCAATCTGTAAACATGATCAGGCTTATCTTTGCAAATAAATCCTTCAGGCTGTTCAACATAGACCTCTTCATCTAACTAGCCATTTAAAAAAGAAGTTTTGACATCCATTTGATAAACAGTAAAGTCTTTATAAACATAATAAGCCAAGAATATTCTGATAGATTCTAATCTAGCAACAAGTGCAAAAGTTTCACCAAAATCAATACCTTCTTGTTGAGCATAGCCTTTGCAGACAAATCTTGCTTTGTTGCGAATGACATTACCATTTTCATCAAGTTTGTTTCTGTATATCCATTTGCCTCTAATGACATTCTTGTCATCTGGTCTTGGGACTAACTCCCAAGTCTGATTTTTCTCAATTTGATCAATTTCTTCCTACATAGCATTAAGCCAACATGAGTCTCCAGAGAGCTCTCATTAAATTTTTTTGCAGGGTTCAAACCTATAAATTCTGGTATAAAAGCTATTTGGAAGCTCTTTTCATCAAATCTCTACACTTTCTTCTAGTTTGAACTCCCGTGATTTTTATCCCTAAATTAACTGATCTTTAAAGTGATATTTAGTTAGTAGAGATTTTGATGCAACCTTTTCAGGACTTGATGTTTCATTTCTAGGGCTTGTTGAATCAGTTCCTTCTCAAATTATTTCTAGTTCAAGTTCTTCTTCCTCATTATCCTGCAAAGATTCAACATACAAATGTGATCTCTCATCAAATTTTACATTAACAACTTCAACAATCTTATTAAGCCTTTTGTTAAGGAATTTATAAGCTTTGTTGTGGGTTGAGTATCCCAAAAAGATACCCTCATCA
>VDFB02047397.1:127077356-127164429 GCA_007258455.2 Sequoia sempervirens
GAATCTACAGACAAAATGTGACAAGACTCTAGTTTTCATCATCTTCAAATTCCTCACTATTTAACCGCTATAGGTGCCCGAATGTGAAGATTTAGTTTAAAAAAAAAAAATTAGTGTCCAGTTTGGTCAAAAATTATAAACCACTATTGTGGGATCACCATAACTACTTTGGAAAGCTCATCCAAATTGATACCTGCCTCCATTAATGATTCCAAGTCATCCTCCTGGATATTGGGCATCATCACTCATAAAGCTTCAGTGATTTTTAAATTCAGAACTTGTTTAGTTGCGTCCTCCTCTTGCCTTGTTTGCACATTCTCTTCATTGGTGTCAATATCTAGCACTACCACCTTCGCCATGTTGGCAGCTTCATCAATAGCTATCACTAACTTTTCCATTTAAGTCCAATCAATGTCTTCCTGGTTGATAATCCTCTGACTTCCCACTGTCCCCTACATCTCACCAGATTTCACATCCTTCTGCTCTTGGCCTGGGGGGGATTTCTTGGCACACACTCCTAAGACCACCAACCAATGGTGTCCAGAAGTGCATTCTCTACTGAAGGCTTCTAAACTAGGGGTTGAATCACGTTACCCCAATCTGTGATCAATTCAATTTCCCGCTAGAAAGGACAATGAGGCTTTCTTTCAACACATATTCACACATAGGTGTTCACCCTATCTTGATTGATCTGTTCCTCTACACACACAAACTTCCCAAGGTGGTTACCGATATTTTCCAAAATTTTGATATGCCAAAATTCCAAAGGAAAATTTGAAAACTTGTACGAGTCCTACAACCATTCCATTTGGTGTTTCATTGGATCAAAGCCAATTTCCCACTTGCAGATATAGAATCCATATCCATCCATAAACTAGATCCCATTCAAGATTTGAGCTCTAACTTCCAACATAACACATATGACCAAAAAGAAACCATTCGCCAAGACTTTGAATCTCATTCCCTAGCCCCAACAACCCTGCCACCACTAGATTAAACTATCCCAATTCAAACTTCTCTCATACCATCTTTAGATCAACCCCTACTCTTCCATGAGCTTGATTGATGGCCACAAAATTTTGGATCCAATCACCAAGATTGTCATATTTCCTCTTCTAAAGTGATCCTCCCTACTATGAATCTTTGTGCCAGATGATGGAAACCCGAGGGTTTCACCAAACCTCTTATCACCTCTACCATCCACCTTGCTCCCAAAATGTGGAGATTTCTGTCGAAAATCTACACTGTGGGTATTTTCTCTTTACTGTTATGGTTGTACCTATTTCCATTGTTCCAATTTTGTCTGGATTGCGAACATGTGTATTGTGATCACACCTTCTCGCCCTGTTTGAATTTTGGCACCAACCTTCATTTGTCACTCGCTCCCACAGCTATTCCAAGGAAACATTGTGCTCGATCTCTTTTTCCCACGCTCCTTGCCTTTCCAAATTATTCACTTGGAAATCTTCTTCCTAGATATCATGTTGACTGACACCGACCTAATTTCCCTCTACATTTGATCCTCCTACAATTTTTCAGCCTTCCCCACTCACCATCTTTTCATCCTTTATAATTGAAGTCACCCAATAGTTATTTTAATTTGAGATAGTATTTTTTTCTCATTAATATACAATTGCTACATTAATAGACTATAAGTCTTGTTATCATTGTGCTCTTGATGTTTGAGAGAGTGGTGACTTAAAGGATAATAGTAGACTCTAGAACCTAGTGTTCAAGTTCAAATTTCAATTTTTGTTTCCACTCACATTATAATTTTATTTTTATTATGTTTTCAATATTTTTTTAGCTATAATCAATTTATAAATTTTCTCACATTCATTTTGAAGGTTCCTATTCACTATTGCTTCCAACAACACTATTTTACTAATTTATCTCTACAAAAACCTTTGGATTCTCCATTGATTCTTCTCAAGTGTTTTTGGATCATCATTAGCCTCCTACACACCCTTATCAACTAATATCCTCCATCCACACTTCCATTAAGCTTTGGATCTCTCCATTACCCCCCATATATGTGTTTCCCACATCTTTTTTGCTAAATCCATCATACTTTATTTTATGTAGGAACAGCCTTAGAGGTCTACCAAGACTAAGCATAGTCAAAGGCCAACAAAATAAAGGGAACAAGTGTTAAGGGGAATCAATTGAGGTATTTGTGTGAAAGGTGAGAACAACAAGGAGAAATAGTTAGGACAAGTGTCTAAGGTAGAGATAGTCTATAAGCAATGAATTTTCATGAATGCAAGTGTAATATGGGAGTGCAATGTTGAATGGAAAACAAGGAAAGGAATATAAATTAACAAATAACTAAGCTAAAGCAATAAAAAAAAAATTCAATCATGAGGTAGTCAAACAAATTCCTTGAACCAATGGTAGTCAAGTATACCACTAAATTGAGGGTGGAAGGGTGTATTCGTGGAAGCACGAATAGAAAGGGTATGTGAAGAACAAAGACAGAAAGGAGCACAAGTGGCAGCCATAGGGGATAAGGGTATGTCCAAGATCATGATAGGCCAAAAAGTGGCGATATGATGGGTTTTTGTAGGGTATGTGGTTGATGACCTTTTTTTTACCCAAAATTGATGAAACAAAAAGGGTTTTTAAAGAAGATTCTCAGATTTCCACCAATATAAATTATGCTTTACTTTGAATTTAATAAATAATTATTATTTATTTTCTATTTGAATTACAACTAAAGTCCTAATTGATAGGCGATTTGAAAAATCTATAGCTTTCAAATGGTATCACATTTTTGAATCCAAAACATGAGTCACATTCTATTCTTCACATACTCACGTGGTTAAAAAAAAATGAATTTTATGAAGTTGACCAAGTTAAGGTTGTTAGACATAAAGTTTTTTCATTTTTAAAAGTTGTAATAAAAAAATCATAATTATTTATTTGGAAAAAATTATAAAAAAAATATGTATCACATCAGGACATGAGTCCTCTAATTATATCTAAAATATTATAAAAAATATTATCATTTTATTGTGGTTAGGTGGCCATTACACCCTACTTCTTATTTTTCCCAAATTTAAGTACCACTAATTGATTTTCAAATTTTCACCAAATAGTTTTTTTTTAAATAAACCTAGTATTTTAGAAACTACATTCAATTTGCTACAAATTCCATTCTTACATATTTTTGAAATAATATATATAACTTATTCAAATTTTTACGTCAAGTTGCCTAACTCTAATTTTTTTGAATTTTTTGCCACTTAAGGGCCTATTTTTTCCATGATGATCCTGCACATACCCATAAGCAAAATAGCACAATATTGGGGGTGAATATGCTAGGAATGTATAGAGGTCTAAGAGACTCAAAAAATAATAGAATAACAAAGAGAAGGATGCATGGGATGATATAGAAAAGAAGGGTGCAATAGGGAATGATCATGATAGAGGTAACTAAGAATGAAAAGAAGGCCTCGAGGGAGGGGAATATATGGTAAGGTATAAGAATCAGACAAGAAAATATAGAAATAGGAGTGCACAAAGATAGGTAAACAAGAGTAGGAATAAAATGTGGCAAGGATGGATGCAAAAAAAGAAAGAGACCTTGAGCCTAGAGCTAACAAATGGGATGACAATTTCAAATATTCAATCAATATTAGGATTCATTGATAACAAAATGGATAGTATTTAGAATAAGACAATTTTTCATGATAGAAATTTTATAGGTCACAAAGGGAGAAGGAAAAATGACCAAGTTATTAGGTGCCAAAATAGATTTTGAAATCCTACAAGATATGATTTTAAAAGCAGATTTGATCAAGGATGGGGTTGATTCTTCTTATTCTTCAAAAAAGTTCAATTAAACTGGTATTGACAAAACATAAATGATAATAGAAAATAATGAATATAATTAACATAATTCATGTGAATTGATTAATCCATGGTAGTCTATAACTATTCATGGGGTGGTCAAACATAGTTGTGGATCCTATCTTGTTATTTTATTGGTACACATAAATTATCGGAGTTAGATAAATGTGTTATAGCTTATAATTCATTGTAAATTATTTTGTAATGGTATTTCTTATGTTCCATATGGGTATTTGTAACATTGAGATTATATTATTATGTATTTCTATTTTCACAAAGAGTTATATTATTGTAGTGTAGAAAAATGTATCCCTTTACATTTTCACACTTGTTTGTGCCCTCCTAATAAAATGGACTTACTAATGCATTAATTTAGTGTTGAAAAATATCTCTTTACATTTCCACACTTTTATGGGCCCTCTTAATAAAATTAAGCTTAATTATGCTTTAATAAGCCCTTTTATTCATCTACAAGCCTAATAAATTACATTTTCCAAAGGGGAAACTCAACAATAATTAATGCTAATACATATTACTTTACCTTGAGCAATGTGTGTTCTAGGAATAGGGACCTGGGACCCATTTTCCCATGGGCGAATGGGTCCTCCCTAGACATTTGGACCTAAATTTAAAATATGTTTTTGGCGGTATTTTAAGGTCCCCAAATCCATATTTCAATGTATTCTTGTGATATTTGAATTTCAGGAAATTAAGGATACATACCTATAAATACAAGGTTATTTTGTCAATTCAAAATATCTAACAAGAGGTGAACTTTCATATGAGCAAATACTATTATCAAGGAATTCAAGAGCATATATATCAAATATTTATTGTAGCATTCAAGATCCAATCATCATGTCAAATTCTTCTTGCATCATGCATGTTTTTGGAGCTAACATTGTGATATAGGTTTCAAGATTCAAGTTCAAGCATTCAAAGCATTATTCAAGCATCAAGATCCACACCCATTGAAGCCATTTCATGCAAGTTTCATACTTTCCAAGATTTCCATTACCAAGGTTTATTCAAGGGTTTGTTGAGTGGTAATATAGCATTCTTCATTCTTCATTTCCTCTTTCATGTAGTATTTCAATTCAGGGTTTAATTACCAACATGGGGTTTGACCAAGCAAAACCTCATTCACCAAAAAAAATAAAAAATCTCCTCTTATGTGTGTGTTGCAGATTTAGGTTGAAGAAGGATTGAAGACCTTTTGAAGTGCAAGATTGGAAAAGTTGTCAAAGTTGCAAAAGTTGTCAAAATTGTTGTCAAATCATGGAATCTAGCATACAAGTCTGATTTCTGAATTTCTGACAATGAAACCTGGACAAATAAGAAGCTAAAAATTAGCATCAAAGACTCCCAAAATATTTTTGAAAACCCTAACAAAAGACCCATTCACCCATGGGTGAATGAGTCCCAATTTTTCTTCAAAAAGTGACTTTGGTGACTAGTAAACACCTTTCTGCCCTTCTCAGATTTGTAATTAGTTTTTTTTTTTTGTTAATATTGAGTTTCATATTGTTGTTTCAAGTTTGAATTGGAATAATTAGGTTTATTTTCTATTTCTATTTTTTCTCCCAAAAGTGTTGTTTGAACTTGACCCTTGTACTCAAAGCAAAGGAACTCTGAAGATTCTCACATTGAGTTGATTCACCTAAGGGTTGTTAGTCAATTCTTTGTGGGGATCTCATTTCCTAATGACATAGAGGAAAATAGGTCCATTGTTCATCAATCCATTTTGGATCACACCATAAACCTATTTTTCCCCGTTTCAATTATTTATATACACATGTGAGTATCTAGTTCCATTATTCTCTATAGGTGTATCCTCTTCTCTCTTGCATTATCATGATTTTATTACTAATAGAGTAAGAATTAGTTTGATTTATAAAGATCCATACATTGCTCAAATTAACTATTTATCTACCCTTGTTAGTTTTGGAGTAGATTAGGGGTCCTACGCTATGTCAATGATCTCTATTATTTTCATTCATGGATCATCTTAAGTGATCAAAAACTACTTAGATAGTTAGAGGATCATGGCATTCATGCCTAAACCTTAAATTTTTTAATGAAATATAATTGGAGAAATTTGTGAGGATATTATAATATTTTTATCTTTAGGTGCATACACAAAGTTGCAAATATCAACTTACTAATAGGCCTTTCATACAATTAGTTATTCTTTTGCCAGGTCATATATTTTGAGCTGAAACATACATTGGATATAGTTTTTGTTTTATTAGTATTTTTATTATTATTGATAGAATCCTTATTTAGGATAATTTTGGGAAATACTCTCCTAGGTTTATTTGAACCCAAAGATAAATATCAACACACACACTCATAATTATTGTTCCAATGTTGCAATCCTTTAGTAATTATTGAGCCACATTTATGAGAAAAAAAATGCTATTTTTGTGGGGGGATATTTTCTTCTAGAAATAATCCTAAAGATGTTAATAGTTGGAGTTATATGTAGTTGTTAGTTTATTTGTGTGTAGCTAGTAACCAATCAACTTACACAAATAAAATGATATCATTGTTGGGACAAATTTAATCTAGAAATTAAATTGAAGACCCTGTTGTTTGGAGATATTTGTAGTAACGTTTTTTTGTGTAGTTGGAATGCCATCAAATTAAACCAAAAAAATGGTGTTGTTGATGAGATGCATTAATGAGTTAAATTTTTATTGAATCTACTAGTGGAATACAACCTATAATATATTATTTCCTTAGGGGCATCTCCTAATCCATGGATTTCCTCATTTTTTGGGGTGGTGACTCTAGTATCATAAATTTTTTATTTTTATACTTTTATAATCTATTAGATTAGACCACAAAGTTGTATCTTAAGGAGAGGTGGTACTATACTAGCATATTATAAATTTGTAACCATGAATTTTAGGTATAAACATATTGGTAATGGTTTTCCTTTTCATATTTATCCCTATTATTCAATCCTTACTTATTTTTTTATTATTATGACATAAAATATTATGGTAAATTATCTTTATAGTATTATTATGGTAGTCATACTCCATTTCTTATTCATTCCTAAATCCTATGTGTATCCCTAACAAAGCATGATGAATCTACTAGACATTAAAAATAAATTGAAATATAAATAAATTACTTTAATCTAGGCTGCAATATAATATTATACCTACTGCCAAAAAGAACTAAGTTTCTCAAAATCCCTTTATCCCATTTGAATACTAAGTATTTGGACCTATCATGGGTTAACTATAATTTATTTAAACAATGACCAAAATAATCATATATATAATTCCTACATTTGGTGAGCTAGATTCCAATGAGGTCAAGCTACAAGTTGATGAATTCTCTAATTGCATGGAGGATTTTATTTGCAATGATGAATACATGTGGAATCAATTCATTGTTAGAGCTCTATGTCATAAATCATAAGGATGGTATATTAGCTTTCCATAACACTATTGTTATTTTTGGAATAGCCTTGTTATTTCTTTAATTGAGAAGGTATGTTTTTGATGCTAACCATATTTATCCTATCTAATAATTATAAAAAATCAAAATATATAAGGGAGAGTTAGGTCCTAAAATCATTAATTGGTTTTTGGTGATGTATTTTTTATATTATTGTAGTGCTCCTCTGTGATTCACCCTATCAGTGCTGTCTGTAAGGTTGATTGGTGTTTAGTTTATTTGATTTAAATAGGGTTGATTTGTGCTTTGACTAATTATTATTATATTAAAATAAAGATTTTTGTAGTTAAAAAGGTATTTTGATAAATTGAAATAAATGCTTTAATATGATTGTGGTTTTGATAAATAAAATATTATTAATGTTTTAATTGGTTTAAATAGATTAAAAGTATGAGTAATAGAGAAATATTAGAATAAATACAATTGTGCAAACAAATTAAAAGAAAGATTAAATTAACAAATAAAATATCTTGAGTTGATTTATTATGTGCAATAAATAAGGATACGTATATAAATGAATATATTTAAAAGTGGTAGTTAACAAGAGATGGGAAATTGAATAAAATAATAAAAGAAATGAAAGAGCATGTTGTAATGGCATTATGGAGTAGTAAACAAATTAGTTATATTGTATAAAGAAAGGGGCTTTTGGGGGGGATCCTCTGGAAACTAATCTTGCCTCTCGGATGTGAACCAATTTTCTTGTTCTTGAAAAAAATTTCTTCTGGATTTGGGGGTTTCTCATCTAGTTTTTTGGGGAAAAGTTTGAATTGAGTTTGACAGAGGCTATTTGGGGAATTTGTAGAAGAACTTGGAACCGTAAGCTGAATTTTGGAGAACTCTGCATCAATATTTCAGCTCTGACAAGCAAATAAACCAGGTTCCACTATTGTCCCAATTCTTTTGAAAATAAATTCCTAAAAGAATTTATTGCTGGAAACAAAAACATTTATTGGTAAATTTCTGAAATTGAACAATTTGTAAAAGCATTGTCTGAAGATTTTAAAGATCTATCTATGTCATTCGATTTGGATTTTCTTGTTACTTCAAATTCTTAAACCTTCAGTTAGGTGCCACTGGCATTTGTCTTTACTTGCTCTCTTTTTTTTGTATTTTATTTAAATTCACCTCTATGTATTACAGAGTGTGAATGATAATACCCATTAGACATTCGAATTGTAAGCTTGAAGATTGGTTTATGTAGCTAAAATTCCAAACGTAAACATGGTAATCTTGTTCTTCTTTCAATTCTTGTGTTTGGCTGATGCTTAGTCTCATAAGTCTTATTGTTCGCATCTGGTAGCTTGCTCTGTATATGAAATGTTTTCTTGTTGTTGATTTGTCTTTCATGCCTTTATACCCTATGCTTGATTTCGTTGTTCTGCCAAACCCTTAGTAATTGCTAGTAACAATTACAAATAATTGATCATCGTTCCTTGTCCATGGTACTTCTCCTAGCACCTTCTCTTTCAATAAATCGAATCTCCTTTGATAGATTTAATTGAGGCATTCAGTGCCGCCACTTTGTATTAGTAATCTTCAAATAGATTCTCTACAGTTGAAACGCTCTCCACGCATTCATCCATGATCTTCAATGTAAAAGGTGATAAGCATAAGTTGTGTATACATGCAGACTATAGTGGCAGTCCGTTCACCCTATCTTAGCCACACCCTCGTGTTTCAGCTCCATGCTCGATATTTTATTGATAGTTATGAGTTGGGTCTATTTATTTTATGTAGTAAGCAATGTATATGCATGTGTGTTGTGTTTGAAGCTGTAGTAAGTAGCATGTGTTACTTTGAATTCTCCCTTCTAATCTATGTTGGGGTATTGGAACAATCGACCAAAACTAATGCACAGATCTAGGATTGGGAAATGTACACCTTGCTTCCTCTAAAATAGCCCAAAGGGAATGTTTGAATCCTTCGATCTAAGTGAATGATGTGTCCTTTTTGCCTCGAAATGAAAAGCTCATTGAAAAAAGTCTTGAGTTATCCACAGTAGACTTACACAGGCGTGTGTATCACCTCGGTACTTGGCTAAAGATTTGATGTTCTATTGAAGATCACACCTTGTTGACTGCAGTTTGGCATCCTTTTCTTGTGCTATGGTTGCTTAGTCTCTAGTTTTGGACCTCCAGTTTCTTTAATCCCAATTCGATACTTTCAATTACATGGATAGTTACATTTGAGACACTGTGTGTTTGGAAATTGCTTGCATACATTGCGCCATATAATTTGGTGCATACAGTTATATTAGCATTTAATTTTAATTATGTTTGGTGATCTTGTAATTATATATATATATACATGTCTTAATATAAATGTATGTTGTTTTAAACATATCTGTAATTGTATTAAGATCTGCAGTTTGGAAATAGTATTTAAATATAATTTGTACATATATATAAATATATATCGAATTATGTATATATTTATATATGTATAGGAATATTTGTATATATTTTATAATGGTGTTAATAATAAAATGTTCTTGCTTTAAAATTTAAAGGAAAGTCGTGGGTAAATAGATTCAAAAGATTACATTAGTAATGAATTTAAAAATAGTAAATGATAAGGATTCATTTTATGAACTTATTTTAGATCATTATGGAAGTTGATAATGGAAGGAATTTGATGAACCCATAGAGTGGTAGTTTTCTTTCATATTTTTTATTAGCTGATTTGCAGATTCTTTAATTCATTGTTAGTATGAGTTAATGTCTTGTGTAAACTTTTTGGTATGATGGGACGATGGTTGGGAAATTTTTTTATGGGAATTAAATAAAGAAAATTATATTCTTATAATTTTATAATTGAGGCTTGGATGGAACAAGTGAATTAGATTACCCTTTTTCTATATGTTGTATGTTGAGTGTTTTTACAAACATGTAATAGATGAATTGTAAAATTTCCATGTAATTGGTTTTTGAGTACAATAGTTATAGTGGTAGATGGTTTATCAAATGAATTAGTAGAAAAGTTAACAAGTATCATTAGATGTGGTAATATTGTTCTTCATAGACGTAATGTTGCTTGATCAATTGTATTGAATTTTGTACTTGATTTTGAGTTGGAAATGTTTTGGAGTGTTATTTTTGTTATTGCTCCTTGTGGAATTTTGTGTACAATTTTGGAATTTAAGTTGATTTTGGTTATCAAGATTGATTTTTGAATTGAATTGTGAATCGATTGATTACTATTGTTGTCATGCTTGTTGATTTTGTTAAAGTTGTTTATTAAAGAAATTGTAAGTTTGTTAGGTAATTAGTGGTTGGGGTATCATGTGAGGAGAAAATTGAGGTCTCCCTTGGATACCCTATTGGTTGATTTTACTTTTGATTTTGAGGTTGATTTTGATTGTGAGATCATGTTATTGTTGCCACTTCGATTGGGGAACCATTGTGCTAGTGATTTGTTAAGACTTCCAGAGGTTGGGGGAAAAGATTTTTCTTTATGATTGGCTTTTCATGTCAATTCTTTGTGAACACTTGATTCTATACTTGGTTTATGATTATGTGGGTTGTGGCCTTACAATATGGAATTGTTATCTATGGAGACTTTGTGCGAGTTGGTGTATGCCTTGCTTTATGTGATAATTCATGTGGTTTTATATGTTGTGCAAGTTGGCTTACCCAGTGAGTGGATTGTAGATTTTTTTTGTTGCTAGTAGGGGGAGTGGCTCTCAATGGGGGTCCAACGCACAAAGTGGTAGGTCCAGGGTAACTCATTCAGAGTTTCTTAATCAGTGATAACCTAAAATAAATTAGGGAGTTGGGTAGTTCATATTAATCAAGATAACACCTCACTCATGGCTTAAGTGCTTGTTTAGGCTTGAGATGAGTGGGAAGGCCTGGAATGGCAAGATCAATTGTCTAGTACGACAAGAAGGTATGTTGATCCTGAATGAGTTTGTATGGGGGTCTGGTGGCTGGTAGAGGTCCAGAGTAACCCAGGATGGGGGTTTGGTTGCGTAGGAAGGTTACGCTAGGATAACCCATAACAAACTATGTGATGAAACTCCTACCTATAGCAACCTTGTATGCCTTGTTTCTCTTCCCCTTGTTCTTCTTGTACCTCTGGAAGTGTTTGTTTCTTTATGTTTTGTTTGTTACTTTTGTATGTTGGAGTCATAATAGCCTATGTTTGCTTGACTGTTTGTGTAGTGGGTCCTTATTGTCATCTCCTAGCATGGGGAGTGGACCTTAGGGTTCCACGTGGTTGGGTGGAATGTGCTGTGCACACCATTGGGTTCCCATTTGATGTTTCTGAGCATGGATGTGGCACTCGATGCAGAGTTTCTTGATCTTGTACCAGACTTGAGTTAGCGTTGATGTTATGTAATGTAATCATTTTAGTTGTATCTTATAATGTATTTGATGTACCCTTCCTGTTGTTATAAGGGAATCTATGATGTAAACTTGTAATCAATGTTATGATCTACCCCCATGGTTGGGAATTTGTATATTTGTACATTCATTGGTTCGTATTCTATGCTCTTGAATGGTGTTGTATCTGTGGAAATATGTTTATCTAGTTTTTTTAATGCAGTGGATGTAAATGAACTCTTGTTTTAGTTATTGTGATTTATGTTTGGATTACATAATTGAGGCATTTGTAATGCAGTCATGATACCCTAAAGGACATTGTTAGTGCAAATGTACATGTGGATTACATTGTATGTAATTGATAGCATGATCTATATGTTAATTCACTTTAAACAAAAAAAAATGTCATTAATGTGAGTTAGTTGTGTTGTCCTTTGGGGTTTTGTGGCAGGGTGTTACAATTATACTAAAGTATCAGCCTGATCTATCTACTTTCATTGATTTATTTTTTGATGCATATGAGATCATACTAAGTGGTGAAATGAAAGAAATGAAACCCATTCGTCTATGATAGGATTATGTGTGGACTAATAACCTTGAGAAGGAAATTGTATTTCCCTAATATTTCACTCAATGAATTAGTGTTCATAAAACATAGACCATTTTTTTTGTTGCATAAAAAAAGTAATATAACATACTCACTTAAAAAACTAGCATGGCCAAGGTGTTCCCTACAACCCATAGTGACACACTTAGCATGGAAACTAAAGCACAAATATGCTGATATAATTGAAAGAGGTAAATCAACCCTAGGATGATCCACCAAGTTTTGAATGGAAGAGAAATAGGATAACCAAAACCATTGATTTACCTTCCTCACATGTCTACTAATCCATAATCCAAGTTTCACTAAGATATGATAATCATAAAATCTAAAACATCCATTTTGGATTCTTAAGAGGGACTGACTACATATCAAAATTTAGGATCCAATGTACACTTGAAACTTGGTTTTATTCTAGAACCCATCATCTATTGAAGTATATTGCTAAAAGTAACTACATGCTAACCTCAGGCTCCCACTTAGACTTGGGACCTATTCCAAGTCCTAGGTTTTGCTCAATCTTTGGGTTCCACAAAAACATCAAAAAATCCTTTGAGAACCTTATTTCATGTTTGGACTTGGTAATTTTCACAACCCCCTCATAACTCCACCCTCTATCATCCATTCCACAACATGAAACTGATAAAGACCTTTGTGGTAAATGGACCCCTATTAGAACTTGGAGCCTTGGGTTATGAACATTTGCTTCATTATGATCACTACAACCCACAAACTATACCTATAGAAAATGAATAAATTTTAGATTTCAAATTTCCTCATGATCTTGAGACTTGTTCCCAAGTTCAAATTTATCCCTAACCTTCACAACCTAGCAAGAACTTCAATAGTGTAGATATTGGACTTAACAGGTTAGACTTAGGAAATCATTTTAAATGGTATACCCACTTTGATTCATATAACCCATTGAAATGGACCTAAGGATTCCAAGTCTTGAGTCCCATTTGATGCTTTCAATGTACTGAACCAATTTATAATTTACCTACAAATAGCAAAGTTTGGTGTAATACCCCTCGTGTTGCTATTTGGACTTGATATTTTCTATGGTTTTTCTTGACACTTTAAGACTTTGATAGTTATTGTTTGTTGGTTGGATTGGTTAATTAGATAGTTTAGAATGCTTGATGACTATGCTACTTTATATGATGACATGGATATGATGATATGACATTATGGTTATATTTGATTAATGATGTTCTATATGGACGCAGTAGTATATTGTGATGTAGTAGATTAGTAATTATTTCATGATGATATGATGTGATCAGTTTAGTTTAACAATGTTACTTTATACTTTATGTTGTAGTTGTTATTATAGCTTTGGTGAGGGGACAATGTAGCACCACTCATTTGTGGGTGCCCTGCTACACTGCGATTCTTTCTCACGATGTGATGTATTTGATTATATATATATATATGTCGTACACAACCTTGTTTGTATAAAGGAATTGCAGGAGTAAAGTATTGATTCCACCTACTTTGGTAGGACACAGCGAGCATCAAATTAACCCAACAAGCATGAAGTTGAAACAGAGATGACAAGGAAGTCACCCTGTCCCAAGTTTGTCAACCCATTATGTGTCTAGTGGTATTGTGCGTCTTTGACCTTAGTCATTTTTGCATTTTATGATAGTTGTTTTGTGCGAGTGTATTTATGTTATTTATTTTATGTTGGTGTTGTAGTATGATGTAATTTAAATAATTAAATGATTAAAATAAATGTTAATAATAGTTATTGGAATAGTTTTATTAAAATATTAAAGTATTAAATTAAAAGTTATGTGATTTATTAAAGATAAATAAATTGAAAAGTGTAATTAATATTATTTAAAGTTGGCATTTAGATAATTTAATGGAAATAGCAAGTTGAGGATAATTAATGGAATAAAATAATTAAATGAGTTAAAATGTGTGAACTGTAAGTGTAAATTAGCAAAAATTGAAATTAAAGCTAAAGAGTTCAGTTCGAATAGAAAAATAAAGAAAAGAATAAAAAGGACCAATGAATGTTGAGATTTTTGGGCTGAAAAGCTGGTGAAGAAATATAAAACTTCTTTTCATTCTGATTTTTGAGTTTTCGAAAATAGAAGAGGATATCATTTTATTTAATAGCAAAAATGAGAGGTTTCGGGGATTCACGGGAAAATTTGACAGAAGCTTCAAAAAATATTTAGTTTTAGAAAAATTTGCATCCTCTCTTTTGTCTCTATAAAAATTGTTTCTCTTTCATTATTCTAGGGAAAAGGCTCTTCTGAATAAATAAAAAAAATAGATTAAAAGTTTGATAAAAGAGTCTAGTGGAGACGTTCTGGAGAAGGAAAGGGAGCTCTTCGAAAAGGTTGGTTGGAATCGAAGAAAGGCTTCATCAACTCCTCAGCAAGCACAGGACTCCAGGTTCCTTTATTAATCTTTCATTACTTGTTAAATTTGAAATGGAAAATATGTTGTTCTATAAAAGAAAAATCTTTTGAGGTTTTGGAATTTGTTGGGTAACAGATAGATGAAAGAAATTTATTTGAGTCTCTAAAAATGTTTAGTATTTTTATAATTTTGTTTATGGGAAAATTGTTCCCCTTTGAAATAATTGGATTTATATATATTTTTATATATACAAATAGATATATACATATGTGAATATATATATATATATATATATATATTATATATATATATAAATAAATATGTTTTTTTCAGCTTCTACGGAAAGTTCTTGATAGAATAAATATATAAACATATATATATACACTCCACACAGAGGTATATACATATATATATATATTTATAAATATAAATATTAAAAAAATGGAATGTCTTTTCTTATGGCCGAACTTGTGCATCGGCAGTGTATGTTCTTTTTTTTTTATGATATTGAATTAAGGTTGAAGGGGGGGCTGGTTGGGACGTACCCTCCCCCTCTCCCCTTTATGGCATGTGGGGCTGCCCACAGTAGTCTACGGTCTATTGTGCGCAGCAGTCCTATGGACTGCCACACGCAGCAGTCACAAGGACTATTGTGCGCAGTCCACTGCGCTGGTAGCAGCGGCTATAAAGTTTCATTTAATTTTTATTTTTATTTTTATTTTATTTTAAATATATTTATATAAAAATATATAAATATATATATATATTTATATATATATTTATATATTTATATGTATATATATTTATATATTTATATGTATATATATTTATGTATTGGCATATGTGTTTTTATGGGTATGATTTAATTATCTAGAAAATAATCAGATCAGATTTATTTAATATATTAAATAAAATAGAATATTTATATATATATGCAATTATATATATGTGTATATATATATGTATATATATATGTATATATATGTATATATGTATATATGTATATATATATACATATGTATATATATATATACATATATATATATATACATATGAAATATAAATGAAAAGATATATTGATTCTTTTTATGATTGTGAAATTATGAATTATGATTGTGATGGTTAATGGAAAAAGGAAAATTGTATATATATGTCAAAATTATTATTGAACTTTTATTTCAAAATTATATTTAGGAAAATGGAGATTAGTAAATGGAATAGATGAATTGTTTAACATCGTGTGAAAATTATTATGTTATTGTAGGACCCTAAATCTGCATTGGATCAAAAACAAAAACCATTAATATTGTTAGTAAACCAAAGCAAACCAAAAGATCCCCTATAAGATTCATCTAATCACAAGAATGATGCCAAAGAAACAAGCAGAACATAGAAATGCATCATTCTAATGAATCAAACTAGCATCTTATAGTGGATTGGTGTCACATGTGCTAGTGACCCTTTCCCAATCCTTGATTGATAAGCTAAATGTTGCAAATGATGAAGAGTGAAATGGACAAGATCCAATCTCAAATGAAGAGAGTGACCTTGCAAGATTGTGGAGGATTTGCTTGAGGATGAAGCTTGCATTTAAAGATTTTCAAATGCTGAATGTTGAAGAGGGACCAATGTGGGACTAAAGATTCTGCCAATAAGATAAGGCCACTTGTCAAGGGGTGATTGGTTGATGTATATGCAAGATTTGGGAAGAGTGCCCAAGAGGGGGAAATTTTGAATTCAAATTTGCAATAAATTTTGAGAGGGGGACAAGAAAGAAGAGCAATAAATGCCTTGTTTGACTTGTCATGTTGAGGAAAATGAGGTTTTTAATAAATCAATAAAATTTATTTATTGTGCAAGTGGCTAGGTCTAGATAATGCAAGTGGGATGTGATTAGTATTAGATTAGGATTAGATGATGATTATGCTGATTTAATGCTGATTAGATGATTTGACTTTTTTGGACTTTGATAATTGATTTATTTAAATCAGAAAAGGATGGAAAATGATTTAAGATTTAATTAAATAAATGATTGATCTATTTAATTAAAGTGATGGTGTTTGATTTAAATAAAGTCCTGATTTATTTGATGAATGGAATATGATTATGCATGATGTAAATTTGACGTGTCTACAGGTTTAGTTAAAACTGGGAGATCTTAAATGTTCTCTCTAAAATTTCAAGAAGATATCGGACATCTAGGGTAAATAAAACCACGTCTAGCATTTACGATGCAAATCCTTGGTGAATATAAAGAAACTCGATAATTACAATCATACATGCTCACATTGTGATGCAGATCGGATATATATAGTATCAATAAAATGAAACATGCCCATTTTGAAACTGGATATTTAAAGATACATGAACCAGAAAAGAAAAATAACATGTACCTGATACTGGCATAATGATAGACCTTCCCACTAATGGAATAAACAAAGCTTCGTACGAGGAAAATGCTTCCCCACTGGCAATCATAATTGATTTGGAAGATCTAAGTTATTATCATTCCCTGACCCATTACAATCGAGCCATCAAGGTGCCTCTAAAACCTTTCCACCCCCCCCAAAACCAGCAAGATTTTGAACTGCATAAAAAGCCCCTGCACATAGCCATTACCCCCTCCAGGAGAGCCACCCCCTCTCACCCCCTTATTTTCTTTCTTGGTCCGTTCCCAATCCAGAACGAATTCCCAACCGAATATCTTTTCACCTTCCCATAACCGAATCTTCCAATTGAAATAATATTTCTTTGCGTGTTTATTATTTATTTCACACAGAGGTATTATAACTTTTATTTCAAATCATGCCAATCAATTAAAATCTATTGGCAATAATATTTACCCTTTACATCATTGGGATAATTACCTTTGAACAACTAATAAATTATTAATTATTATCGAATATCATTAAAAGAATGCTTTTTACAAAACAATTAATTAATTTATTTATTAATAATTCTTTACTTAATATTTTATAAAACTAATTTATTTAATTTTCATCTTAATTTCTAATTTTATTTACTCAATGCTATTTTAATTAATTGAGTACACAATTCCATCAAATATTATGTTAACTGCATAAACTAATCACACACAAAACAACAATAACGCAATTAAACACTTACACAAAATCCGGAAAGGTCACAACAGAGGGGCACTACACTAATTTTGTATGTCTCCTGCTAAAACCATTGGGGCTATATACATTAGGGCGGGTACATCTATTCCCAAGACCTAACCATCAGAGTAGTAAGTGTATTGAAAATAATCTTCAAATAATTTAGCCGAGAATGGGGGGTGTTCAATTTTTGAAAACCATCCGAGTCTATTCCCTTCATCCCGGGGTTTGTGCAAGAGTAATCTCCATCTTTTATAGCTAACGTCCATATTTTGGTATTCATCCAGAAGATCTTTGATTCTAAACTTCATGGTCATACTCAAATCTAGTTGAAAAACCATAGAAATGTAATCTCGTGTAATGGGTATAAAAGGCGATCCATCTACCATGCAGATCATATGAGTCTGATGGTTATACATTTTTTTCCAGTAACTTCATCAATTCCACATTGATAAACACATTAGGTACTACTAGTTTTCCCAAATTAAGCCTCCACGGGTTAGATACTGGCCTGTGCCTATACATTTTCTTGTAATGGTATATGAATAGGTCATAACCCCTTTTTCTAGTCCACACATCTCCTAACCCTCTCTGTTTATCCTCTAACTTTTTAGCTCCTGACCTTAATTGGACATTTCTTCTAGACCTCGGTCTAGAACCAAGACATTGGTCAATTAAAACTTGATTTAAATGCTTGGTGTCTATTTTTTCCTTTTAACTTTAGATCACATTTATGATGTACTTTCCATTTGTTTATAGAATGATACAATCCTTACTTTATGCATATTCTTCAAATAGTCTGAATAGAATGAATTCAATTCAGCCTTGGTTACTTACTTGAGCTAGTCATGTTCATTCTGGTTCTTTGCGTTTGTGAGGTTGTAATATGGCTAATTAAAATCCCACAAACTCATGAATGTATCTTGAAGATCATTTAAAAATATATCAAAGAATGATAAATTTATCCCTTGTCTCATTAAATGTGTTCCTTACTATTTTCCTATCATACATATATATTTATTTGATTCTATTTTGATCAAGGCAATTTTTTAGGTAAAAAATATGACCTCATACTCACATAGGTTCTAGGTCCATATTTAATCCCAAATGTAACGCCCGTCATGTAAACCCCAAAGGACAACCACTAAGTACACATTTTTTTTTTAAAATAACACAGTAAATATATTAAGTACCATTATATATTATTACATTATATGATAATTTCTCAAACATCTAAGTCCTTTGGGGCACGCAAGGTTACATCACATAAAACCAACCCATAACGAAAGATTCATATAAAGCTAAATAACTTATCTAACTTTACATCCATCATAGACATTAAAATAACCATTTGCAAGAGATAACATCCATACATTCATAAGCATAATTTTAACATCATACAAAGATTCATATAAGGGTGCATTACATTACATCATCTTTTAGTACATTACATGTTCATATACATGAGTTACATCAAAATATCTCATACATGTGGGATAGATACATCATACAAAGAATATTTGAAATACATTATGATCAGGTACAAGCTCAATCTGGATGATACTGTGCGGAACGAACACTGATGGGGAACCCAATAGGGTGCGAAGCATGTTCCACCTGACCACGTGGGTTTTAGAAAAACCCACCCCCATGCTCAGAGGTGACAAGGAAGTGACCACAACCATGGATTCCAACAAGACCAAACTCTAATAACAGTAACATAGTAACAGTAACTCCAATAGCAATAACATGAGAGTACATAGATCATAAATGAACAACAACCAAGAACCAATCACAATAACACAAGACCATTAAACACATCATAAATAATTCAAAGGAAACATCCATAACCCACTTCCAGAGAAAAGAAAGAAAGCAAAGCATAAGGGACACTAGTGGAGAGTGTCATCGCATAGTCCTACATGGGTTATCTTGGCCCTTCCTCCAAGCACCGGCTAATCCAGGCTGCCTGAGGCACTAACCCCCATCTATGGTTATCTTGGCCCTTCCTCCTACTTGAGGCACTGGCCCCATAGGGTGACTCATGCAGAGCCGTTTACCTCTCATGAAGACGAGGTAACGACCTTGCCAACCACGACCTTCTCAGTCCACCAGTAGTCTGTGAGAGCCCTAATGGAAGACGAGGTATCCATAATTATCTTATTAATGTTATTACTACCCATCCCCCAAAAATATTTTATTAGGTTTTCACTTTTTAATCTAACTCTTACGTGGGTTATCCTGGCCCTTCCTCCTATTTGAGGTGTTGGCCCCCACAAAGAGCCACTCTCCCTAGAGACCGAAAACATAAATGAAACCAAGGGTTGTACCAATGTAGAACAAAACATTAAATCTCAACAGAAAACATGCGAGGCATTACCCATCTCGCTAAAAACATATAACCAGAGTCTCAACAAAATCCCGTACAACCCTTTCAAAATAATGATACCAAAAAACTTGCCACACTAAGCGCACATAAAATAAGAAACATCGACTAACAATTATCTCATGCCTCTAGAAGCCTAAGGTTCACAACATCCCTAAGCAGGTTCCTAAAGCAAACTGGGTTCCCACATCGAAAAAAGCCAAAACAATGACCTAATGAAATAAAGAAGTCAAGCTGATTTACAAAATAGAATAACTGTAGACACGTCAAATTTACATCATGCATAATCATATTCCATTCATCAAATAAATCAGGACTTTATTTAAATCAAACACCATTACTTTAATTAAATAGATCAATCATTTATTTAATTAAATCTTAAATCATTTTCCATCCTTTTCTGATTTAAATAAATCAATTATCAAAGTCCAAAAAAGTCAAATCATCTAATCAGCATTAAATCAGCATAATCATCATCTAATCCTAATCTAATACTAATCACATCCCACTTGCATTATCTAGACCTAGCCACTTGCACAATAAATCAATTTTATTGATTTATTAAAAACCTCATTTTCCTCAACATGACAAGTCAAACAGGGCATTTATTGCTCTTCTTTCTTGTCCCCCTCTCAAAATTTATTGCAAATTTGAATTCAAAATTTCCCCCTCTTGGGCACTCTTCCCAAATCTTGCATATACATCAACCAATCACATTGACAAGTGGCCTTATCTTATTGGCAGAATCTTTAGTCCCACATTGGTCCCTCTTCAACATTCAGCATTTGAAAATCTTTAAATGCAAGCTTCATCCTCAAGCAAATCCTCCACAATCTTGCAAGGTCACTCTCTTCATTTGAGATTGGATCTTGTCCATTTCACTCTTCATCATTTGCAACATTTAGCTTATCAATCAAGGATTGGGAAAGGGTCACTAGCACATGTGACACCAATCCACTATAAGATGCTAGTTTGATTCATTAGAATGATGCATTTCTATGTTCTGCTTGTTTCTTTGGCATCATTCTTGTGATTAGATGAATCTTATAGGGGATCTTTTGGTTTGCTTTGGTTTACTAACAATATTAATGGTTTTTGTTTTTGATCCAATGCAGATTTAGGGTCCTACAAAATGGCGCTAGAAGGAGGGCAATCTCAAAGGAATCATTTAGTTTCCCATTGTATTAGCAACTAAATATTTCAAATGATTTGTGTTTTGAATGTCAATTTTATTTGAATTACCATGCTTTGAATGCTAAACCCGAGTTCATAACCCAATTTGTGTAGATATTATAGAAGCTGTGAGGAATCCTATAACCCGAGTTCATTTTCACTTCTGCTTTTACTTTGGGGTACCATAATCATGTGTGGGAAGGCTTTTCAGATAAAATGGAAGTTGTATATTGCAGATTTGGCAACATAGGATCTGTTTCTATCGTATTAATAGTTTTATCATCTCAAGTACTGCATAATCTCAGGTTGGGTTATTTTAAAATTTGTGTGCAGGCATCTTCATTATCTGACCTTTAGTTTTCTTCAAGCACTCTTGACATTTGGTCAGATAGAAAACATTCCTGGTCTAGTCGTCCACATTCTCTTTTCCTTTTTGTCATTTCTGTGTATTTGCCAGTATAGCTACAACTGCAATGTTTGACAAACATATTTGTCTGTTGGATTGAATTCCATACTCTGTTCCAGCGTGCCAAAGGAGAAAAAAATGAAAAATAAAAAAATTGGGATCTGATCTTGAAGGAAGGTACGGTGAACCTTTTATTGTGCCTTTCTGTTACATGCTATCAGGGTGGTCTTTATTGTCAACTCTACTTCTGTCATGTCTAAACTCCCCCTGCTGCGCATAACTATTTGCACATTGAATGATATATTCTGACATCTTAGCATACAGAGGCCAGTTGCATTTGCTTGAAAGTTTTCATTTATTTCGCTATTTTTGTAACACTTGCCATTCTGCATTAAAGAAGACCTTGCAATCATCTTTACGCGCTGTCTGTTACATAGTGTGGGGGATAAGGTTTCTTTCAGGCTGTCTGTTACTTAGTTTGCATGCTTTGTTGTTGGCTTCATCCATAAAACAGATAGTCTGTGTGCTTTATTCTTGACTTCATTGCCAGCTTTATCCCATTTTGTAGACTTTATTATTGGCTTTGACCGCTAAATTTGAAAGACACATCATTTGTTTGATGTGTAGGATTCAAATATTCCTACATTACATTGCCCCCCTTCACGCTTTGTACTCATTCTACTGTTGTGACTCACAGTTGGGGCGCGGTTGAATCTCCTCACAAATCTTTGGCGCCAACAAATGAACTCTGTTGCCTTCAAAATCTGCGCTGACAGATATCAAAGAGAGTAGACTGGGGCTTGATCTATGTTTCCGTGTGTTGCATGTGCGTCTACCAGTGAGGGAGGACGTCAAAAGCGCTGGGGAGTTTTCCTTTTCGACTTTCCACAAGTGCCTCCTGTGCATATCTAGCAATCAACGCATCCCATGAGATGACATCTCTCTAAGGCTCTCTGTCAAACAGTTGTCACGCCTTGTCTATGCTGCCGCATTTTTCTGTCAACCAGTTCACACGCCTTGTCTCTGCTTTCACCTTTATCAAGAGTTCGCGTGCCTTGTCTATGCGTCCACATGAGACAATCTGTCAGAACGGTTCAAAAGCCTTACATTCAGTTCAAAAGACAATTTATGCTTGTTCAGCGTAATAGAACTATGAAGTCTCTGATAAATGTCTTTGTCTGAATTACAGGATCCCAGCATACAAGAAGAGTTGAATATCGAAGCCACGCCATACAAAGCTGAAATTGCTCGCCAAATTGGAGAAGTGAAAGGCCAATAAGAATAAAAGAATCCCACTAGCGCGCAGTTAGAAGGGACAGGGAGTGGTCTGGTAGTGTGCCAACTTGGATACGGGTGTCTTTTCCCACGGCGTACTCAATCACCAACAGCTCCTCACCAATGACCATCACTTTATTTTGAAATCTGACAAGACTCCAACCTCCGCCATCAGTTTCCTGACATACGACCTTGCCCAAATCTCTCGCATTTGATTGAAGTTTTCAAAGTCTTTCAACATAATCATTTGTGAAAGGCGCAGATTTCAATACAGTTAATGTGCACTGCACCAAGAACATACACTCGCAGGGCTAAAAGCTTTTTACTGCAATAGTCGAGACAACAGATATGGTTGACAGCAGTAGAGTTAAATACAATGGTGGCGTTGTTAGCTGAGAGTTGGTACTCATTAAAACTTGTTTTAAAGTTTTGAAAAGTATACCAAGGGAAGGCGCCAAGCATTCAAAATTAAATATTCTTATTTTGCATGCATCATATTTATTTCTTCTAATCTGTTTATTTGCTGATTCAAATACTGCCATAAATTGACATTTTACTATTTGCAGGTGAGCAGCGTATGGGTGGAAAGGAGTAGCTCACCTATCAATGCAATTGGATTTCTTTGACTACTTCGTGATCTTTTATTGATTGATATTGAATATTGTGGTTGGAGGATTATTAAATCAGCAAATACATAGTTAATGCATTAGAGTCCATGCTTTAATTATTTGTGCCTTATACATTGAATATTGATTGGTGCATTAAAAGAAAAAAAAAAGAAACCAAAGTCAGTGTTTTGCTTTTTCATTTGAAATCCGATCACTTGAAATCATTCCTTTTGATAAGGATTCTTTTTTTATATAATCATATGTATAATCATTCTATTGATTAGGGAATTTTTTTTCATATGATTATTTAAAATCACTCTTTTTGTTAAGGGATTTTTTGAATATAATCATGTGTAATCATTCTTCTAATAAGGAATTTTTTTTGCATATGATTATTTAAAATCACTCCTTTTGTTAAGAGAATTTTTTAATGAGATTGTATATTTAATTATTCTCTTGTTAAGGGAATTTTTATATGATTGTATGTTTAATCATTCTTTTGTTAAGTCCCAACATAACTATCCTTTCTCTCTTTTTATAGGTACAAAAGCGAACGAAGGAAGAGCAAAAAACGAAAAAAAATCAATAAAGAGAAGGCTATCAAACGAAAACGAAAGGAGGAGGATTTTTGTTTGAAAACACAATGTGTTTTTTAACACTTTAAATGTTTGATCAATACTACTTCACAAAACGAAAACGAAAGGAGGGAAAGATTTTTTTTTTCTTTGAAAACACAATGTGTTTTTTAACACTTTAAGTGTTTGATCAACACTTCACGAAATTGTTTTCCTTTTCGTTTTAGAACATTAGTTTTCAATTGGGGCTAAAACGAACAAATTGTTTTTCATTGCAAAGGACTTAAAACGAACCTTAGGACACACTTACTAGATTTCGTTTTGGGTTAAAAATTGAACAAGCAATCCTCACATTTCATTTGGTGCTTAAAATGAATTCACAATTGCTTTGAAGGGTGTAAAACGAACAAGTGTTTGATTTGTGTGATTGTCTTTTGAGTACGTATCCTCTCCCCTTGCGCTTCGTGCGATCTAGGGTGCAAGAGAAACACTCAAAATACATTTTATTGCTTTAAAACACTTCATTTTGGGCTTAAAAATTGAACATCTTGTGCGAGTGTGAGTAGGGCATTGCATATTCTCTTTCTTTGTGCTATCAAAATCATCGAGTTACGGATTGTGTCTTTGCTCGCTTTTGTTTATCTTAGAGGCCTGCCTTTGGGAAAAAGTACTAAGCGATGACTCAACCGGTAACACTCTAAAGCCAAGAGTATTTCCACGGATATAAATGAGGGTTTTGGTTAAACGCCATAATCACGCCGGGTTGGCTCGGCAAGATGGATCCGAAGGGGACTCTTGCCAGATGGGTCAATCTCCATGAACGGAAAGTCCTTACTAGAACCTATGTGCTAGAATTTGCCAAAATCCTTAACTGCTTTGTTGGTGCAAGAACGTCGCTTCCGGCACCCACACCTTACCGGCTTTTAGTAGAGATGGAAAGCATGCCATGGGAGTTTCATGGGTGTTGGTGCTTGGCTGCCCCGTGATAAGTGAGTGTGTGGGAGGGAGGCCAGCTTGGGGTCAAGCATCTAACCATCCGCTAAAAGTAGGCGAATGGATTTGTCCAAGTGGGAATCCAACAAATTGGTCTTACACATCCATAGGGCTTGTAATTATTCTTTGTTTGAAAACACAGAAGGTGTATTCGAAAACATTTTGCAAACAAACATTCAACATGTTTCTCAAAATTTCAAACCCTTTGAAGACAAATATCATTGACTCAATCCATATGTTACCGCTTTCTCTGCTGATTCACGGCCTCAGAGGTTCCTAAGCATTGGATTATACCTCGATTTGTCTTCTTGAGTAAACAATAGGAAAACCCTTGCCTTAAGTTCATTGAATTTCCACATAAAATATCTTGTGGGGTTTAAATAAATTAAGACATTGGACATCTTAGTTTGAAACTTTAATCAAGAGTGTGTTTGTGGTAAAAGGAATACACTAAGCAAAGATAACAAATTGGACCCCACACATGTGCTTGATATCTCTTGGTCATATTGGTCTTTTGATTGCTCTTAGAGAAAAGTGTGTTCTTCAATACCTTGGCCTAGTAAACAAAGTCTCTCTAAGTCTCTTAGGATCAAAATCAAACACTTCATTCACCTCAAACATTTATCAACATCATCCCACAAACAACTTTAAGAGCTTTGAAAACATCATTACCTAGACTTGGGTACATTTCCAAACCAAATCAAAATCATTTGTTTAGTTAGGTGTGTTTGGATGAATCCTTCCACGCACACTTAGTTAAATTATCACCTCTTTGAACAAGTTCATCCTAAGATAACATCCAACATTTTAGGGTTTACAAGTTCATGATCCACATCAAACAATCAAAATCAAAATCCCTAAGTCTAGCATTGATTCAAAGTTCCTAAACGTTCATCACTCATATCATCCACCTTTCATCCTCCATCTTGCCATTGGTCCTAAGAACCTTAGAAGTCACTTTCATAACAAGGTCAAAACACAAGAGGAACATGGAATATACACTTGATCCATACATCTTGAGTAATCTAAATCAATTGAATCTTCAAAGCCTTGCAATGCCTATCAATTATCAAAGTCCATACATGGGATCATTGCCTTCGACAAATGTCAATGGTACAACAAGTGTGAGTATGCCCAAGTCAAACTTTGGAACACATTTCCCAATGATAGATCTAAGTCCAAACCTACAAATCCACCAATCGAATAATCAATGCATGAGCCTTGAAACGAACAATGTCATTCCACCAAATCCCTACAAACCAAATGTGGATGTACCAAATGCATTTTTTCGAAACATGAATCCTAACTCGGAAACCTTTGGAAAAATGATTCCCAATACCAACATTGTTCATCCTATCATGCCAAATCAGAACATTATCCAAAGTCAATTTTCCCATAATCCCATTCAAAAATCGCAAGCATGCATGCCAAAACTACTTGAAAACAAGCCAAATCAACTATCTCAAGTGAGTCAAAATCAAAATCAAGAACAAATTTGGCGAGATCAAATTGCAGAACTTTCCAAAATAGTTGAGGCATTGCACCAAGGGCAATCTCCACCACCATTACCTACATTATTCCTTGGTTTCAGGATTCCCCCTTTACCTAACACCAATCATTTCACCCAAATCAATCCACATAACATCAATCAAACCATCACGACAAATCCTTTGAATATACCATCGACATCACACCAATGGATGGTATCTAATCAAACAACAACATTGATCCCAAATCAAAATACGGTCTCCCAAGGGCCTATCACCTCGGTCAATCCAACCATCACTATCCCTTCAATCATTCCAAACACCACTATCACTCCCATCACATCTCAACCCCTCACTACCATGATCGCTCCGAGCGTATCTCAAACACTTGTCACTACATCCAACACAATTTCAATCCCACCACCACCACCATTGCGACTAAGCCAAGTAAGCAATTACAATGCTTCATTCAAAGCATACCAACAATTGCTCCAACAATATGAAACAATTCGGCAAGCGCCTATAGCCACACACGCTTCTCAAGCTTCACAGCAAAATCAAGCTCAAACATCGCTGCAACAACAACAAGCAACACAAGCTCAACAAGTGCAACAATCCTTTCAAGTTTCCCAAGCCTCTCAAGCTACCCAACCAACACGAGCACAAACACAAAAGATGACAACTATTGAAAACAAGGATCAAGATCAATCCATCACTGAGCACACGTTTACTTCATCCAATGATCAAATCGACAAATGTCAAGAGTCACTTTTGAATCACGATCAAAATCCACCAACAAAACTCGACAATGAGCCAATTCAAGAAATGTCAACATCGTTTGACCCTATGGTCAAAGACATTGAAAATCCCTCCGCCACAATTGTCGAAAACAATGATCAAAATCTCTCCATCGAAGAACACATTGAGGATGTATCTACACAATCCGATGATAAACTCACCATACATCAAGAGCCACTTTTTAGTGATCTATTTCAAGGAGTGTTAGGACTATTTGATCCAATTGACATAATGCACGATCCATCGACCTATGATCATGTTGAAAATGTCTCTACATTGCCTTATGAGGTAGAGGACATATCTCAAGAATTTATTCCAAAGCATAATCAAAATCTTTCACCAAGGTCTAGCAATGGTCATTTTCAAAACATGTTGATCCCCTTTGACTGCATGGTTACAGATACTAAAGGAACCCTAAACTCGACACTTGAGGATGTTGAACCACTTACCATGTCCAATGAAGATATCCAAGCACCATTTTTTGAAACCGACCCATGTCAAGAGCTTGATCCAAAGCATATCGAATGCAATCCCAAAATAAATCAAGATAAAAAATTTGTATCCCCAAGATACTACAATGATCTAATGGATATTCTCCTATCCACACAAGATGATCACATCCACATAGCACTTACTCCTCCATCTTCCCATGAGATGCTTTCTATGGATGGACACGTAGATGATCTTCATCTAGAACAAGATTTTGTTACACAAAAAGAGCAGATTATCAACTCCTACAGTCAAACTGAGTTATCAACATCAGGATCAAATATGTCCCAAAATCAGATTGAGGACATCATAAATAAAGACATCCATCATTATCCGTTTAAGGAAACAAGTCAAATAGAACGTCCAGAGTTAGCAGAGCAGCAAATTGAAACGTCAACTACGACAGTCATTTATCAGAGAATGCATTATACACAAGAGCTCTTGGAGCAAGCAAAATCAAAGCATGAAGGTACTACTACCACCATACTGGGGGCAACTTCGTCTCAAGCAAACGTCAACATAGGGAGCATGAAGAGTCCTTATGATGAAGCTAGTGTCAATACTACAACCGGTCACGTCATGAATCGTCATCCACCCATCACCCCATCCACGAATTGGGACCAACGTCAAAAGAAAGAATTGAATCAAAGAACGAAGAACGCTATCAAAGCAAAAGAAGCAAAGCATAATGGACAAATCAAATACGCATGGATACCAAAGAATACAAAGAAAGATCATCCCTATCAAACTCCATCAGTCAAAGAAACTATGGGGAAAACTAAAAGAGGGAAAAGTATCCATCAAGGATGTCCAAAATCAAAAGCGGCTTTTCAAGCTGACGCATAAAGTGTATCAAGCAATTGGTCCTAATTCCACGCACACTTTCGTATCCACCCATCATTGCTCATCTTCCCAAGTTTGGAGAGTCAAAGGTTCCAAACTGTCAACCAATCCATCTCTTTATCCCTAAACGCACTCCATCCATGCCTCCATGCATAATGTCCAATTATTACATTGACCGTGTATTGGCAACAACCCTTCATCATAAGGATTCAGAAGGCAATCTATCGCGATGTGCGCATAGAGACAGAGTTAACCCTTGTATCAATGAAGCAGATCACGAATCCCAAAAGTTGCATTCAAGTGCACGTATCTTAGCAAAGCAGCTCCTTCAAGGTGATATCAATGGCACATTATGACGTACATCTACGCCAACACCACCAGGTGGTTCAAAGATGAATCTTCAAAACCAAAAATCAAAAAGAAAAAAATAAAAAAAAAATTAGAAAAAGGATTGAAAACAGTAAAGAAAAAAATCGTCCTATAGTGAAAACCACTACGGTGGCGCTTTGGGCAAGACCATGATGAAAACCTGGCAAACAGGCGTCATGTGTAGAATCGAGCATCTACGTGTGCCAGTTCAGATGAAAGTATCTTATCCCATCTGTAATAAATTGAACATTCCATCCATCTTATCCATAATAAATCCATCCATCCATGAACCATTTATCCAATCCATGCACATACATCTTTATCCATCATCTGAGTTATCTTGATCTTGATGAAAATTTGGGGCACACTATACACTTGCTTATGGTAAACATCTTGACATGGGCCGTTTTCATTAATCCTATCCTATGTAGCATTATATTGAGCCATGAAGCATTATCCAAATGGGTATTCGTTATCCAAACACCTTATCTTATTGCAATATAATCCTTGGCATCCTTTGCATATTCATCCATCCATACACCTATCCGAGCATCCATCCCATCACATTTCATACATTGCTAGACAATGGGGGCAGTTATGTACATCTTGCTTCGAGAATAAATCTTGGTCTATGTCCTCTGGCTTATGTGGCGATCCGAACATTGGAAAACATGAAATCAAACTGGTCCACCACTTGTGAGCGAAAAAATCTGAATCACTAGCCCATGGCACATTTTGACATGAAGACATTCCTTATCAGTCTTCGTCTTTCATCGAACATCGATCCAAACAATCACTATCAGTTGCATCTAAGTTGCACATCAAATGTCATATCAAATCATTCGAACAACTTTTGTTCCAAATCAAGCTTCATCAAACATGATCAATCAAATCCAATCAAATCATCATCATCTCGGGATATCCTTGTGTTGCTTAACACTATCCTTGCATTGTCGTGTATCCTCGACAATGTTATCATTATCAATCATGATCAATCCAGTCCTTGCATTGTTGTGTATCCTCAACAATGTTATCATCATCCATCCCATCAAATCCTTGTGTTGCATAACACTATCATTGCATTGTTGTGTATCGTCAACAATGTTATCATCATCATCAATCCATTGATCCGATCAATCAACTTTAGCTTGGTCTTCAACAAAATCATAAACAAAGCACTGATACCGTCATACATGTCCATATCCTAATCGTCAAAATCATGCAAAAAATCCAAAAACATCCAAAATATCAAAAATCCAAAAAACACTTAAAAGGTAGAAAACATCAAAAACATTGGAATCCGAACTACGTCATCTCTGAGCTTAAACGTAGGCAAGGCTAATCTTCGATCAGCCCCCGAAACATCAAAATCCAAAAACAGCCTCAAAACATTTCAAAATGTCAAAAACATCCAAATATTTGAAAAATCCATCCATCTCATCTCGCTTGCACCCGCAATAATCAATCATCCATAATAAACTGACCATCACCTTCATCCTTTGGCAACGCAAACAGAAACAATCATAGCAAGCAACAAAATCAAGCTTCAATCGTAAAATCACAATCGAAACAATGAACCATTGAACACAAAATCAAACTCTTGATCAGTCGCAAACATGTCAGTCAACCTTATATCAATAGCCTATCAATCAATTTATCAAACCATCATCATCCTGTACAATGCATGTCCTAGGATATATCGTTCCGACAATGGGCATCATTTATGGATATCACCTTGGATTCTTATCCTATCAAAACAAATCCCTTTGGCTAGAGGTATGAAGAACATTGGCTTGTTTGTGTACTTGATCTTTCTTTTGATTTATCTTATTGCGCATTCCAAGGACCTCTCGATGATATCCTAACGTAAGGATTTAGAGAGAGATAGGAATGGGGCAACGATCATTATCTTTTGTCTGTTGTGCTTGTTGGACTTCTTGTAATATAACTTGGCGAATACTTGCTTTGTTAGGTATGCCCTAGCAAGGTTTCCGTATGTCAAGTATGAACAAGAATACTCCTATCTGCTTGTTGAGTCAAAGTCCATCACACTAGGTACAACGCCATCCTGGTCCTTTATACCTTGATGCATCGTACTTAGGTGTGTTATCAAAAATAAAGTAAGTGATCCTTTGAAAATCCCAATCCTTGATAAGCAAATCATCATCATTTATCATCATCATCTCTAATAAAGTCTCGACCAATCATGGACTTGTTGGATCCTCTTGTCATCATCTCATTTCCATGCTAACATTGCATCATGAATAGTCCATCATGCATTCATCCATCATGCATCCATTATGCGTTCATCTTGCATTGATAAATCATCAGAATTCTGCATATCATCTCACATGCTTCATCATCATAATATAGATCTGTTAGTCTAAGCATATCATAAATCATCCATTGCATAATCACAACATATCACATCATTCACATCATCCATCTCATACATATCACATCATATCATCATTTAAGTTGTTTAGGATAATATATATTTGTTATTCTAAGCATCTTAAAATCATCTCATTTGCATCGTCATCCACAATCACCCATTTTGAACCTCTTTATCGCGAGATCGACCCTCAAATTGAATCTTTTCACTCGATCTCTCGAGGGGGCAATGTACCAGTGTACTTATTTCCACTGGGGCATCTAAAAAATCATGAAATTTTTTAATTTCGATTGCGGAAAGTTTATTCTTTGAACCAACGCAACAAGTACATTGCTTCAAAGAGGGGCAAAATGTAGACACGTCAAATTTACATCATGCATAATCATATTCCATTCATCAAATAAATCAGGACTTTATTTAAATCAAACACCATCACTTTAATTAAATAGATCAATCATTTATTTAATTAAATCTTAAATCATTTCCCATCCTTTTCTGATTTAAATAAATCAATTATCAAAGTCCAAAAAAGTCAAATCATCTAATCAGCATTAAATCAGCATAATCATCATCTAATCCTAATCTAATACTAATCACATCCCACTTGCATTATCTAGACCTAGCCACTTGCACAATAAATCAATTTTATTGATTTATTAAAAACTCATTTTCTCAACATGACAAGTCAAACAAGGCATTTATTGCTCTTCTTTCTTGTCCCCCTCTCAAAATTTATTGCAAATTTGAATTCAAAATTTCCCCCTCTTGGGCACTCTTCCCAAATCTTGCATATACATCAACCAATCACCCCTTGACAAGTGGCCTTATCTTATTGGCAGAATCTTTAGTCCCACATTGGTCCCTCTTCAACATTCAGCATTTGAAAATCTTTAAATGCAAGCTTCATCCTCAAGCAAATCCTCCACAATCTTGCAAGGTCACTCTCTTCATTTGAGATTGGATCTTGTCCATTTCACTCTTCATCATTTGCAACATTTAGCTTATCAATCAAGGATTGGGAAAGGGTCACTAGCACATGTGACACCAATCCACTATAAGATGCTAGTTTGATTCATTAGAATGATGCATTTCTATGTTCTGCTTGTTTCTTTGGCATCATTCTTGTGATTAGATGAATCTTATAGGGGATCTTTTGGTTTGCTTTGGTTTACTAACAATATTAATGGTTTTTGTTTTTGATCCAATGCAGATTTAGGGTCCTACAAAACCTATCCCAGCCAAAGAATAGAAAAACAAAATCCGCAGCCTCTGGCTTTCTTGACTGTTGCCATCTTATAGCTGCCGGCAGTGGTTAGCATCATCTCTATCACCTTTACTATGTTAAGATCGTGCCAAATTTCTTTATGCATGAATAAGATTTCATGAGAGGGTGGCATTTGGATCTAGAGCCAACGTAGCCCAACGTCCTTCTAATCCTTGTTGCCTCCTTCCCCTCTGTACTTGTTGTCCCAGCCGCGCATTGGAACTAAATAGGAAGTTCATAGATTTTAAATAGCCTGTTTGATTCTGCTATCAATCTATCGCAGTTGCTGCACTTGAAAATAAATATTGTTAATGTACTAGCATAGTAGAGGGCTCCCCTTGATTGTGGTGAAGTTTAATTTCCAAACTGCAAACTTGAGCGCACCCCTGGAAACTCGCCAGCAAACAGAGATGCGTTTTAAATAAAAAAGAAAAGTTGTACATTAATTCTCCTTCCCTTAAGTCACGTACCTACGCCTCATCTTTCTTTCTCCCTCTAGTCTTGCAGATAACATTTGTGATTTGATAATAATGCAAGTAGATGGCGATATTTCCAAATTCAATATTCACTTTCTAATATAAATGGCTTCTCACATTTTTGCAACCGTAACCATCTCAAACTTGGAGGAAGCTTGGTTCGTGTGTCTTCTCTGATGCCGTTAATGAGCAAATTGTTCAAGTGAAGAAATTGAGGACCAATGAGCAGATTATTTAATTCTCTTGGTCTGCACAATGTTTCAAGCCTTTGCCAATTACCTCCGTTCAGTCGAAGCTGAGAGGAATGGATGTTATTGGATACAGTGTTTAGATGAGCTCCTTCACATAGTCTGGTAATCTAAATTTATAAAATCTCCCTGATACCATTGGCAACCTATCACAGCTGCAACGTTTAGACTTGCGAAGGAGTAGCAAATTAAGTAATCTCTCTGTCTTCATTGTCAACCTGTCTCAGCCGCTGCATCTGAACATAATAGGGAACTTTCAAGGTTTAAATAATTTCTCTAAATACATTGTCAACCGGTCTGAAGGTTACCCTCACCACCTCAACTTGAATCTTTGTGGCATCTTGTCCAATAGTTCAATTACCTTCTCTTTGATTCTGGTAGTTCCATGCGTGTCTGTGAGGATAATTGCAGTCACTGTGCTCCATGATGTGGTGTCTATATGTGCCTGCTAATTACTGTGGCTAGAAAGTATTTTAAGGCCTTGTTAACAAATCCAATTCGTGCATCTCCTGCAATCATGGCATTCCATATGAGATATTTATTTACCCCCAGCTAATTGCATCCCCCTGAAAACTTCTTAAGCTTTGGTTATAAATACCCCTTTGGCGCATGTCCTGCAATCATCAAATTCCTTGAAGTTTCTTGGGATTTCATTAAATTCAAGCTGCACCCTACCTACCGTCCTTTCGCCCTTTGGAATGAGTTCTCATTGAGGCATCTGTTCATCAGTTCATCATGCCAGTCATGCTGGATGGGCCGCGCGTCCTACCTAGTTTGAGCATCCGTTGTTGCCTTTGCAGCATGTTTGGAGTTTAGGTTACAAGATTTTGGGTATAGATAATTTGAATTATGATTCCACCCTAATATTATGCATATCGATTGATTTAGGATTTCTTTTCTATCGATAATAAGATTTAGATTTAGATTGATTGGATATTGATAATGTTTATTGCCATTGTGTGATTATATATAAATATATTCTTATATAAATTGTTTGTTACGATTATATTTTATTGATAATCGGATATATGTGCAAAATTGTATCCTATTATATGAAGGTAAGTAGTAAAGGATTGGTTGCTGGTATGTGAAAGAATATATGGTAAGTGAAGTAATAAAATGTTATAAAGAATTTTAATTAGATAGTTGATTTGTAAATTAAGTATATAATTCGCTTTAGAAAAATGAATTGCGTAAATAATTAAAGTGAAAATGGTTATTTCGATAGGTTGTTTAATAAAATATTATTTAATAAAGGATTATATCAGAATAAACATTATTAAAATAGGTATTTAATTTTGTTGTAGATAAATAAACTGTGTATCTAGTTAAAGTAAATTGATTTATATGGTCAATTAAGTTTTAGGGTTCGTTAAAGGAGATAAGTGATTCTACATTTACATAGTTTCTTTTACTTGAAGGTTAAATGATAAAGTTATTTTTAAGTGAGGATAAATACCAGGTTCATAGGTTAATTAATTTAAATGATACTGATTAAATGTTAAATGGTTTTAATTACCCTTTTGTTATCTAATGAGTCTATGAATGATAATTATTTGTCAACTACTATGTGAAATAATTCATTAGTATTGTCACTTTAGTATTATAATAAAGTTGTAATTTATAGAATTTTCATCTTAGTATTACATATTAAAGTTATAATTAGGATTCATATTAAACAGTCGATAGAGATGGTTATCTTATAAGTGATATAGTTATTTTAAATATAATTCTTTGTAGTAAATAATCTCTTAATTAAATTAAGTGGATATGTTAAAATAAGTGATAAGAACATTGAAATAATGCTTAAATTAAAGGAATGTCTTTATGGTTATAAGGTGTGAGTGATTGTTGTTTTAAACAAAGTGTTTTGATTATTGGTTTAAGTGTTATGTAATTGTTTTAAGATGGGTGTTATTTGTGGGATATTTATGGAGATGTCTCAATGGCCTATTCATTGTAAGTGTTTTAGGATAGTGTTCTTCAAGGTTGATGTGTTTGATGGTTTCCTTGTATGGAATTATGTGTGTAAAATGGGAACTCGTGTTATTGTTCATGATTGTTTTAATTTGTGTTTGGAAGAGTATGCTTGAGAATTAGTGTCTTATGGCTTATAACATTAGATTATATCTTCACTTTGCAATATTGTGATATCCTTAAATGATGGAAATGATTGATCGTTAAAATAATGTTCTTTTTAGATGGTTTCAAGTTACTTCTTATTGAATGAATGGATATGTTATATTTGAATTAGTGGTTTTATGGATTGTTTTGATAGATCCTTTCAATGTGACTTTTCATGAGTTGATTTTGAGTTAGGGACTTTCTCTCATTTAATTTACATTGCTACATGTTTTATTTTTCTCTCTACCTAAGTGGCAATTTGGTTAATGTTATCTTTGTCATGATTGACGGTTCTGTTTGAGTTGTTAATGAGTCAAATTGAAAAGTTCTTTGAAGTTATGGGTATTCCGAGAGGAGAAATTAGAGGATTCCCTTGGATTCCCGATTTAGTTCGTATCGAAGTTGTTGGTGTTGTTGAATGGAGTTGTTGATCTTATTTTGGTGTATTTGCTCATTATATTTATATTGGAAATAGTTCTTTGAGGTCTTGCAATTATTGTTGTCAGTTCTTTGATGGGGAAACCCTAGTGTAACTTTATGAGAATCTTCCAGAGGTTTATTTTTATTGTTGGTTAATGTTCTTCCTTTTATGTGCCTTTGATGTGGCAAGTGTTTTGGTATTTGATTTTAAAAAGGGTTGTACGGGAATTGTTGAGACCTTGATTATGTGTTTATAGCGAGATGGGTAATGCCTCGCATGCTTCTCTATTGTGATCTGATGTTCTTGTTATGTTGTACAACCCTTGGATTTTGGTTTTTATGTTTTGAGTGTCTAGAGTGAGAGTGGCTCTAAGTGGGTGGTCGGCGCACAAAGGGGCGTTAGGATAGCCCTCGTTAGAGTGAATTTAATAAGTGATAATTTAAATAATTAACTAGGGGATGTGTAGAATCACATTAAAAAGATAATTGATGCCTCATCCGCCTTTTTGTGCTATCACAGGCTAAAGGGGATTGAGAAGGTCGTGGTTGGCATGTTCGTTGCCTTGTCTTCGCGAAGGGTAACGGATCCACATGAGTAACCCTATGGGGCGGCTCCTTGAGATAGGTAGTCTGGATAACCATAGATGGAGGTGGCTCCTAGCGCTTGGTTGTCTGGATAATCCGTCAGTAGATGGAGGCGGCACCTTGCAATAGGTAGTCTGGAGAATCCATGTTAAGCCATGCGATGACACTCTCCTCTAACACTCCTTATTATGTTGCTTCTTTGGAAATCCTCTAGAAGTGGTTCTTTGTCTTGAATTGATGGAACATAGTTGTTTGAAATGATTTATGGTTTTACCCTATTTTGTCTTTGGTGTACTTGTGGTCTTGTATGATCTCATCGATATTTGACTTATGACCTTGTACCCTTATGGTACTGTGATATGATGTTATTGTATTGTTTAAGTGCAATTTGGAATTATATTATGTTTTCAGTCGATTTGGAAGTGCTTCATGATCATCCTTTGGTTACTTGTTTACTGGTTATTGCTTTGGTTTAGGTGATGAGATTTATGACTCTTGGATGTGGTTGATTATGTCATTGTAATTCCTGAGTGTTATGATACTTTTGAATGACGTTGAGTCTTGTGGTTCCCTGTTTGGATGATCTTGGTTGAGGTCTCTTTCTTGTTAGCTCCTAGCACGGGGGGTGGGTCTTCGGACTCACATGGTCGGGTGGAACGTGCTAAGCACCCCATTGGGTCCCCAGTTGAGGATCGAGAGGTGTGGATTGGTGCTGTTGCGGCAACTCCAGAGTTGTATTTATCTTGGAACCAGTTATGATATTGTGCATCATGTTATCTTGTTGTATGGTTTACGTTCATGATTGGAAACACTTTTGTATCATTGTACTTCTTGAACATTGTACTGTAATGTAATATTGGCCATGGTAGTTGTTATTCAATGTGTTATGTTAATCATGCATAGGTTGTATTTATGTACAGATGGCTTCTTATCAATGAATTTTTCATGTATGTGTTGTATTTGTTATTGTTTACTTTATATCTTTGGATTTTATTCCTTATTGATGTTGTATGGATCTAAGTCGCGTAATGACTCTTCGTGTACCCCAAGGGATGTATGTGTTAATGAATCTATTTAAATTCATGTTATGACTTAATGTGTATTACATGTATGTTATGTTTACTTTAAAGAAAAAAATTGTGCTGTAATTATTGTATTATTGTCCTTTGGGGTTCGCACGGCGGGGTGTTACAATCAGGATGCTAGACCTCTTAATTGTGTAGAATATTTGGAAAAATCCCTCAATGATGTGTTGACTTCCATTAAGAAAAATAGCAACATCTATTACAAATAGTATTCATTGCTCATGCATCTAATCCTATATGAAGGACAATCTATTGGATTATGGAGTGATCATTTATGAATAAGGGACATAGACAATGATGGAAATATTAGGCCATAACATATGTGGACTTTGATATGGGATAACAGATGTACTAGATCGCATTACCTCTATTTTGAAGAATATTTTGTGAAGCCACTCAACAAGGTTTTTGGTCACCCTTGTGATTATAATCGGTCATCATAAATACAAAGGTTTTTATGACCTAAAGAGAAAGAACAAGGTGGAAATGTAAACCACAATTGGGGAGACTCGTATGTCTATAAGGACTATACCAAGATTAGGGTTTATAGTTTTGAAGGAGCACCATTCCTCTTACCAAGGATAGTTCTAGATCGAGTGGCATACATGGAAATAGTTAGACAATTGGCTTATTCAAATTCTAGGCTACGTTTGAAAAGTTATAGCAAATAGTCCCTTATGCCAAGTACTCTTTGTTTTGGTGACTTTATTGTTGTTTTAGATAAAGGATATGAAGTTATTGATGATAAAATGGATCATTAAAATCTACCCAAAGGAAACAAATGAAAATGGTTTGACCCTGAGCATTTCATCAACAATTCTAAGTTGACACATAAATTGAAATGGTATAAAAATGAGCTATTTGTAGATGATGATTTAATCAAGAACACTGATAAATGTCATGCATCAAGAAGAATGGATCTATATAATAGGATAATGATCGTTGAAGCATGGAAAGGGAGTCACAATCCACTATACACTAGGCCCTTTCATGAGATTGAAGACCTTGTGGAGAGAATGGACATGATGCTTCAACATGAAAATGAATTGACCAAGGATGTACCTTCTTCAGTGTTCAAGAGAAGAAAAGATGTTGTAGTAACACAAGCTAAGGATGTGACACCTCTTTGTCACATATCACCACGACCTACTCTGGACATCAGTATTTCTGTTGATACACATATAGAAAGTGAGGAAGATGTTGAGGATGAAGTTGAATTTGTATAGAAAAACAAACCTATTATTGAGAAATATGAACCTCCACCTGAAAGGAGTGTTGTTGTGTTCGAGGCATTGAATCAACTTTTTGATGATATCAAGCATAGTGCAAGTCAAAAGTTCACTTCAGATGATGCCTTTGTCAAGTCTTCTAAGTTCAAGGCATTTGTTTATGAATACAAGGGTAAGATAATAAGAGAAAGAATAAAATAAATCCCTCCTGACAGAGAAGTTAAGGTCCTAGATGAGTTACAAAAGGAAGTGGATCAAGAGATGGAGAAAATTACTCCAGAAAGGGAGCGAGAGTTGTTGCAAGAGGTTGGAGTTATGCTCATACCAAGATGGGATATTAGCTCTGCCATTGTATTTGATAGTTTTAGAAAAAGGAAAGACAAATCTTTGCAATTGACTACTCAAGCATGTGACAATATCTATATTGGTTTTGGATACAACCCGAATAATTCCACTCTTCTAATTTGGGCCTTATATCCACCAAAGAAAAGGCTTGTTATTATCAATGACCCTGGTCAAGTATTCGACCATCTTCTTGTACAGAGAGTGCGAGACACTGATCCCATGGAGACTGTTGTCTTGAATGTCAATGTTGCAAAATGTACCAAGGCACAAATTGAAAAATTAGTGAAAGATAACAAAAGTTATATTTTTGAGAATGAGAGGTTACGGTAGGAAGTAGTCAAATATAAGGATAAGTTACCTTCCTCTTCAGGAACATACTCTCCATTGGTGGAATGTGAGAATAAGGTACTAGAAGCTATGTCAGAAACCATATATTGGAAGCATAAAAATGAAATAGCTCAAAAGAAATATGATGAATTGGAAAGAAAGATGAATATCACCAAGTCTGATATGGCCACATAACTAATCAGAAGGAGATTTGAGAAAGTACCAGGACAGGCTGATTAATTTTGTGCAACTCACACTAAAACATATGATGTTTTTCAAGAGCACAAGAGATTGTTGCACCAAATAATGGAGAAAGAAAAGGAATTGATGGCCAAAGAAAATGTGAATGACCAAGTACTTAAAAATTTGGATGAGCTAATAGAATAACATAATAAATTTCAAATTGCAATCTGATGGAGGAGCACCTAAACCTTATTGACAAACTTTGATCACTTGAAGGTTGATAGGTTGGTTATTACGTGGGTCTAGGGATTTGGACTTATTTGAGTCTATTATGCTAAATAAGGTCTAAAAAGACCATTTAATATGTAATTGTTGGTGTTTTGTGTCTTAGGTATCAGATTAGCAAAAGTTGCAAAGAGATGTAAATATTGTCAAGTGCAAAATTGTCAAAAATGCAACATTTGAAGAAAATGAAGGGTCATGGTAGTTTATTGGAGATATATACGTGTTTGATGGTTTTTTTTTTAATTGAATGTGTATATAAAGCCTCTTGAAGGCTCGAAACTAATTGTTGAAGTTTGTATATGAATATTTCCCATCAATATACAATGAATTTTTTGCTAAATCTCTGTAATTCTAAACTTTATAAGGATTGTACGGTCCCGTACCACCTACACTTGCTTTGTAAACCATTGTAATGTGTGGTAGCATGAATTAAATTTCATTTTCATCCATTTTGAGGTTCTAATATCAAGATTTGAGAGAGATCTATTTAGTTTTCAAAAAACTGCCTGTAACAGGCCAGTAAGTGCTTTGTTTGAGGATTAAATAATGAATTAAGCCATTCCTCCTACTGTTATGTCCTATTACTTAGAAGAATGGCATGTCATATGATAGGGTAGGTGCTTACATAATTTGGAGGGAATAGGGAAATGAGTTGTTAGTTTGGGGATGATGCCCTAAGGCTGATAAATGCATTTTTTCCCATGTGAAAATAGTGGGTTTGAGAAGGATTTTCCTAAATTGTTGAGGGAATTGATGTTTTGAAGGTTTATATAGTCTTTATAGACCTATTTGAACCTTTTGGAATCATTGGTTGAGTTTGGAGAGCCCTGAAGTTGTGATTTCCAATAAACCTTAGGTAGTTTGCATGAAAAGAGAGGATTTCAAGGATCAGTGATCTAGTGGTCATGAAACTATGAAATGATTAAGGAATTTGTGGTTTTGCATCACAATTTGAGTCTATCAAAATGGTTTGAGTGATAACTTGATGATTAGGATGGACCTCCTTTGTAAAAGAGGGCTAATTGAGTAGCCTAAAAGCAAGGCAGTCTATTGGTTTTCTATTTTGTGTCAACGAAACCTTGTAGAATCTATTGGGAAGTTGTGATAGGTTTTGTAGTGAGTCTCAGGAGGTATTTTATTGGACTTTTTATGGCCTTCTCCAAAATATATCTTCCAAGATTGGGTTTTGAGGGCTACAAGCCTCTAGGAGGGTGTTTCTGAAAAGGGGAGTGATTTGTGTTGTAATAAGTTGATTCCTTGTTGTAGTCTAATAAAATTGAGTTGGAAAGTGTGTTATCACCACCTTGCTTACATCATGTGGTATCATAGCTAAAGGACAAGGTCTCTTGTGGTTGAATTTTGTAGGTTGAAGAAAAGTGATTGGAAGGTGAATAAACAAGTTTGTGAAGATGCCTTTGAAGAGTGTTGGTGTTGTTAGAGAGTTGCAAGAACTGAAGGAGAAGCATGCTAAGCTTTTGGAGTGACAAAATACAGTATTGTAAAGGCTTGCTACCTTGGAGACAAAGAAAAGAAGAGATGAGAATGAAGAAAGTGAAACATAGGAGGAAGATGAAGAATATGAAGATCTTGATGAGGAACTAGACCCTGAAGATCAGAGGATGGAAAAGATGCTCAAGGTAGTAAAAGGTGATTCAATGAAGGTAAAGGTTGATCTTCCTATGTATGGTGGAAATTTAAATTAAGAAGAGTTGCTTGATTGAATAGTTGCTATGGAAAATTACTTTGAAAGTGAAGAAATTTCAGATGAGTAGATGGTGAAGGTGGAAAAGACTAAACTCAAAGGTCATGCTCTTCTATGGTGGGACTATGAGCAAGCAGAAAGGAGAAAAAAAGGAAAGTCTAGGATAACTTCTTGGGACAAGATGGTACAAAAACTGAAAGGTAAGTTTGTTCCAAAAGATTATGAAATTCAAATGTATAAAAGATTTCAAGGGTTAAAACAAAAGGATCTAGATGTCAAGACTTATACAGATGAATTTTATAAATTAAGTATAAGGTCAAGAAGGGATGAAGATGAAGTTGAAAAGGTGGCTAGATATCTAGGTGGTCTCAGATTTAATATTCAAGATGAACTTGTTGTTGCTGACCCAAATACTGTTGAGGAATATTTTCAATTGGCAATCAAGGTGGAGGAAAAGCTCAAAAGAAGGAAAGAGAAATCTGTTAGAGGAAGAGGTGCTAGTACAAGAGGGAGAGGAAAAATCCCTACATCAAAGCAGCCATTTGAGGAAAAAGAAGAAGCAAGTAAAGGTAAGGAGCAAGGTGTTGATGTAAGAGGAGGATTTAGGGGTAGAGGTAGATTCATTGGTGGTAGAAATTCTAATACTTTTGTAGGGAGATGTTATAATTGTAATGAATATGGTCATCCTTCATGGAAATGTCCTGAAAATTTTGGTAGTTCATCAAGTGGAGAAAAGAGGACTGAAAGGAGGGCACAAATCATTCAAGAAGAGGAGTGTGAGAGCACAAATTCTACAAGTCTACATGTTGCTCCTGAGACAGGGGAAATGTTGATGATGAGAAAGACCATATTGAAGGAAACAAAGGAGATGAAACCATTGCAAAGGAAGAGTCTTTTCAAGACCACGTGTAAGTGCAAAAACAAGGTATGAAAAATTGCTACTAATTTTGGCTCTATAGAGAATATGGTAGCAAGTGAGATGGTTAACAAACTAAATTTACATAAAGTTCCTCATGAGTTACCCTATAAAGTGTCTTGCTTGAGTGATGGGCAATCTTTGTTGGTCAATGAACAAGCAGTTGTTGAATTCTAGATTGGAGGTTATAAAGATCAGTTAGTTTGTGATATCTTGCCTATGGATTTTTGTCTTTCTCTGTTATTCAAATTAAGTATATCAATATATATTTAACTTGTCAAGACACATTTGTTGCACTTGTCTGATTTCCTTGATTGGTTTCTGTGAGAAGAGAATTAAAATACTTTAAGAAAAAAGATAGAAAAAAAACCCACTTTCTTGCTTGTGATCCTGAATCCTTACTACAAATAAGTTTTACATCCAAGGATAAAGAAGAGTTTGTTGAGGTATATCATTCACCTAAATTGGTAATCGATAATAATGATGAAGAGAAGGATCCTTTTCTTGCACCTATTTCTTAACAAAATCATATTTTAAATGATTCTAAGAAAATTCAATTTTTGAAAAGCTTCTATGGTGACATGCAACTAAATCCTGACAAGATGCATCCTTCTTTTCTTTAGATGTTGCAAAAGATTGAGCCAAAAGTTGAGAAGGAGACTTGTTTTCTTGAAACTCCTGTTCCTCAAGTAAAACCAAATATTAAAGTGGATTCTTTGTATAATGAGGACAACAATATTGAGGATAATATTTTACTAAATATGAACATTAATTTGACAAAATTCCAAGTGCAATCAAAATGTTAAAACTGGAAACTAGTTCATCAAGAAATGCATGTTTCAAAGAAGATGAAGTTGGTATATCTTCTCATGAAAATGCACGCCATACAAATCATCAATAAAAAGTGGTCATAATAGAAAGAAAAGGTTATGATGGAATTTATCATCAACACAATGAATAAATTTTTTTAGATAACATTATTAAAGTATATTTAGGTCATGGAAAATCTACAAAAGATGTTGTAGAACTAATTGAAAACAAAGAATGTGAAGAAGAGCCCTTAAATGTTATCTTGGAAGACGTGCAATCTAAGCAAGGATACAAGGATGAAGAAAAAATGTTGAATTTAGAATCTCATGAAATTTTCATCCCTAGTTGGTGCCTTGATGCTTCAAATGATGAATTTCCTTATGGAGAAGATGTTTTTATTTCATCATTGATCACTGAAGAGTGCAAGCTCTATTTTTGTTCATCTTTTCTTCCTAGCATAATTAAGAAACTTTAATTATGTGCTTGGTCCACTTCTGGCTATTAGCTAAATAATTTATAATTATTTAATTAACTCATGTTCTTTGTATTCCTCTTGATTATTAAATAGATAAATTTTATTTATTTATTTAATATGTCGCTAATTGTCTAAAGTATTCTTACAATTAAATAGATTTCTTAATTTATTTAATTATCTTTTCCCATTTATGTCCTCTTGATTATTAAATAAATAATTTTTATTTATTTATTTAATATGCCACTAATTCTGAAAATCTTCTTATAATTAAATAGATTCTTTAATTTATTTAATTATTGGTTATCCTTTCTAATTAAATAATTATCTTTAATTATTTAATTTGACATTTCCCTCTTTTAGTAAATAATTTGAATTAATTATTTACTATCATGTGGTCCCCACCTTTTGAATTAAATTGATTTTTAATTCAAAAAAATCTTTTTCCTAAAAAATTAGATAATTTCCATTTATTATTTGATTTTCCAGCCACCTCCTTTTCTGTGCCAATCTTATATCTTGTCACATGCATTATACATGCTTGATTTGATTTTCTAAAAATCAATCTTGTCTATTCATTTTGAATTTTCCCTAATGTTTCCCTAACCCTAATTGTGGGTTGTCAAATTGAATCTTGTCCATTGATTCTAGGGCACTTGTCAATCTTCAATCTTGGCCATTCACTCAAAATTGCATTTTCTATAAAATGAAAAATTGGGTCTCATTTTGTCATCTCATGTAATTGTGCTTTAGGAAATCTCACGCTATCTTAGTCTATTGCATTCTTGCTGTAGACAATTTCATACCATCTTGCAATCTTGTCATTATTGTCATTTTGTCATAGTCATATTAGCATCTCATTTGACATAATTTAGACATAGTTCATGCTTACTAGTTGCATATTAGCATAGTATTTGCATGTTGTTATATCAAATCCTTCAACATTTACTTAGGTCTTATCATTGTCATTAGTTTTCTCATCACAAATCTGAGGGCAACATCATATTTGCAGCAAATTGAGAAGGTGTAATGGAGGTAAGCCATGAAGATTGAAGACATTTGGTGAGATCTTTCATTTTGTTTTCATGTTTCTCCTTTGCACTTCATTACTACTTTGGGTTTTTATGTTTATTCATTTGATTTGCTAACCCTAGGATAATTTCCCTTAGTTACATTGGTGAACTCGATGCCGAAATCACACAATTTTTATTTTTTCGTATGGCTTTTTTCTATTTTGCAGCTATAGGTATGGTCGTGATGCATTTGATTTGCATAATGATGCATTTAGTTTTTTGTGAAGCATTCGACATCCAGAAAGCTTCATTCACTTTGTTGAGTTGCATTTGCTTTGCAGAGTGATGCAATTTCTAGGTTGTGACACATTTGTCTTGCAGGTTGCTGCATTCGTCTGGCAGATTTCATAATCCAGAACCACGACACATCTGTCACTCAAAATGACATAATCGCTCTGCTCTGACGCATTTTCTTGGTGAAATTTTTCTCTCAAAATTTTCCAGATTTCACTTCATTTCTCTTTGGCATTCTATTTCTCATTCTACAATATGTAGTCTAGGGTTTTTTTGGTTACTAATGGCTTGTTACAACATGTGGCTTTGAGTCTTTCGTGGGTCTAAGGCATATTCTTTTACAAACTACTAACTTGTGGTTTTGTAGGTTCGACTGTCCAAGGCTTTTATTTTGAAACATTGTACTTGTTGATTTCTAGATTAGAAAACACTTCAATTGGTGCACTAAAAAGAACTTTGCTTGTCCTTTTCATGATTGTGTTTGGGGTGGTAGGTGATTATGCTCTCACCTTGTGCAAACTAGGTGATCAGAAAACTAGACCCATCCATTTTTGTGTTTACCTTGATTCAATAATCGAAGTATCCTCTCCCTTTGTGCACTTGTGCGATCTTGGGCGTAAGAGAAATGGTTATTGAATCTAGAATTTGGGCCTTCCTTGGTGGGAAAAAAGTAATCACCCCAAGGCAACTCAAATCGATAATGGAGCTAAAGCCAAGCTACCCCCTGACTGGTATATAAATGTGAATCCTAAGGGAAAACCTAGGATTATGAGTGCGGATGTGTCATACGAACCAAGTAGTACTCCCCAAAAAACTGTTGAGCGTAACCTCTTCAGGCTAGAGTGCCTCCTAAATGGAGATTATTCTTGTGCCCCATGTACATGGCCACTTGAACGGGGGTCTCGAACTAAACATCTTTGTGTAGTAGCCAAAATCCTTCTGTTTGCTAGTGTAGCACCAGTTGGTGTGAAGGCATCCACATCTTCACAGTTTTTAGTAGATGTGATCAATTTGCCATGGGAGTTTCATGGGGGTTGGAAGCTTGGTTGGCCTAAGAAGTGAGTGCAATGTAAGGGGGAGCCCGTGCAACCAAGCTTCTGGATTCACATGCTAAGAATATGCAGTTCCGTGGAATCTAGCGAATACTGTCCTGGCCTAACCTAAGATTGAGCTTGTCTTTGTTGTGCTTGTTTCAAAAGAAAAAATATTGTGCTTGAAAAGTGTTTTCAAATATTCAAACAAAAAAAAAAACATCACTTTTAGATTTGCAAACAAACAGTCAACATCAAACACTTCATATTTTTTACCAAAATTGCAAATAAATTAGAATTTTTGCTTTCTGCACCGCATCTGCTTAGACGCATCCGCTTTGTTTCACCACATTTTCCTTTTAGAACGTCGCATCTGCTCTGTTGCACCACATTTTCTTCGTAGAACATCACATTTTCCTGTGTCAAGCCGCATTTGCTTCCCAGAAAGCCATATCTACATTATTGAGTTGCATTTGCTTTTTGTAGAACCACATTTGCTAAATCTAAGCCACAACCACCATACTGAGATACATTCACAATATGAAATGATGCATTCACCTGACAAAAATAAAAAATTGTCTCAGATGAAAAACTGAGTTCTAATATGTCCAAATTACCATCAGACATCTTTTTCTAGAAAACTCTGTCAAAAACCAGATTAGAAATTGCTCAAAATTCTTTATCATTTGCATTCTTAGGTTACATTTTTACCCATAGGTTATCCTTGCAAAAATATAGTTTCATCCTTAGGGAATCATTATCTTCATTTTCAATCCTTGCATCCTCACTCCATTTTCAGATTTTGGACTAGGAAACCTTGCCTCACTTTGCAAAATCTTGATTTTCAAAAGTAGGTTATCATTGGACTTAGTCATTATTATCTTCTTTAGTCATTTTCCTTTTGTGAGATATTTTCAACTCATAAGCCTAGTTAGGAAATCTCACTTGTCATTTTGTCCTTGTCATTTAGTCCTTCAAACAAGTCCTTTTACTTTCCAAAATTGAGACATAGATGAAGCATAGGGTGGTTTGGAAACCTTCTTTCCAATAATTTTGACATTTAGACATTCAAATCATCTTAGTCATCATCTTGCATATTTTATCTTTAAAAATCCAAAAAAATTGTCATCATATTCCCCATTTGGCATTGGTCACTTCCTTAGTCAAAATTATCATCCTAGTCTTCATCATCCTTTAGCATTAGTCATCTCCTTTAGACAACATAGTCTTTCATTGACATCCCTCTTATCAAAAATCCAAAAATACATAGTCTTGCTTTGTCATCCCTTATTATCCAAAAATATCCAAAAACATAGTTTAGCATCATCCTTGCATATTAGTGGTCATTCTCATCTTCATTTGAGAAATTCCCTTTTATGGTTGAGACTATACTCCAAAGAAGGAGAAGAAAAATGGAAAACCTTGGACAAGATTCCAATCCCAACATCAATAATAACACTTATGACCCAAATTGGACTTTTAATGACCCGATTAACAACACAAACAACCAACCTCTCATGAACATGCTGTCCTCATCAAACAACCCCTTTGAACCATTCTTATGTAGGGATGAACATGAACAAATACTTGAGGAACACCTAGAGGTAGCAGTGCAAGATACAGAGGTAGCCTCCTTTGTAGAACAAATGGTCTGATATGATAGAGATAGATATCTGGCCATACTCTTAAGTCAAGGAGCTAAATTGCCATGTGGGTTCGACATTAATACTTTGAGACCAACGTCACCTAACCCTAATTTCAATAATATGTCCAACTCAATTCAATCCCAAAACGTGACAGACAATGCTTCTATCAGTGCCACCTTGCAAATTGTCACAAGTGCCATTAATACCACCATCATTGACACAACCAATCAAAATAATCCCAACTCAATCAATGCCACATTCGTTGGGGGTATACCAAACATGTCACAATCAATTTCAACCATGACACAAGCCATGACACAATCAATGCCAACAATGTCCATGATATTGTCACAATCAGTTGGAGCCACTTTTGGGGTCCTCATCAATGGGGGAAAGCTCCTCAAATCCCTTCTTTAGAGCTTCATCTAGTGCCATGAGTGCATCCTCATCAAGACCTTTCATTGGTACATCATTCAATCTCGGTGGAGGAAGAAAACCACACGTCTTTATCCAAGGACCACAACCAAACATTAACATGTCATCACAATTCAACACCAATAACTCCCAAGGGTAGAACATGAACATTCCTCATAGGCAATTCCAACATATTGGATTAGGCAATCCCAATACTCAACACATGACATCATTTGGACATCAAAACATGCATGGTCAACATATTCCCCAAGTCTCAACTCAAATGGTTGGAGGACATATTCTGATATACTCATCGCATATTCACACTCATTAACAAGTCCCCAATCCAAACTTTCAACACCAACAACATACCAACCAAAACATATCGTACATGTCACAACATCATATTTCACAACAAAACTACAATCCATTTTCACAACAAATGGGGACTCATGGCATAACTATCACACCTTTTTGTGACACCACAAACAATCCCATAATTGACGCTATGCAAGCCCAAATGATGGATATGCAAAAGGAAATACAAGAATTGCGAGCATCTAACAGGAGGTCACACATGTCATATGACCTAAACTTATATCCTTTTGACACAAATTTGAATATACCACCATTCCCTCCTGGCTACGTGGCACCTAACTTCACCAAATAAAAAGGTAATACGATTCTTATTGAACATATTCGAGAATTCAAAACCAATTGCATGGACATTGTCTATTTTAAACTTACCTAATGAGACTTTTCTCTAAAAGCCTTATAGGGCCAACACTTGAATGGTTCACCAGTTTGAAAGGGATAAGAACATGGGATGAACTTAAAGACAGATAAATAAAGAATTATTCATATAACATCGACATGGACACCTCAATCACTAGCCTATGCACTCTCACACAAGAAGATATTGGTGAAATTTTTTGTTGGAGTTAAAATGACACTGAGAGGGGGGAGTGAATTAGTGTCTTAACAGATTTGACCAATTTTCACAGATTAAAAAAACCATAGCTCAGATTTTATCTCAATATACTCTGATTAATGCATTCATGAGTTGAATGTAATCATTCATAAACAGACTTGAGAAAAGTAATAACCAAACAGTGAACTGAAATAATCAACAACATAGTAAAGCAAAGGGAACTCAGAAGAACAAGAAGACTCAAGATTTTACCGAGTGGAAAATCCTCCTGGGGTATAAAAACAACTCCCAAAATGCCTTCCAGGCTTAATCTTTTAAACAAAAGTTCACAATGCCTTATAGGCTGATTTTTGAGCACCCACTCAAGGAGCACCAACCCCTCATTTAGAGATATCTATCTCAAGGAGTACCAACCCCTCAAATTATGCATCTGAACAAAAATTATCTCAGAGGATCTCTCTGTTTTTAGTCAAGCTCATAACTCTCTATTTTCCTCATCTACCTAATACATTTTTGATATAGCCAAAGAACAATCTCTCAGAATCACACACAGAGAGCTTTTACAGTTTTCAACACTGGTATTTCTTTACATTTCAAGTATGTCTGTTGAAGAAATCTTCAATTTTTTTTTTTTCACAAGATTCTCAAATTCTCTTGCTGATTTTTGAATATGAGGCTGAATAATGACAGTCTGTTGATGATGATAAAAATCAAGAGTAATGCTTATCCAGAGAGCTGCAAATCATCCATAATTTCAAAAACGCAATAGCTCAAAAGAAACTCAATGAATATTCTGTTATGTAACTGTTCTGAGATTTGATGCCAATCCATGATGACGACTACAGTGTTTTGAGTCTTCGTTTAACAATTCACTGAGACAACCAGATAGTTCTGTCGAAGGCAATTGCACCGCTAGACATTCCTCTTAGTTAACGCTTTCACTACGAGCCATCAGAGTCGGGAAGAACACATAACGAATACATCATGTCTCATCGATAGGCTTCCTTAGAGTATAATTCATTCGTTGAGACATAAGGAAATCTCTCACCGAGATCTCCTTTAGTTTCATTCACTATCGCTGTGACTAAACGATATCGGAGAGACCTCTTGTAGACTTCATATTGTTTTACCGAGAGTCACTTGAAACACTTTGTCGCTGTGACAATTCAATACCTATGCCGAAGGCCTTTGTCATTTCCAAGTCACCAAAACAATACATGGTCGGGGAGACACTATATAGACTGCCCCTTATTTTTCCGAAACATCCCGAGCTCACCCTAGATCGCCAAGACAATATCAATCTCACACTGATGAGCCTTTGATAGAAACCCCTTGTGTGATGTCACTGTAACATAATGGTTCTCTCTCCAATGCACCCTTTTGCCTTATGAGAGTCACTATAACATACCAATATCGGGGAAACCTCTCGTAGAAAGCTTGAGTCATACCAAAAAACTTCATTCACTCGGAGTCGCTGAGACAGGACAGATCCTATGCCGAAAAAATTTCTTTTGTGTTCCATCGGCGAGACCGAAGGTCACTCGCCGAGACCTAACGCCAAAAACCTTAACTCTTACCGATAAGCCTTTTGTGCCAAGTCAGTAAGACACCACAAGATTGCCATGACATTTCATCGAAGCTATAACTCTCACCGATGAGATCTTTCGTTGCATGGTCGGTGAGACAATATGAATCACTAAGACCTCAGCCCGACGGCCAAACTCATGCCGATATGCTTATCCAAATGCGGGTTGGTAAGACATGACATGTTCAATGAAACATTACACCAAAGACGATTTCCTTTGCCGATATGCCCATTCTGAAGCAGGTCGGGGAGACATAATGAAATCGATAAGACCTCATCCCGACGGTATTACATATGCCGATAGAGAACACTTTTTTTGTCGCCGAAACAAAAGAGAAGTCTTGCCGACAACAACCTGTATGATAAATTCAATCGTCATGACATCTGAAATGTCTTGCCGATAGGCAACTTAGACATTTCAAAGTGGATTAGGGAGACCCTGCCATTCTCACTCCGATATGAGTAAGCCCGAAAGAGAAACAACCAATACCTGTGATGTGCAAGGAGAACCATCCTGAGACAGATTGTCAATGAGAACAAACTGAAAGAGATTTTGTCATCAAGGAAAAACTGTAAACACGACTGAGATTCAACAAACTCCCCCTTTGTCCTTGATGGAAAAACACAAAAGACTCTCCCCCTTTTTGCCTCAAGGAAAAGAATAGAAGAACACAATAGAGAAGCCAACCAAAATACTATGAGAAATAGCTGCAAAAAAGAGTAACAGTGCAACAACCAACATTGTAGGAGAGCTGTAAGTGAATCAAAACATATAACATGCTCCCCCTAAGCCAATGCATGGAAAATCAGAGAAGTAAAGATTGAGAGATAACTCCCAATTGAAGTCTCAAGCTTTCAAATAACTCTTTAGCTAAGGGCTTAGTAAAAATATCAGCCACCTGATCTTGAGAGCCAATAAACTGTAAGCAGACTTCATTAGCCAAAACCTTTTCTTGAAGAAAGTGAAACTTGATAGCAATATGTTTAGTGCGAGAGTGCAAAACAGGATTTTTGGAGATACTTATCACACTTGTGTTATCACAGAGAATAGAAATAGGTTTAGGAATTCCAATACCCATATCAGATAGAGTTTGACTCATCCAAAGAACTTGAGTACAACATGAAGTGGTAGCAATGTATTCTGCTTCAGCAGTAGAGAGAGAAACAAATTCTTGTTTCTTGCTGTGCCATGCCACTAAACGATCACCAAGAAAGAATGCAACACCACTGGTGCTTTTCCTATCATCCAAACAACCAACCCAGTTAGCATCAGTATATGCAATCAATGAAAAATCATTGCTTCTAGGATACCAAAGACCATAATTAAGAGTGCCCTGAATATATTTAAAAATCCTTTTAATAGTAGTGACATGGGATTCTTTAGGTGATGCTTGAAACCATGCAACAGTGCAAACTACCTGCATAATGTAAGGTCTAGATGCAGTTAAATATAACAGACTGCCAATCATTGATCTATATTCAGTTTGATTTATATCAGGTGAATCATCAACCTTAGTAAGTTTGCATCCAGTAATCATTGGAGTGCTAACTGGATGACATTCATCCATCTAAAATTTCTTAAGAATCTCTCTAGCATACTTGGTTTGATAAAGAAATATTCCATTTTCATGTTGAGAGATTTGAAGACCCAAGAAGAAATTTAATTCTCCTAATAATGACATTTCAAATTCAGATTCCATGCGAGAATTTTTTACTTAATGTAACATTGTTGCAGCCAAAGATAGTGTCATCAACGTAAATTTCAACAACAAGAATATCAGAACCTTCAGTTTGAACATAAATATTGCTATCTACACCTCCTCTAACAAAACCATTTGAAAGCAAATGACTGTCAAGCCTAGAGTACCAAGCTCTAGGTGCTTGTTTTAAGCCATAGAGGGCCTTTTTCAATCTGTAAACATGATCAGGCTTATCTTTGCACATAAATCCTTCAGGCTGTTCAACATAGACCTCTTCATCTAAATAGCCATTTAAAAAAGCAATTTTGACATCCATTTGATAAACAGTAAAGTCTTTATAAACATAATAAGCCAAGAATATTTTGATAGATTCTAATCTAGCAACGGGTGCAAAGGTTTCACCAAAATCAATACCTTCTTGTTGAGCATAGCCTTTGTAGACAAATCTTGCTTTGTTGTGAATGACATTACCATTTTCATCAAGTTTGTTTCTATATATCCATTTGCCTCCAATGACATTCTTGTCATCTGGTCTTGGGACTAACTCCCAAGTCTGATTTTTCTCAATTTGATCAATTTCTTCCTGCATAGCATTAAGCCAACATGAGTCTGTGAGAGCTTCATTAAATTTTTTAGGTTCAAACTGAGTAACTAGACAGAAAGCTATTTGTGCCTTTTCATCAGATTCTATAGCCTTTCTTCTAGTTTGAACTCCTGCATTTTTATCCCCAATAATCTGATCTTTGGGGTGATATTTAGTTAGAGCTTTTGATGCAACCTTTTCAGGACTTGCTATTTCATTTCTAGGGCTTGCTGACTCAGTTCCTTCTAAAATTATTTCTAGTTCAAGTTCTTCTTCCTCATTATCCTGCAAAGATTCAGCATACAAATGTGATCTCTCATCAAATTTTACATTAACAACTTCAACAATCTTATTAAGCCTTTTGTTAAGGAATTTATAAGCTTTGCTGTGAGTTGAGTATCCCAAAAAGATACCCTCATCACTCTTTGATTGAAAGCTCCCAAGGTTATCATCATCTTTCTTGATAAAACACTTACTTCCAAATTTTTTGAAGTGTTTGACAGAAGCAGTTTTGCCATACCAAAGTTCATAAGGAGTATGTTTAGATTTCACCCTAAGCTGCACTCTATTTAAAATGTATTACTCTGTATGAACAACTTCTTTCCAATACATATCAGACAACTTAGCTTCATCTAGCATGGTTCTAGCCATTTCTTTTACAGTTCTATTCTTACATTCAACTACCCTGTTCTGTTGAGGTGTTTTTTTTTGCAGCATACTATTTTTTAATGCCATGCTATTCACAGTAATCAATAAACTCTTGAGAAGTGAACTCACCTCCTTTGTCAGATCATAGACATTTAAGTTTCAAATCAGATTCCTTCTCAACCAATTTACGAAAGATTTTAAACCTTTCAAATGCTTCTGATTTGTGCTTAAGAAATGTGACCCAAACCATTCTAGTATAATCATCCACAAATAGCATAAAGTACTTTTCACCATTAATAGACCTTGTTCTGGTTGGTCCACATAAATCAGTGTGCACAAGTTGTAAAGGTTTTGAAGAAGAATGTTCTTTTGTTTTGAAGCTGATTTTAGTTTGTTTACCACTTAGAAATTCTTTGCACACAAAATTTTCTGGCTTGTTAAGGATTGGTAAACCTCTAACATTCTGATTCTTACTTATTCTAACCAAATTTTCAAAGTTTATGTGTCCTAATATTTTATGCCATAACCAGCTTTCTTCAATTTGGCTCATTAAACACATACCTTGATTATTGTCATTGCTTGATGTGTCGAGAAGATTGTACACATTTCCTTTTGTCCTCCTTCCAGCTGCAATAGACTTTCCTAGCTTGTTTTTAATCTCACATCCCTGCGAAGTGAAAAGAACATGATATCCACTATCACAAATTTGACTAACACTTAGAAGACTGTGCTTGAGACCTTCCACATAGTACACATTATAGATAGGAGTGTCTTCATTCAGAAGAAGTGAACCTCTACCTTTAATTTGAATACCAGAGTTATCACCAAACTTAACATATCCACCTACATAATCTTCAAGATTTACAAACTTATCCTGCTATATGGTTAGAACATCAACTGTCCAGGACACATAAGTCCTTTTTCTTGGAATGAAAAGCTGTTTGAACCAACATAGTTTGCTCAATGTTGTTGCAGTCTTAGGTTTCCAAACCTTTTAATTTTTGATTTAGATTGCAAATTAGTTCTGCCTGTTTGGAATGTCCCAAAGCATTGCATTTAAAACATCTGATTTGTCTAACAAAACCATAGTGTTTCCTAAGACCAAACCTAGGTATTCTAGGATTCATAAGCCTGCAAGTGCTCACCTTATGGCCAAATTTGTTACAGAAAAAACAATAACCATAGAAGAAAGGATTGACTTTGTATGAAGATCTATTACCTCTTAAAGGATGAACATGATCCTTACCAAATTCTGAGTGATTTGAACCTGAACCTTTGACTTTAGAAGAGGGGTTTTGTTTTGCATGGTCAATTGAGCATTCACCCTTTTCAAAACCAACACCAGTTTTATCTCTGTACATCTTTTGCTTGCTGAGCATCTCATTCAGTTTTAGAGTGCTTTCATATTTTTCAATTTCCTTCCTAAGAAGGACTACTTCTTGTTCTAGTTTTTGAATTTCATGATCTTTGCAGCTTACAGTCTCTCGAAGACACTTCAACTCTTTTAGCTTCTTCAAGCTGAGTTTTCAGAGAGATCATTTCTTGATCTGGTTTGTGTTCTTGAGCAAGAACTTGCTTTTTGAGTTTTTTGACCTCTTGTAAAGCACATTTTAGCTCACTTTGAAGATCTAATACACCTTCTTCAACGTCAAAGGTGTTAGAATCATTTTGTTGAGTAATTTCAGCCATGAACGAAGTTTCATCTTCTTCAGCTGATGAATCTTTAGACTCAATTTCAGATTCATCCTTACTAAACAGACTTTTCTTCTTTTTGAAATTGAAGTTTCATTTAGGTTTGAAGGCCTTCTTCATAGGCTATTTTTTAGTTGTCTCGTTGTCATAGATTTGATCATCATAGGGACACTTTGCAGCAAAATGACCTATTTTTCCATAGTTAAAACATTTAAAGGGAAGTTTTCCCTTATATTTTCTTGATCCCTTTTTAAATCTTCTAACAAAATGGGATTCTTTAGAATCAGACAACTCTGATTCACTGACTTCGACTTTTTCTTTCTTTTCAATGTTAAAGGAAGTTTCTTTTCCTGTTGAATTGTTTTTGCTAGTTCTCATTTCATAGCCAGTAAGTATTCCTAGTAAGCTGTCTAAGGTAAGCTTGTCAAAGTGTTTCTTTTCTTCTAGGGCTGAAACCTTAGATTCAAATTTGGATGGTAAGGTTCTAACAACCTTTGTGACCACATCAAATTCATTAACCTCTTGACCTAGACCTTTCATTGAATTGACAACTTCATCTACTCTTAGGAAATATTCAGCCACTTTTTCATCATCCTTCATCTTCAACTCCTCAAACTGATGTTTGATTGTAATGATTTTTGACAGTTTGACTTTCTCATTCCCTTGATATATAGTTTCAAGTTTTTCCCAGATTCCATGAGCAGATTTGCAATGCATGACTTTAATGAACACATCTTTAGTTAACCCACACAAGATGGCATGCTTAGCTCGGCATTTGTTTCATACTTCTTTTTAAGCAGCATCAGTGGGAATAGATTGGTACATTGTAATCATTTAAAACAATGCTCCAAACATCAACATCAAAAGAAACAAGAAAAGCTTCCATTCTAATTTTCTAGAACACATAATCAGTTCCATCAAATAATGGAGCTCTGGATACAGAGGCACCGTCTTGAGAATGTGCCATTAAAAACAAACTCCAAGACCAAGATCAATCCAAGGTGATTAAAACCTATCAGAGGACCCTACGCTCTGATACCAATTGTTGGAGTTAAAATGACACTAAGAGGGGGGGGGTGAATCAGTGTCTTAACAGATTTGACCAATTTTCACAAATTAAAAAAACCATAGCTCAGATTTTATCTCAATATACTCTGATTAATGCATTCATGAGTTGAATGTAATCATTCATAAACAGACTTGAGAAAAGTAATAACCAAACAGTGAACTAAAATAATCAAAAACACAGTAAAGCAAAGGGAACTCAGAAGAACAAGAGGACTCAAGATTTTACCAAGTGGAAAACCCTCCTGGGGTATAAAAACCACTCCCAAAATGCCTTCTAGGCTTAATCTTTTAAACAAAATTTCACAATGCCTTATAGACTGATTGTTGAGCACCCACTCAAGGAGCACCAACCCCTCATTTAGAGATATCTGTCTCAAGGAGTACCAACCCCTCAAATTATGCATTTGAACAAAAATTATCTCAGAGGATCTCTCTATTTTCAGTCAAGCTCATAACTCTCTGTTTTCCTCATCTACCTAATACATTTTTGATACATCCAAAGAACAATCTCTCAGAATCACACACATAGAGCTTTTATAGTTTTCAACACTGGTATTTATTTACATTTCAAGTATGTCTATTGAAGAAATCTTCAAATTTTTTTTTTTCACAAGATTCTCAGATTCTCTTGCTAATTTTTGAATATGAGGCTGAATAATGACAGTCTATCGATGATGATAAAAATCAAGAGTAATGCTTATCCAAAGAGCTACAAATCATCCATAATTTCAAAAATGCAACAGCTCAAAAGAAACTCAATGAATATTCTGTTATGTAACCGTTCTAAGATTTGATGCCAATCCATGATGATGACTACAGTGTTTTGAGTCTTCATTTAACAATTCACTGAGACAACCAGATAGTTCTACTGAAGGAAATTGCACCGCCAGACATTCCTCTTAGTTAACGCTTTCACTACGAGCCATCAAAGTCGGGAAGAACACATAACAAATACATCATGTCTCATCGATAGGCTTCCTTAGAGTATAATTCATTCGCTGAGATATAAGGAAATCTCTCACCGAGATCTCCTTTAGTTTCATTCACTATTGCTGTGACTAAACGATATCGGAGAGACCTCTTGTAGACTTCATATTGTTTTGCCGAGAGTCACTTGATACACATTGTTGCCATGACAATTCAATACCTATGCCGAAGGCCTTTGTCATTTCCAAGTCGCCAAAACAATACATGGTCAGGGAGACACTATATAGACTACCCCTTGTTTTGCCGAAACATCCCGAGCTCACCCTAGATCGCCAAGATAGTATCAATCTCACACCGATGAGCCTTTGATAGAAACCCCTTGTGTGATGTCGCTGTAACATAATTGTTCTCTCTCCGATGCACCCTTCTGCCTTATGAGAGTCGCTATAACATACCAATTTCGGGGAGACCTCTCGTAGAAAGCTTGAGTCATACCAAAAAACTTCATTCACTCAGAGTCGCTGAGACAGGACAGATCCTATGCCGAAAAAAATTCTTTTGTGTTCCATCGGCGAGACCGGAGGTCACTCGCTGAGACCTCACACTGAAAACCTTAACTCTTACCAGTAAGCCTTTTGTGCCAAGTCAGTAAGACACCATGAGATCGCCATGACATTTCATCGAAGCTATAACTCTCACCGATGAGATCTTTTGTTGCACGGTCGGTGAGACAATATGAATCGCTAAGACCTCAGCCCGATGGTCAAACTCATGCCGATATGCTTATCCAAATGCGGGTCAGTAAGACATGACATGTTCAATGAAACATTACACCGAAGATGATTTCCTTTGCCGATATGCCCATTCTAAAGCGGGTCGGGGAGACATAATGAAATCGATAAGACCTCATCTCGACGGTATTACATATGCCGATAGAGAACACTTTTTCTGTCACTGAAACAAAAGAGAAGTCTTGCTAACAACAACCTGTATGATAAATTCAATTGTCATGACATCTGAAATGTCTTGCTGATAGGCAACTCAGACATTTCAAAGTGGATTGGGGAGACCTTGCCATTCTCACTCCGATATGAGTAAGCCTGAAAGAGAAACAAACAATACCTGTGATGTGCAAGGAGAACCATCCTGAGATAGATTTTCAATGAGAACAAACTGAAAGAGATTTTGTCATCAAGGAAAAACTGTAAACACAACTGAGATTCAACACTTTTATCCCATTCTTCCAAAAGTGGAGAAGTCTTGCAAGTCAATGCCATATTGATATACCTGAAAGAGAAAAGGTTGAAATGTTCATCCAAACACTCGTAGGCCCACTGAAGCATGAATTGCAAGTCCATTGTTGTACAACATTTGTAGACCTAGTTGAAAAAGTAGTCCAAGTTAAAAAATCCCTCATCGCCAAAGGGGAATTAAAATATGGTCCTAAAAATGTAAACACAAATCCACCTGCCGACAAAAATAAGTATTGGGTCAAAAATAAACATGTCATCAATGATGGGGTTGTTGATGCTAAGGGAGTAAACATGATAGGACCAGTACTTTCTCTTAAGGGAACCCAACCACAAAATAAACCAACAACAATATTGATAGGTGCCCCCTGTCACCAACCAAAGTGGTCATAACAGTCAAAATCAAGAACAACCCCACCAGATAAGACAATTCCTAAAAAACTGAACATACACTGCTTTGGGAGAGCCAATTGAGGATTTCCTTAAGAAAATTCTTCAGAATGGTCTCATCACACTTCAGGATCCTAAACCATATGACCCCAGACAGTTTAAACCATCATGGTGGGACGATAATGCTTTTTGTGATTACCATCAGTTTAAGGGGCATAAAACATCATCTTATCGACAACTAAGGAACATTGTGCAATATCTTATTGAAAATCATGTAATTGAAGTGGGTGGGCCACAATTTACATCCAATTCAGACCATACCATTCATAAGAACCCACTGCAAGATCTTGGTTCAAATAAAGCTTCCACATCAGGTCCCAAGACTAATAACAATCAAGCCAACTATACTCGTGTTGCTTTTGTTTATTCTGGTGGACCTATTATTAACAATGTCTGAAGTAATGGAAACTATGTCAATACCATAACTATTAAAAGAGCACCTGAATGCAATGCTACTACTTGAAGTGGCAAAGTCACTATAGTTGGCCCTCCTCCATGATAGCCAAAAATTACAATAGCAAGTCTGTCCGAAAAGCAATCACAAACTGGTCCATCCACAAAGCAGTCCCAACCCAAGAGTCAGTTTAACCTCATTGATCAATTAGGAAAAACCTTTATGAAAATATCCATACTTGAGTTGCTTCGCATTTCACCTGCGCATAAGGAAATACTTGACAAGACCCTACAAGAGTCACCCGTCCCGCAAGATATTCGTGTGAGTCAATTTGAGGCCATGGTGGGATATCTCATGACACCCCATCAAGTGACCTTCTTCGATCAAGATTATTCATCACGAAAGACCAATCATAATGATGCATTACACATTAAGGTTTTCATCCATAAGCATAAGGTCAGAAGAGTCCTAGTAGATGGCATAGCAGGATTAAACATATGTTCCTTGAAACTAGTTAAGGATCTAGGATTTTTTGATGCTTGCATAGACCCTACAAAGAGCATAGTCATAAAAGCATATGATGACGAGGAACGTTCATCTCGTTGTGTGATCACTCTTCCCATAAGAGTTGGACTAGTCATTGTAGACACAACCTACCAAGTCCTGGATCTGGAATTACCATATAACATCTTACTAGGTTGACCTTGGATTCATGCTCTTAAAGCCGTTCCATCCACTTATCACCAATGCCTTAAATTTCCTTTTGACGGAACAAAGGTCACCATATATGGAGACCCCTACCCTTTCCAATATTGCACCAACTTAAGGAGTATTTCAGAACTTAAGGTGCCCATTAATCGAGAGGTTCCAAACTCCTCCAAATTCATTGACCCTCTCACATTCGCATCATCATCCACATCCACTCCATCCACATCTTCCACCATGACATCATCTTCCTCACTTCCTAAGGCTGAGCCCACTCTCAAGATCCAGGACCTAGGCTGTGGAGAATTTAAACTACATAAGACATATAGTATCACAATAATACCCAAGTCTCCGAAGGTCTATGGTCGACCATGTTTTAGAATATAGCCTAAGGAAATTTTTAAGGTGCCACCAAAAACAGTTTTCATAAAATGGGGAGATATGAACAATGAGGATATTGCAGACATTACAGGATGGATTTACACGGAAATGGAAGAATTACCCCCATTACAAGTTAAGATATATGGAAAAGGATACAACATGATGAAGGATAAAGTTTATGATGGAACCAATGGCCTTGGCAAGAACAAAACTCGACAAAGGGAACCTATAACACCATCCAAACAACCAAAGTATCTTGGGTTAGGGTACGAACTACCTTGGCATGACGATTGACGTACCAGTGTGCTTTCGAGTGAGCGTAAATGCTTCAAAAAGTGTCAAGACAATCAAGGAATCCCTCGCCGAGACTGACTTGTTGATGTGCCAAATTGACCCACAACATGTAGATAAGATAAAAGTGAAAGTATCTCACCTCTCCTGAAAGAGACAATTAGTAATCAAACTAATCACCTCCCAAGGTCTTTGATGTTGGTTCACAACATTGCTATTTCACAAAGTGGTCAATACAGCTATAATGTTCAAGGGGCCTGCTGGTTTTGAGCTTCTGGATTGTTGCAAGATCAAACATCTATCTAAACCTACTTTAACTAGGGGTTTTAAAGAAATAGAAAAAGATAGATTAAGGTTTTTAAACTAAAAATAATGTTGATTCATTCAACTAATCAAACTTTTAACCTTCCAAGGAATTCCTAAACTAGAACTGCAGAATAAAATTAACCTGTAATTGATACAAAGTTTCATTCATTCACAGTGCAAACTTTAATAGTAGATTGCAAATCATCATTCAAACAAAACATAAGATAAAATTTCATTCCTTGAAAGCTTTTCAAATCAAATGATTAACCCAAAATAAATACCATTCTAGAGCATAATATAAAGTAGGTTTAAATCTGGCTGCTCCTACTATTAATGAAATAGATAAGCAACATTTACAAATCTGGCTAGATCACTAGTGTACAAAAAACCCATGTCTTCAAATTATCTCCATCTATGCTAAGAAAATCTGGAAGATACATCACCTCCTCCTCCTACTGAACTGCAAAAATGTCTAACTTACTTCAAAACCCTAACTTTCCTTTTTTAACCTTTTCTAACCCTTCTCTCTAAAAATTTCTAACAACCAAAAGATAGATAGCAAGAATCATGCAAGATAGATCAACACAACAAATTCACCAAGAAGATAATGCCTTAAGTTGTATCGAATCCCCAAAGATAGCAACAATTCGAGTCTTTTGTATTACAGTGACTGCTCAGAAAGAAATAACTTCTAACTCCTATTCTACTTTTTCTCTACTACTAAATTCATTCTAACATTCAATATCTAACCTTTCTTAAACTTTCTAACAACCTTCTAACCCTTACAAAAGAGGTGAAATGTCGTATTTATAAAACGTGTCAGATACGTCGGCCCAGTTTAGGGTTTACAAAATAAGTCAGTCACAGAACACGTTGGCCATAGAAGAGTTCAAAACAAAGTCAACATGCATTAAATGCAAGGGCACCGACCAGAGGCAAGAAACATACCAAAACACATAAAGAAGAGGCAAAGCGAAACGATGAGGAAGCACAACTTTCAATGCAACTTTGCATTAAATGCTTCTGCCACGTCACCCATACCTTGCTCCATTCTGGCCTTCATCATCAAGAACGTCCTCTGCAAGCCATTCACAAGTGGCAGAGGTGAAACCCTAGTTCGCCATTCAATAGCATTGATATTATTCTTCAGATCTGTCCCATCGTATTGTTCCAGTCTCCCTTGATGGATAGATATTCATTGATGATTGCACTGTAGGTCACTGCATCATCCAGCTGGTGTCCAGTTACTGCATCCCATGATAGCCCTAATATTTTGTAGTAGGGTGTTCATATTCGGGTTTGAAACCTCAAACTAGAGGGATGTCATCTTGCCCTTAGGAATCCTACTCTTTTCATCCAGCTTCATTCCTTCTTTTCTGCTTCAGAGATGGAGGATCCCTTTGTGTCTCTCTTAGCCTTTCCAGCTGCTGCCTTGCTAGACTCAGCCTGCATTCATCAAACACCAATGTGAGAATCCAAATATTGACAACATTTTCATCCAAGCGTTATCTTAAAATCATGATAAAACTATTAAATCAACCCTTAAGCATCAATACTGAAAAGTTCAAGATTTCGAGCTAACCCAAGAAAAATCAGCTTGGGAGGAATTTCAAAAAATTCTGAGCCAAGTGGATTCTCCCAATGAGGCACCAATATCAACAATAGATTATTAAAATGAATAAATAATGCATAATCACTGTGCAATTTACCAAATTAAAGCACAAAACTTAAGAATTTATCATTAGAATCATCCAATTCATCCAATTTTGAAGTTTCACATAGCATAGCATATAATTCAGAAAAATATGGCTGGACTAGAATTCCGCAGATGACTTAGAACTCTACACTTCGAAAAACTGAAGGGAACTGAGCAAATGAAGGAATCCGAGAAAATTCGACCAGATAGGAAAATCCCGAACCTGATAGAAAACCCGAACACTGACCACGACTTCACTCAAATTGACCGAAGGTCACAAATTTGAGGACCCTGGGCACGGAAATCGCTTAACGTGATCCTCCTATAGATCTTCTTTGAATCCTAGGCTCAATCGAAGGTAGATCAAGATGAAATGGAGACACCCTAGGCATGAAACCCTAGATTTTAACCATGAACGCATAGGGCAAGCCATGAAATGCCTAAACACACAGGAATTCAAACTCCAAGCAAGACCATAACATTTTAAAGCACAACAAGATTGAACATCCAACTCAGGAGAACACAAATGATAAAGAAAAATGGCAAAAAAGCTCCAAAAATTGACCAAACCCAGAAAGCCAACGGCCATACGGAAATCCAGAAAAATCTGACCCAGGCAGAATTTTGCGAAGGCTAGAAATCTCTGAACTCAGCGCAAAACAGGACGAGTCAAACTTTGAGCACAATTCAGGAAAATACGGACAGGGCGGACAATCCTGAACTGGCTGAAAAACCTGAACAACAGCGAAAATTGGAGTTTGAAAGAAGACCGGGAAAATCTGACCAGATCAAAAAATCCCGAACCAGGGTAAAAACCATAACTTCACCCAAAACACAAGATTTTCAATATGCAACTTGGGAAAAACACTTGGGCAGCAAGATAAACATATTAAGCACATGCCAAGGCAAAGCAAAACCTCAAAAATTGAAGGGGGCAAAACACAAAGAGCGAAAGAAAAAGAGGGTCCCATTGTAATCAAATTTAAAATGGGGTGGTTATGCAAGGCATAACAATTGGCGACTTGGTTGGGAAAATGATTTAACCATTTTCAAAAAACTAAGGGATTCAGTTACCCAAAACTCTTGGTTTATGGACATCACAATTCCAATTGGGTTAGTTTTAGTAAACAAGGTTGAGCTAGAATCCTAAATGTAAGTCAACACTGGCTACCCCTGAATCTATGTGTGTGCTTGATGGTGCATCACCCTTTTACAAAGTTTTCCTCATCTTTTGAACAATTATGTGCAAGATTTGAACTACATGAGTTGATTCCATTTAACTATTGTGCAATGATATCCTGGGCATTGCTTCGCTGCCAATCAAGCATCCATAGCTCTGATGAAGATACCTCTAATTTTCTCATGGCATTACTCTACTGCCAGTCAGGGATCCATAGCCCCGGTAGAGATACTAGAATCACCCATTCAGTATTGAGTTTTTCTTTCTTAGATAATTCTCTTTTATTTATTTTTTATTCAATTCCTTCTCAATATGTCAGATGTCCAACATCTGTACTAGGTTGAAAACTACCATGGACCTCATAACAACATCTGGGGAATCAGATTTTTCACTCAAATCTTGCAACACCATTGTCCTAAGACAAATATACCATTACAAAAGGAGATGTTTCTGATGATTTGTGACAGATTCAATCGTAGTTAGTGAAGATTGCTTACTTTATACCTTGTTCTCAATGAATTTCCACAACTCTCATTGACAATGGACATAAAACAATGAATTTAGAACAAAATCATCCAACCAAAAAACCTGAAAATATCTAAACCAACTTCTCTCCTAGTAACCAAAGTATACTTCAGATAACAACCCCCTTTCCCAACTGGATAAAATGAAGGGCCCCGCAAAAAGGAAAAAAAAAATGAACGGAACAACAAATTATTTACATATATACAACCCAACAAAATACCAGACCTTTTACGACCCAAAATAATATTTGAGAAACTATCTGTTTATAGGCAATGGAACATGTTCTCTTGTTAAACTACTCAATTGGAAAGCATTTTCTCCTAGGATTTCAACAATTTGATAGGGACCCAACCAGAGCTTATCAAACTTCTGGTGGTCACCCTTCTTTTCATTGGCTTTATCCCATAGTAAGACAAGGTCTGATATCCTGAAAGCCTTGACCTTGACTCTTTTGTCAAACCAACGTTTAACAATAGCCTGGTGCCTAAAGAATTGTTGCAAAGTAGCATCTCTCTGCTCTTCTAATTTTAACAAACCAGCTAACCTTACTTCAATCCTATCATCACTAGAGTAAAATTCTTGCATAAATTTCAGGACAGGTATTTGCAAGTGAATAGGGAACACAGGCTCTTGGCCATACACTAGCTTAAATGGTGAAGTCTTCAATGCAACCTTGATCCTAGTCCTATCTGCCCATAATGCAAATCTTAACTGGGTATGCCAGTCTCTAGGATTGTTCTCTAATAGTTTTTTGATTGCTCCTAGGAGATTCTTATTAGTTGTTTCTGCAACTCCATTTCCTTGTGGATAATAATTTGAAGAATACTTTAAAACAATCCTATGATCATAAGCCCATGCAATGAGCTTAGCAAAAGAAAAGGCAGGGCCATTGTCACATACCAGTGCAAAGGGTACTCCAAACCTGGTTGTGATGCATTTAGTGAGGAACTTGATTACTACCTCCGTTGTGCTATTCTTGCAAGGTATAGCTTCTGTCCATCTCGTGTAGTAATCTGTGGTAGCCAAAATAAATTTATGTCCTACAGAAGAATTTGGGTTAATTACCCCAATAAAATCAAGTGCCCATTGGGAAAATGACCTTACCTCATAAACATGCTGCAATGGCATGGCTGGATGACGCTCTCTTGATGCAAAAGTTTGACATATATGACATGTCCTTACGTGTTGGTGGGCATCCTTAAACACACATGGCCAATAATAACCAGACCTGAGGATCTGATGTGCTAAAGAATCCATAGAACCATGACCCGTGCCATGTTTCCCATGAAATTTAGCAATTGCATGCTTAGCTTCTTGTTGATCAAGGCATTGTAGATAAACCCCCTCAAAATTCCTTCTGTATAACAATCCTCCTTTGAGCATATAATGGGAGATTTTCATTCTAAGTGCCCTCCTCTGAGTTGTATTCATTCCCTTTGGACACCAATTATTGAGCATGAAATAAATAATATTGGCATACCAACGGTCATTAGAAAAGGACTGTGTTGTGTACTGCTGACAAGTAATGTTCTTACCAGCATCTACCATTGATTTAGACAGGCCTTGACGTTAGAAAAGTTTCATAGGGTGAATCTCCAGATCAAAATCCTACAAAATAGCCATCCATTTCCCCCTTTGTTCTCCCAAATAAGTAGAGACTTCACAACAACATCAGGAACCACAACAATGATCTGACTTCGAAGGATATAATGCCTAAACTTCTTGACAGCTCTAACCAATGCAAAAGCTTGTTTCTCAAGAGGTGGGTACTTGAATTCAACATTCTTAAATGAAGAGGTCATGAAGGAAATTGGCCTTTCATCCCCCTCCTCTGTTCGTTGTGTCAAGACAACTGCACACGAGTGTTCAAAAGCAGAAGAATAAATATAAAATGGATTCAAGTAGTCAGGACTGGTGAGGACTGGCACCTCCAAAATGGATTGCTTAACCTAAGAAAAAGCAGCCTCTTCCTCATTACTTCATTCTATTCTAGCATCTTTCTTCATCATTTCGTTCAAAGGTTTAACAATTTTTGCAAAACCCGTGATAAACTTCCTCACAAAGTTGATCTTTCCGAAGAAAGATCTCATCTCCTTCTTACTTCTTGGCATGGTTAACTTCAAAATAGACTCAACTTGGTCTGGATCTATCGATATCCCTCTTTCTGAGATTATGTGTCCCAAAAGTTTCCCTTCAGAAACCCCGAACACACACTTCTTACAATTTAGAGAAACACCATATTGGATACATCTTTCAAGAACTTTAGCCAAGTCTGCAGCATGGTTTAGTCTATCTTTAGAGAATACTGTCAGGTCATCCATATAAATGATGATGCACTTACCGATCAAATCTTTGAACACTATGTCCATTGCATGCTGAAAGGTTGCTCCAATGTTTATCAAACCAAATGGCATCCTACTGTAAGAAAATATTCCCCACTTAGTAGTGAAGGCTGTCTTCATTCTTTCTTCATAATTAATGATCATTTGATTGTACCTAGAATAACCATCCAGGAACGACATCATTTGAGACCCACTGACAGTTTGCAAGACTTCGTCTAGAGAAGGGAGTGGGTAGTTGTCTTTTTCTGAAGCTCTATTCAGATTCCTAAAATCTACACATAGCCTGATCTCCCCATTCTTTTTATGAACTGGGACCAAGTTATCTACCCATGTTGAATGTTGTATAGGTAAGATTATTCTTGTAGAAAGCAATTTTTGAACTTCCTTAAAGATCAGTGGCTCAATCAGGGCGTTGACAGGACACTGTTTCTGTCGAAATGCTTTAGCTTCATACTTCAAAGGAATAGTATGAGTTATCACAGAAGTATCAAATGTTTTTAGATCTTCATACCCCCAAGCTATTGCAACAATATATTTCTTCAGTGCCCTCAAGGTATCCTCTCTAATTGCTTTAGGGCAGGCCTTCCCTATGTAAACATTCCTTTCAGGGCCAGAGTAAGCTATGTTAACAGTTTCATATTCACCTCCTTTATCTTCGGTTGATACCTTTTCCCGAGCCCTTGGATCTGAATCAAAAATTCTTTCTAAGGCCACCATTCCCTTGGGAATGCTATTACTTTTTAAATTGAGGACACCTTCCGTATCACAGTATTTAGGGTTCCAGTCTCCTTGATCCCTGTCGGACTCATCGATGATCTATCCTTCGAAAACATCTAAGCTTGCTAGAAAATCAAGGATATGTCGATCATCATCGAAGACTTGAAAGTTCCTGACATTATCAGGGACAACTGGGGTGAATATCAATTCCACTAAGAATATCTTGAGTGCGAACATGGTTCCTAACAATCCCTAAGTGACTGCTGCCTAGAGGACTTATTCCTTGAGCCCAGAGAACTCACCTCTAAACAAGAGTTTTAGAAAAAAATTAAAATTGATACAACTGACAATCCAAAGATCCCAAGAAAAAGAGAAAATTGGGATAGACTCTTTGACTCAAGGAACAATGAAAAACTTGAATCATCTTCTAGTCCTATCAGCCATATACCTGACCCCTCTGCCCAACCACCCGAACCTAATGACCATCACCAGGATTCTTTTGAGACTGCAGACCATAATGATAGTCCTTTTGTCCCTTATTTTGACAATGAGCATGAGTCAAGCGAAGGAGAATATTGGATATAATCCGATTGGGAATTGGACGATGACAACTTCATTTTTAATGTCTCCAAATCTGTCTGGTTGCTTTTCACATCCTCCCCACAATTCACCAACACTGACGATGGAATTTCCTTAGTCTACCCACAACTTATCGATTGGGACCAACAAGGCTCGCCAGTCTTGGACACATTTTAGAATGACGAGGCCATTGCCGAATTTAGGGGACTGCGTGATGGAATACCCAATGGTGATCATAAGGCAGGATTTTCTATCAATTTAGATTGTGCCACTTACTTTGGGGAGACTGCTCTGTCCTCTAGTCGCAAAATGAAAAGCAAAAATAAATTAAAAAATGAAACTTCTTTAGGTGAAAACTGAAAGGCACCTTCTGACAGTGAAAAAGTAAAAATAAAGGACATATCTATGGGTGAAAACCTCTCTGAGGCACCCAAAGATGGAGGACTGGACTTTCTTCCTGTGACTCAAGAGAAATCAAAATTGCTTATAGAGGATACCATAGAAAACATATCAATGACAGAAGATCCCAAAATGATCCTCCTTGTGGCATCCATGACAGACGAAGAGAAGCCTGAGTTCCATAAATTCTTTGCATAGCGAAAAGTCAATTTTGTATGGTCATACGCTGATATGCCAGGACTAGATCCATAATTGGTTTTGCACCATCTACCATTGTTTCCAAATGCCAAACTAGTTTTAAATAGAAGCTATGAAAAATGAATCCTCAAGTCGCTCTATTAGTCAAGGTTGAACTCAAGAAACTACTAGACGCAGGATTCATACGGTCTATTGATTATGTCGAATGGATATCTAACCTTGTGCTAGTAATAAAGCCAAATGGGATGATCCGCGTTTGCACAGATTTTAGAGACCTAAATAAGGCATGTCCAAAAGATGACTTTCCGTTGCCCAACATAGATATTATAGTAGGTCTCACAGTAGGATATGAGATGCTTTCCCTTATGGACGGTTTCTCAGGCTATAATTAGATTCGTATTGCCCCTAAAGATCAACATTAGAAAACATTCACTTGTCCTTGGGGTACATACTATTGGAATTTCATGCCATTTGGTCTTAAAAATGCAAGTGCCATGTATCAGAGAGCAATGACAACAATATTTCATGACATGATGCACAAGATAATGGAAGATTATGTAGATGACTTTTTGTTTAAATCTTTGACAAGGAAAGACCATTTAAGTGTATTGGATAAAATCTTCAAGAGATTGGAGGAATATAAGGTCCATTTGAATCCAAAGAAATGTGTCTTTGAAGTAACATCTAGAAAGATTTTGGGATACATAGTTTCTCAAAGAGGCATTGAAGTTGATCTAGCCAAGGTGAAAGCAATATTAGAAATTCCTCCCCCAAAAGGGATCAATGAACTCAAGACTCTACAAGGCAAGTTACAATCCATCAGATGCTTCATAGCACAATTTTTTGATAAATTTCAACTATTCTAGTATCTTTTGTGCAGGGTATCCCCTTTGTGTGGACAGATAAATGTCAGGAATCTTTTCAACTAATAAAAGAGTATCTCTTGTCACCACCTATTTTAATGCCACCTATCAAAGGGAAACCTTTGATCCTATATGTTTCTACCACTACTTCAACACTGGGGGGATTATTAGCACATAATGACCATGAAGAAAAAGAAAGGGCCATATATTACATCAGTTGAACACTGGTTGGATATGAGTTAAATTATACTGCCATTGAATGTGCTTGCCTAGCGGTTGTCTTTGCTGCTCAAAAGCTAAGACACTATATGTTGAGTCATAGAAAACAATTGGTAGAAAAAATTGACCCCTTGAAATATCTCTTGAGTCATGTGGCGTTGATAGGACGTCTGAAAAAATGGGTCATAATCTTGAGCGAATATGACATTCAATATATGGAAAGAAAAGCCATAAAAGGACAAGTGATAGAAGACCAACTGGCAGACACACCTATACAAAGTGATCATCCATTAGTGGTAGAATTTCTAGATGAATTCATATTTCATATAGAGCCTAAGTCACCTTGAAGGCTATACTTTGATGGGTCCCATACTAATCATGGTTCAGGGACAAGAATTTTGTTTATCACCCCACAAGGAGATTCCATCCCTAAGTCTTTCGACATTGCTTTCCCATGCACAAATAATATCGTGGAATATGAGGCATTAGTGATAGGACTTAGAATGGCAATAAAATGGAAGATCAAAACACTTCATGTCTATGGGGATTCTCAGTTAGTCATCAACCAAGTCAATGATGAATATGACACCAAAGATGGGAAATTAATGCCTTACAAATGAATGGTCGAGAACTTCCAAACATATTTTCACATGGTGAATTTTGAACAAGTTCCAAGGGAAAAAATAAGGCAGTAGATGCAATGGCTACCATTGGTTCTCTTTTAGACATCCCAAGTAATGTGCCACAATTTGAATTCTTGGTAGAACAGTTGTTGGTCCCTACATATGATATCCTAGAATTAGAGATGGTATGAAATCTTGCTGGTCCTCATTCTCCTTGGTATCAAGAAATTTATGACTACCTCAAGTCCCAAACCCTCCCCCCTAACCTATCCAACAACCAAAGGAAGTCCTTTATCCAAAAATCCACTCGATACACCATCGTCAGTGACACCCTTTATCGCCATAGCTTTGATAACACCCTTCTTTGATGTATTGACACTAATGAAGCACACACAACCTTACATGAAGTATATGAGGGTATATGCAGGTCTCATTTGAGTGGTCCTACTTTGGCCAAAAAGATAACGAGACTTGGGTATTATTGGCCGACCATTGAGAAAGATGCACTAAAATACGTCAGGACTTGTCACCAATGTCAGATACATAGTGATTTAATTCATGCTCCAACACAGGAACTTGGGCTGATCACATCTCCATGGCCCTTTGCATAGTGGGGACTTGACCTTGTGGGAAAAATCCACCCTACATCCTCCAATGGCCACAAATTCATTATCACCACCACTAATTATTTTACTAAGTTGATTGAAGCGATCCCACTTACATACATAACAGACAAACAAATTTCTAAGTTTATCCTCAACTACATCATTTGTCGATATGGTATTTCATAGTTCATCATCATTGACAACGTGCGTCCGTTCAAAAATCAAGAAGTTCATGAGTTATGTGACCGATTTCACATCCAACATCATTTTTCCATGCCAAATTACCCACAAGGAAATGGTCAAGCTGAGGCGTCCAATAAAACCATCCTTAAGATTCTCAAAAAGACTGTCAATGACGTTGGTCGTGACTGGCACATTCAACTCAACCCTACTTTGTGGGCTTACCGCACCAACATCTGCACACCTACAAGAGCCACTCCATTTGCCTTGGTCTTTGGAGCTAAATCCATTTTTCCCATTGAGATTGAAATCCCATCCTTACGAGTCTCCTTGAAGGGTCTAATAGATGAGGACGAATATAGACAATCATGACTACACGAGCTGGAGATCCTAGATGACAGAAGACATAATTCCCTGAACCACCTTCAGGCATATCAGAATCGACTTTGTCGTAGTTATAACAAGAAAGTCATGGTCAAGAGGTTTGACATCAGTGATTTAGTTCTCATGCAGAATCCTAAAAACCAATTTGACAGAGAAAGGCCTGGCAAGTTCGAACCTAATTGGCTAGGTCCTTACCTCATCATATCTTCTTTTGGTTTTGGAGCATATTAGCTCGCAACTCTAGATGGAGAACAACTAACAAAGCCTATCAACAGTCTCCATCTTCACAAATTCTATGCATAGCATTAGAAAATCAGGCCGAAAACCTTAAAAATACAAAAAATTGGAAAAAAAAGTCACCTCGATGAAAACCTGGAAAACAAACGTCTTGGTGACACCAAAAAAAAATAAAAATGACAAAATAGTAAAGAGAAATAATTCATCCAAAAGTGACAACCTGGTAAATAGGAACTTTGGATAAGTACCATGGTGAAAACGTGGCAAACATGCACCATGAGTAGTTGGTTATCGCTCTGCCATTTACTGTCACTCTATCTACCTTAGGTCATAATAAACAATCAATTCTCTGAAACCAATTTCACACCTACCACAAAGCATTGTCATCTTCTCCAATGGTTGATAATGATTGACATCAAGTCCTGCATATCATCCATCCGTTGTTTGCACATGTCCTTTCTGTATCTAGCTAATTGGCTAGTCCTGGACCTGAATAGGGGCAAACTTTCATCATATGACTGCAGTGGGTATCCACATGGCCTCACCAATTGAAAAATCTTGAAAAAATCCTAAAAATAATAAAAAAAGACTCAAAAATCAAAAAACGTCTTGAAGAAAGCACAAAAATATTGAAATATCTCAAAAACACAAAAATAGTGTCATTTCTTGTCAAGTCTGTCAAATCGGTTAGTCTTGGTCATTTGTTTGAACTACGTTGTCTCTGCACATTTTCTACGTAGGCAAGGCTCACCTATGAGCCCCTGAGACATTAGGTCAATACTTTTAGGTTGTTAGAATAAAATCATGACTCAATCTTTGGTCATCAAGATAGTAATTAATTGTGTCGAACTATGAGGTCTCTGAATGCATGACGTAGGCAAGGCCATCTATCGATGAGCCCTCGAGGCCACACTAGGTCAGTCCATTAGGGTTCATGACACTGCACTAGCACACACGTCAAAGGTCTTCAAGACAAATAGATCATTTCAAAACAAGTGAAAAAAACTCTAGGAATCCTTTAATAAACATGTCACGCAAATCAACATGACATCGACATGCAGTCAAATTTAGTCAAACTTCAGTCAATTTCTGTCAAAGTAGGTCAAAATCAGTCAAAATTGGTCACACAATCAACTCTCGGTTGTTCTTTAGATGTGTCTTTTTGCAGGATTACCTTCGTCATTTATTTATACCTTAGGATGTGTCATTCCTAGGTATCGACATTGTCATCTGGCATTTTGAGGGCTCCTCTTGACATTTGAGGATCACCTCTCTTGACATCAAAATTTTTCGGGATGTGTCCTTCCCAAATTTGACAACCTTGACACTTGACAATATTTGACATCCTTGGCATTTGACAAATCTGACACCTTTGGCACTCGACATCATCAAACCAGACATCTTGACATCCCACACTTGGCATTCAGACACACTTGGCAAACACTTGGCATTTTGTCTTTTGATATTTTGTCATGTTACTAGTTTCTTAGCGATGTCCTAACAATGGGATTTAGAGAAGCAATGACACATCATGATGGTTGTATTGTCTTTCCTTTCTGACAGTCATGTTGCTAGTTCCTTGAGGATGTCTTGACAATAGGATTTAGAGGAGCAACGATGTTTCATGACTTCTCTCTCTTGTCTTTACTGCTTGCATGGTTGGTTATGACAAAAAGACTGGGGCAATTGTGCTCTTAGTATGAGTCATGATCATCCTTTTCTGTGACTACTTGTCTCATGTGATGGTACGACCTTGCACACCATCGATCTATGTCATATCATGGTGTTTGTTGGCCATTACAATAATTCACCCAATGATGATTAAGAGAAATAATTATTAAAGTCCTATGCTAATATGTTGATGGATTTGGTCTTCACACTAACTTTCATCTCCTTCTATCCTATTGTCTTGTCTCATCCATCTCACGACGATATCCTGTGGCATACAAAAAAATACAATTGCATACATGATCATATAGGCCTTGCATTAGGTCCATACATACATCATTGACATTTAAAAAAAAAAAACCATTGCGTCGCATATTGCATCATATATACATTAGGCATAACATTTTTATCCATGGCATAACATCATACTTAAAACATATAAAAAACAAATATGATTATCATTGCATCACATCCTAAATAACCATCATAAACGCATGGCATATAAATCACATCTTCATCATGGGAATCATAAATGCATAACCCACATAGGCATCACATAGTACTCACAACTACATCATCATAATAACCAACAGATAAACATACATCATAATGCATAAATCAAATAATATCACATAACATACATGTAGGTAGCATAAAAAATGCATCATATATATAGCATCATCTCAAAATAAAATAATGTCATAGGATAGAGTCATGAGATATCCCAAAAAATATGAGCACACAGGCTCAATGGTCAAAATATAAATATCATAATACACGTGTCTGAAATGTCTTGAAGATAAAAAATAAAAGAGCTATGATGCCCTCTCCTCATCTTGTTGAGGAGAAGACCTGGGAGACTGATGCTTAGTCAAAGGAATAGAAGGCATCATCATAACAATCACTTGTGTCTATGATGTAGAAAGGTCTGCCACTATAGTTTGTATCTGTGATATTGAAGGAAGAGCAACTGAAGGCTAGACTAATACTGTGATTGACAGGTCTATTGTAGGAGGCTGACTGTGAAAAGACCTGTGGCTATGCCCAAACCTATGAGAGTGGCCAGATCTATGTCTTGATGACTTCCCTATAGATTTTGAACCCCCTGCACTACTCCGGCTACCATTGCCACAGCTTGACATGCTGCCACTGCCTTTCCTCATTTATGTCCTCGTCAGGGTGGGATCTCTCCTCTCTAGTGGCATGACCTAGTCATATAGTAATCTGTATCGCCCAAGCCATGCGCTCACCTTGCCAAACTCTTGAGCCAAATCTGCAAATGGTCCTATACATAGTCATGCAAACTCTATGCACCACTACGTTGCCTCCTGCTGACGGATCACTGCCTGATCCCACTCTATGCGCATTACCTCTAACTCCACTTGCAGTGCTCTGACCTGTGCGACACTCTCATCCAATCTCCTTTGCAAATCTGCCACCCTCTAGTCTGTCATGGCATCGTGAGGCAATGCCGATTTGGATGGTACCTCCTCTCCCTCCACAATGCTCTAGCTTAGTAGTCTCTCGGCCTCATCAATAGCCTCATCCTCATCCCCACCATCATCATCTTCCTCCCCCGTATCCTCCTCTCCTCTGACTCCCTCCTCCTGTGGAATATCAACCTCCATCTCGACCTCCTTCCAAACCTCCTCCTCTCTGACCTCCTGCTCTTGTTTGGCCTCCTCCTCAGCCACATGATCCTCATGACCCACTCCCTCCTGCTCCTATCTAGGATCCTCCTCTCTCTCCTCCTCAACTACCTCTGAGATAACATCTAGTGCCCCTCTCGCCGCACACTGTCTCACCCTCATGCCTTGCCTCCTGCCATATCTCCTCCATCTCCTACCATCCCCTCCATCATCTCCATCATCTCCATCTCTCCCTCCACCCCTGCCTCCATCCTTGCCTTTGTCTCTCCCCTACCTTTGCCTCTGCCTCTGCCTCCTCTCCCACCTCATGGCACACGTGGTATAACTGATCTCCTATCAATTAATGCTAGCCCATCTGGATTTGTCAATGGTACTGGATGATGTGTCTGCCACCATAAATCATAGTCCACTATTGTCCCTAGATTCAAAGCCCCACCCCACCATCCCCACTGCTGTTCCACTACTCCATCAATCTGCTGCTCGACAAACGATACTATGATAGGTGGACCCCAGGTTGACTCTCTAGAAGATCTGGCATACTTGGCTATGCCAACTGGTACACCCTACTACTCCCCAAACTGTCATAACACCCTCTGGGGAAGGTACATCTCGATGATCAATTGGCTCTGTATTGTCTTGCCAATCAAATATCGAAACTGTCGACACAGGCTAAGATGATCATCCTCACCCTCCCACTACCCACAGTCCCTGTAAGGCCTCTAAATAAAGGATATTTATGATGATATGGTGCTACCACCAACCTGTCTCTCCCACCCTCGTTTGCTGTAGAGCACTGTCATAATAATACACATATGGCATCCCATCTACTAGCTGCGGTCTCTGGATAGGAGGTCAAAAGATAGCCACATGCTCCCAGGCCCATATCATCAGAAGTGTCATACCACATCCAATGCTCTATGCCCTCCCATAGGCCACATTGTGGAGTTGATGATAAAGCATACCTAACAAGTAGGGTCCCCATGCATAAACGGTCCTGTTCCATCTCATTCCCACCAGAACATCCCCCCAACCAATGGGAAACCTGTGCCTGTGACGATCGAGAATTAGTACTTCACCAATTAATGTCACCAATAATGCATTGAAATGACCATAATGCTCCGCCATAAACTCCCAGTGGATCTCGTATCCCTCAATACCAAGTCATGCACCTTGGTCATGGTAATAAGCTGTAAAAGTATGTTAGCTATGCTGAGGATCATAAATGATCCACTTCCCTCAGATCGAAAGATGCAGAATACGATAGACATCCTCAAGAGTAACAGTGGCCTCTCTTATTGACAAATGGAAAGAACATGTCTCTAAGTTCCATCTCTCACATAAGGCAATCAACAGTCCCCTATTTTCCTAGATAATGGGCATATAGGTAGCATAGTATAAGCCTAGTCCCATCAACCGTCACCGCTCCCTCTCACTGAGCTGATCCTAAAATATATAGGTCGATGGCCTACTCTCCCGCATGTAAATTGGTGCTAGCTATCTCTGCACATGGCCAAAAAATGCATCAACACCTTATAGACAATCATTATCATTTGTGTAACTCAAAAGAATTCAAAATTTCAAAATCAAACCAAGTTAGCCTTTGTCAAATTCACAGTCAAATGCATCACGTTGACTTCAATTGCGTCGCAAAAAAGCGTTTGCATCATTCTGTACTTCAATTGCGGCTCGATATGTTGAATGCGTCATTCTGGCTGGCAATTGCGTCACAATAGTGCACTTGCATTGCAAATTTTTGCATATGCATTATTTAGTTCAAATGTGTTATTTTAAACATCAAATGCATCACAATATTGTGAATGCGACATTTTATTTGTCAATTGCGGCTCACTTTTTTTATTACATCGCAATTCCAAGCGAATGTGGCATAACCAATGGTCCTATCCTAATGACCCTTTACTTTTGCATCACGATGCATCAAATGCAGCGAACGCAAAATGAATGTGGCTTACGTGAATGCATATGCATCGCAGTGCATTTGTTATTGACCCTAAAATCCTAATTTTTGCACAAAAAATGATAAAATGACAAAGTGGGTTAGGGGTACATACCGCTGGCTCTGAGCCTTTTGGCCACCTGTAGGTACATACGATCTCTCCGCGATGCTTGGTCAGTAGAATCACCATGTCTGCTATAGTCCTCTTCGCTCTACGCTCTTAAAATCACTAAGGTGAATAGTGAAAATGAATTGAATTTTACCCCATTATCAACCTATTTATAAAGTCAAAATTGCATTTGTCAAAATGTTTTATTATTAGAGGTTGTCTTGACCAAATTTGACTGAACTTTTGGCTACTTTAAACTCCTCGAAATAAGAAACCGTCTGTGCCATTGTCTTTTCGGTCACCATATTGACTTATCGGGACACTTTCCAAATTTTTCTGTCATCGGCTCAAAATTTAAATTTTTTTCTGAGGGGGCATAGATACTCCGTACCTTCGCTGGGGCATGACCTTGACTTATTTTCTTTTCCACAATGCGGTAGGTTGCATCATGATAAAGAGGGGAAAAATGTAGAGACATAAAAATAACCTAGGCTTGCAAGCTCTATTTTTGTTCATCTTTTCTTCCTAGCATAATTAAGACACTTTAATTATGTCCTTGGTCCACTTCTGACTATTAGTTAAATAAATTATAATTGTTTAATTAATTCATGTTCTTTGTATTCCTCTTGATTATTAAATAGATAAATTTTATTTATTTATTTAATACATCGCTAATTGTCTAAAGTCTTCTTACAATTAAATAAATTTCTTAATTTATTTAATTATCTTTTCCCATTTATGTCGTCTTGATTATTAAATAAATAATTTTTATTTATTTATTTAATATGTCACTAATTCTGAAAACCTTCTCATAATTAAATAGATTCTTTAATTTATTTAATTATTGGTCACCCTTTCTAATTAAATAATTATCTTTAATTATTTAATTTGACATTTCCCTCTTTTAGTAAATAATTTGAATTAATTATTTACTATCATGTGGTCCCCACCTTTTGAATTAAATTGACTTTTAATTCAAAATAATCTTTTTCCTAAAAAATTAGATAATTTCCATTTATTATTGGATTTTCAAGCCACCTCTTTTTCTGTGCCAATCTTATCTCTTGTCACATGCATTATACACCCTTGATTTGATTTTCTAAAAATCAATCTTGTCTGTTCATTTTGAATTTTCCCTAATGTTTCCCTAACCCTAATTGTGGGTTGTCAAATTGAATCTTGTCCATTGATTCTAGGGCACTTGTCAATCTTCAATCTTGGCCATTCACTCAAAATTGTATTTTCTATAAAATGGCAATTTTGGTCTCATTTTGTCATCTCATGCAATCTTGTTTTAGGCAATCTCATGCTATCTTAGTCTCTTGCATTCTTTTTGTAGACAATTTCATACCATCTTGCAATCTTGTCGTTATTTTCATTATTGTCATAGTCATATTAGCATCTCATTTGACATAATTTAGACATAGTTCATGCTCACTAGTTGCATATTAGCATAGTATTTGCATGTTGTTATATCAAATCCTTCAACATTTTCTTAGATCTTATCATTGTCATTAGTTTTCTCATCACAAATCTAAGGGTAACATCATATTTGCAGCAAATTGAGAAGGTGTAATGGAGGTCAGCCATGGAGATTGAAGACATTTGGTGAGATCTTTCATTTTGTTTTCATGTTTCTCCTTTGCACTTCATTACTACTTTGGGCTTTTATGTTTATGCATTTGATTTGCTAACCCTAGGATAATTTCCCTTAGTTACAGGAGTTACTAACCAAATACATGCAAAGAGGGAATATTTATGGAGGATTGTCCAACTAGTAAAAAGATCCCATAAGGAATTAGGCAACGGGAAAGAAACATTTGACTTCCCCATAGAAAAACATTTAGAAACATCCTTGTAGTGGATCTTCTTTATTGGATTCTATTAATTTTTAATGCATAATTGTGGGATACCAATTTTTTAATAAATTCCTGACTTCAAATCCAACTAATTATTTCACATGACATATCTTTACACTTGTACTTGTATATTGCATCCTCCTACATCCCATCTTGCACATTATTTAGATATACCTGAAGATGATTAAAAGGATAAAAGGACATAAAATAGAAGATAAAAATGCAAATAAATAACCATTTACCTTGCCTTTACCTTTCTCACGTCATGGATTGAGCTGAAGTAGATGCACCCATTTCTACATGATGTTCTCCTTTTGATGTTGTTATAGTTGGAAGGAATGTGGTTGTTGATACAAGCATCATGATGTTGGGATTGAGGATTAATGGAAAAAATAACAACATAAGGATGTGATGAAGGTAGATTGATTAGATGATAAAAATGACAGAATAAGGATGTGATGAAGGTAGATTCTTAAAATGAGAGAAAATACCTCAATTTATAGATTTTTGATGTGTGGAATCAATGGCCAAGATGCATTGACTAAATGGAGGTTCAAGATTGAATGAGATGATGGAGGCTTGGCCTTGTGACAATTGTCACAAGAGGAAATGAGGTGTAAGAGAAAGGTGTTCTCATACATGTGTGAGCATACATAGGGAAGACAATGAAATAGACATGTTTATGAAATGCGTAAGAGATAGGGCGGCTTGGAAAAGTGGAATGTCTATGAAATGCGCAAGAGGTAAAGTGACATGTCTATGACATGTGTAAGAGGTAGGGTGACCTCACATGTGTGAGAGATATGGTCACACATGTGTGAGCAAGGGGTAGGAGAAGTAGGTTAGGACACTTGTCACATGGTGACAAGTTTATATTGTGATCCATGTAGATAGATTCAAGGACTAGGATTGAGTGGGGAAGGATTAATATTGAGGTGGAATTAAATAATAAGAAAATGGTAATGAAGGATAATTAGAATAAATCAATAAATTAAGTAGGTAGTAATTAATTTATTTAGTTAGAGGATTTGAGGGATAAGTTAGATTTAATAAATGTAAATTTATTTAATTAAGGGATGATATAAGGACAAATTAATTAATTAATCAAATATTATTTATTTAATTTATTGATAGAATGGGGTAAAGTCAAGTGTGGTTGGTTATGGACATATTTAGGTGTCAACATTTTTCCCCTTTTTGATATAGTGTCATGAGTGTAAGGAGTGACATTGTATCAAATAAGAATAAAATATAGTGGATACAAAGCCCGATGAGGACTAGTGGCATGATGCCCCAATCATTGGTAAGATGAGGAAGGATAACAAAGAGGTATTGGTATTCCCCTCGAGAGGATATGACGCTTCAAAGAACACATGCGTGCTCTTGAAATGGAAAGGAAGACTAGAGGATGATGTATAGAAAAAGGATGGAATTTAGATATATAGGTAGAGAGAAATGATGAATAATAATCATGCTATAGTGGTATAAGAAACCTAGATTTTATATTGTACTTGATGTTGTGCACCAAGGTATAAGGAACTAGGGTGAAAATGTGCCAAGTACATGATCAAAAAGGTCAAGTGCAAACATATATGCCTTATAACACCATGATATGGAAGACCATGATGGCCTTGTGGCAATAGAGTGAAAAGACCATGATGAATACAAAAAATGATAATACACACAAGCAACAAGAAGGTATGAACACTAAACCAAAAAAAACCAAGATAATGCCCCTAGTCAAGTTGAAAATCAATTGATTGATTGATGATGATGATGAGGATAGAAAATTTAATGATAATAAAAATGCATACCCCAAGGATTGTGTTCTTAACAATAAGAAAAACATGTGGATTCACTAGATTAATATATCAATGGATTTCAACTTATTTAGATCAAAATGATGGATTTCTTTTGGATAATGGGATAGATTGCAATATTGGATTGCATGGATTAGGATTTATTGCATTTGGATGGATTGATTGGGATTCTTGGATTGGATTAGAATGATAGATGAAGGATAATTGGATTAGGTAGGATAAATAGTTGATAAATGAATGTGATATTATATGAGTGGATGGTAGACAGAAAATAGATGGATTGGATAGGATATGATAGGATTATTAGGATAGAGGAATGGATGGGATCCAATGACAAGGGAGAACAAAGGTTTGGTAAAAGATGGAAAAATAGATGGATTTACTAGATATGAGATAAGGGGGATTAATTGGATGGAGTAAAGGTTAAGAGGATGGTGGATGAAGGATAGGAATATGGAGCTCCAAGGGCTATGTTGTCAAGGAACAAGATGCCCCACACTAGAGGTAGTGAAATTATGGATGGAATATGGTAAAAGATGCATGAGATGTAAGGATAGGAGAGAAAGGTTTCCTTTTCTAAAGAATGTATGGATATTTTCCCCCTAACTCTCTATCAAGATCAAGGCTGAAAAGAGAGGATAAAGTTGATATGATGGGGGGATGGAGATAGGATAAGAGATATGATATGTTGGATAATAAAGGATATGGATAAGATATGGATGGATGGATAACATGGAGAATCCTTATCAAGATCAAATATGGGAAGAAAGGATGGATTTAGATAGGATGAGGAATATGATATAAGATTGGTAGGATATGTGATGCTAATGACAATATTCAGCCTTGTCAAAATCAAAGGTGCAAAATGGGGATGGACATAGATAGGATGATGGATAGGGGATGAAGGATAATGAAATGTGTATAAGAGGTGATATGTGTTAATCTTGCCCTAAAGTGTAGAGGAAAGTGGATGGGGGATTACACATGACACTTGTTTGCCAGGTTTTCATCATGGTACTTGCTGAAGATGCCACAAGAAGTGGTTTTTTCCATTGAATGAATGATTTCTCTTTACTTTTATCATCTTTTTATTTTTTTCATTTTTCATTTTTTCTTTTTTGGATTTATGGAATAGAAAATATATGGATAAGGATGAGGATAAGAATGTGGATAGTTGTAATTGGAAGATTGTGGATAGATGATGGAGATATGGAAGGACTCAAGAATATAGTTCCATGGATGATATCCCTTGAAGATGTATGGAAATTGACCATGGTAATTATAAGTATGATTATAGACATTGGTAGAAGGATGGTAAGGGGATAAAGGGATTTATGCAAGTACTTGGATTAAAGGATGATGATGGGGGATGGATTTTGGATAGTAGATGGAGGTTTGTAATACTTTTGGATGGAAATGTTGGAAAAATCAATATTGGCACACACCTTGAAGTGTGGTGGATTTGTGGAAGAGAAGTGGATTTTGAGTTTGGAGATTGAGATAGAGGAGTGGATATGGATTTTGGGGCATAGGGGCCCAAAATAGATGGAGGAGATGATGTAGGAATTCGGGTAGTGTATTTTGGGACATAAAGGTCCAAAATAGATTTGGAATATGGAGGATTGGATGCTTTTGGAGGATTAGATTTGGAAGCCACTTTTTATTTTTCTTTGAGATACATCGCTTCTATTAGCAGTTTGGGAATCCACATGATTTTTGACTTGATTTTTGATTCTTGGGCCTTTGTGACCATTTTTATTTAAATTTTTTCTTTTGGATGATATTTTTCTTTGTTTTAGCATGTCTTTTTGATGGGACATGGTGATCCTTATATTTATGTGGATTTTTGGATTAATGAATTTTATATTTGGTATCCAAATTGCTTCCAAGAGAAATGTGATTGGTGGAGGGAGAAGAATGATATGGATGTTTGATGGATGGGTGTATGTAGGTAGGATGTTGGAAATGCTTCAAGTATGTGTGCATCTTTTGATCTTAATTTGGGATTTGAGGTGATGGGTAAATAGGATAGTGGTATTTTGGAATAGGAGTGATAGGTGGTGGAATGTAAGGACCTAAGACAAATGGAAGAGATGGACTTGGTTTTGGGACATAGGGACACAAAATGGATGGAAGGGATGAAGGATATGATTTTGGGACATAGGAACCCGAAATAGATGGAAGAGATGAAGTATTTTTCTTAGGAATATAAGGACCCAATATGGATTTGGAGGATGGTGGTTATAAATATTTAGACTTAAATGGAGGGTTGTGAGATTTATGAGTACCAACATCTTGAGATTGATTGACACAGCTATTAAATTTAGGATTTTCGTGTATTTGGATTGAAGATGAATAAAAAGTATAAAAGAAAAAAAATAGAAAATAAATGCAAATAAAGAACAATTAGGTCTTGCATTTTATCTTTTCATTCCATGGATTGAGTTGAAGTAGATGCACCCATGTCTACTTGATGTGATTCTTTATGATGTTGTATTTGGATGAAATGTGATTTTTATACCAGTGACATGGGATTGGGATAGAGGATTGATAGAAGAAAGTAGCAACATAAGGATAAGATGAAGGTAGATTCTCAAAATGAGAGCAAATGTCTCAATTTATAGATTTTTAATGGGTGGAATCAATGGTCAAGATGCATTGACTAAATAAAGTGTCAAGATTGAATGAGATAATGAATTCTTAGCCTTATGACAACTATCACAAGAGGAAATGAGGTATAAGGGCAAGGTGTGCTCACACATGTGTGAGAACACATAGGGAAGACTATGAAAGAGACATGTCTATGACATGTGTAAGAGATAGGGTGGATTGGGAAAGTGACATGTCTATGGCATGTGTAAGAGGTAAAGTGGCATGTCTATGAAATATGTAAGAGCTAGGGTGGCCCCACATGTGTGGGATATATGCTCACACATGTGAGAAAATGGTAGGATAAGTAGGTTAGAACACTTTTCACATGGTGACAAGTTTAGATCTTGATCCATGTAGATGGATTCAAGGGATGGGATTGAATGGACAAGGATTAATGGTGAGATGAAATTAAATAATAAGAAAATGGTAATGGAGGTTAATTAGCATAAATAAATTAATGAAGTAGGTATTAATTAATTAATTTAGTTGGAGGATTTGAGGGCTAATGCTAGATTTAATAAATGTAAATTTATTTAATTAATGGATGAAATAAGGATGAATTAAATAGATAAATAAATATTATTTATTTAGTTGATGGATAGAATAGGGTAAATTCAAGTGTTTTCATAATTTTAATTTGGTATATGTGATGATGAGGTGTCATTATTTTATGATACATATTTCCCACCCTCCATCATCATCACATATGACATGATATATATACATGTGCAATTATAAGAAATGTTGAGAATGATATTTTTATTATGTAAACTACCTCATTGCTAGGATTAGAAAATTAGAATGATATATATTGATACTTAAGCACAAAGAATTGAATCACAAGATGAAACTACAAAATTATTTCATTATCCTTTCTCATGTAACATTTTGACTTATTCTTAAAAAAATAGATTATTGGCACCTTATTTTAAATATTATGATGGTAGATTTGATCCATTACAACATACATACAATACTTCCAAGTTATGTTCTTTAATTCATGAGAATCAATTTCTCACTAAGGTGCTCTTGTCAATCTTGAGAGATCATGCACTTTCTTAATTTTATTCATTTCCTCATACTTTTCTTATATTTAATTCTTTAAGAATATTAGTTATAACATTGAGTTTAGGACATTTATATCTCAATTCAATGTGCAAACAAATATATAATTAAACTAAATGCTCAAACCTAGAAATAACATCCTACTACATGCTAAAAACTTATATTAATTAGGAAATAAAATATTTTTAGAATAATATTAAAAATAGGAAGGAAAATATGCATACCTTGTTTCTTTCTATGATAATTTTCCAAATTTTGATCGCACCTCTGTTGTTCTCTTTCTTCTGAATTTTTTTTGAATCTTATTTTGTCTTTTTGATACTTGTACTATTTTCTTCTTCAAGTAAAAGATGACTTGAAAAATCCTCTACCAAAAGTTTTATTCTCCAAAATATGCCTTGATTGATAAAAATGCAAAGTTTTCTTCTCCAAAATCTGCCTTGATTGATAAAAATCCAAAGTTTTCTTCTTCGAAATTTTCCTTGATTGATAAAAATGCGAATTAATCGTGCAATGTTGATCTATGAAAAAATGAGAAAACAAGTTCATATTTATATGCATATGAAATTAAAAATAAAAATGAAAATAAATTGGTTGGCCAAGGGTTAGCACGAATTTGATTGTTAAAAAACATTTTAATTATCCACCTTCACTCGAACCCACTTTACCACATTTTTTAATATTATTTTAGGGGGGGGGGGTTCAAGCGAATCCCCATTCAAGTGAAGCCCCTTTCACTCGAAGGGGTCTAGGGGGGTTCACTTGAATCCCCCTTTTTTGCCCTTCTCCCCCTCCTCTAGCAAATTTTTGCAAATTTTTAGCTTTTAGAGCTCGGTTTGAAGATGAAAATGGAATCAACTTCAGACCTTAACTGGATGATTATAGTCCTCAAAACGAACTATCCATCAAGTATAATTTTAATATATTTTGGTTTTATTATGTATTTTTTTTAGTTTAATTAAACATATGTTTTCACCGAAAATCAAGCTCTCTATTCTGGGTATGTGTAGGATCATCATGGAAAAAAAAGGCCTTAAGTGGCAATGAAAATTCAGAAAAATTAGAATTAGGCAACTTGACGTAAAAATTTGAATAAGTTATCTATATTATTTGAAAAATATGTAAGAATAGAATTTGTGGAAAATTGAATGTAGTTTCTAAACTACTAGGTTTATTTAAAAAAAAAGTCTATTTGGTGAAAATTTGAAATTTCAATGCAGTACTACTTAAATTTCAGGGAAAATAAGAAGTAGGTGTATGTCTGACCAATCCCTAACACAATAAAATGATAATATTTTTATATATTTTAGATATAAGTAGAGGACTCATATCCGGATGTGATGCATATTTTTTGTAATTTTTTTACAAGTAAATAATTAATTATGAATTTTTTATTAAAATTTTAAAAAGTATAAAAAATCGTATGTATGACCACCTTAACTTGGTCAAAACTTAATGATTTTTTTTTAATACTATAGTATGTGAATCATAGAACGCGACACACAGTTTTGGATTAAAAAAATATGATACCGCTTTGAAAGTTATAGATGTTTCTTTTTCTAATCACTTTTACTAATCAAGACTTTAGTCATAATTCTAATAGAAAATGAATAATAATTATTTATTAAATTCAAAGTAAAGAATAATAATTTATATTGCTGTTAAAGCCGAGAATCTCCTTTACAAACCCTTTTCATTTCCCATCAATTTTGGCTAAAAAAAAAGTCATCAGCCACATGGGTGAAGTCTAGAAAAACAAGGTAAGTTGTTAAACACGTTTTTTGTGTTGAGTTCTTAGGATTGGCATGTCCTAGCCAAATTCCAAAGCAAGCCCGAGGCTAATCCCTAGGCAATAAATTTTGTGTCAGAAATATCAGATACATGATTCAAATCGGATATCTGTTTCAAATTGGATATCCGATTTGGTTTATATATGACTTTAAAAAATGTTATACACTTTATAATATATGATTTAGAAAATGCATTAAATAGTTTATAGTTTATTTTAATATATCTAGTTTAGAATATACAATATAGTTTATATTTTAATATATCATATACAATTTATGATAATCTCTTACATAATTATATAATATATATAATATATTATATTATTATGTATAATATTTCTATATTATTTCTATATTTAAGTTAATATATATATATATATATATGTTACTAATATATAAAATATTATATAACTAATTAATATTACTA
>VDFB02047397.1:127791264-127875630 GCA_007258455.2 Sequoia sempervirens
GCTTGAGAAAGAGGAGAGAAAAAGGGGGGTTGAGGGTTTAAGGGTTTAGGGTTAATGGTTTAGGGTAGAGGGTAGAGGGCATATGGTTTAGGGTAATGGTTTGAGGGTACATGGTTGAAGGTTTAGGGTTGAAGTTCTAATGTATAGGGTAGAGGGTATATGTTGGTGTAATTAATTATTTAATTACACTTTAGCATAAGTTTACTTAGGCATATTCTATTTTCTAGGTTAATAATTATCCTTATCTTGTTTAGTTGTCTTTTTGCTCAAAATAGGATTAGGTTTGTGCATGTCTTGCTATTTGCATGATTTCCTTTTTAAAGGCTTTTTCATTATTTGTAAAACAATTTCTTTCAATATCATAATGCTGATTTTTTCTTGCACAAACTTGCTCAGAGAGTTTACAGAACATATTTCTTTTTATTATCAATATCTATTGCATGTGATAGGTGATTGCTTGCAGGTGATTCTTGGGGACTGTGAAGTTGGTTTTTCAACTTCTACAGTATAGGGGTTGAGGTTTGAGGGATTAAGGGTTGAGGGTTGAGAATTGAGGGTTGAGAGTTTAATGTGTAGGGTAGTGGGTAGAGGGTTTAAGGGTTGAGGGTTGAGGTATAGGGTTGAGGGTGAAATTGGAAATCTAACTTGGCTTGTTTGAGGAAATGGGTCTCTCGATGGTTTTACAAATCATCGAGAGACCCCATTTCTTGAGAAAATGGGTCCAAGAAATGGGGTCTCTCGATGATTTTACAAATCCTTGAGAGACCACATTTCTTGGACCCATTTTCTCAAACAAGCCAAGTTAGGATGCCAATTTCACCCACTAGCTTGCCAATTCGGTGAAATTAGCAATGTAGTGGTTTGTTTGAAAAAATGGGTCTATGAAATGGGGTCTCCTAGTGATTCACATCAATGGGAGACCCCATTTCTTGGACCCATTTTTTTTAACAAGCCAAGTTAGGATTCCAATTTTACCCACTAAATCTAGTTGACATTCTATATCCATCGAATTCAAGTGCATGTCAGTCATTCTTGTGGGTTTTGCTTCTTAGGTCCCCTTCACCCTCTCTTATTTTGGCTTGGTTGTTAATAGCTTTTGTATCTGACTTTGCCATGGAGGATAAAGAAATGAGGGAGCTTCTTATACCATGCAGAGTATGTAGTCATAAGTGTTATAAAACTCATGGAAAAGACCACGATATGGAGAGCTTTGATGGTTCTACCTCTTTCTTCAAAGTTATGCTTGGAGACTTCATAGATAAATTGGTAAGTTTTATACTTGTACTCTAATTTTTTCATTTTTAAGAAATTTCTCTTACACTATTTACAACCTGTGAAAATAAAATTATGTAATATAAATTGTTCCTGCATTTGTTTCACAGCTCATAAATGAGAAATACAAACATATGGTGTTGCAAGGCTTAGGTGGGAAGGAGTGGGAGGTGGAGTTAATGAGTACAAACAATAGACTAGAATTTTGATATGGCTGGAAATAATTTTTCAATTATTACAGCTTGCGATTGGGATATTTTGTTGTGTTCAACTACATAGTGAAGTTGTACTTGGAGGTTCATATGTTTGGAAGATTTGGGTGTGTGAAAACTATCAGTGTTGTTCATGTTGAAAATCCAAACATTGATTCAAACAAGAGATGTCCTTCTACAAAAATATGTAGTTTAAATCAATTTCTGGGAAATAATTTTCTGATTATTTTTTTTTTTATGAGAAAAATAACCATGAGTCTAAAGCGATGGCTGAAAATCGAAGAAGTAAAAGGAAATCCTTATTTCTTGGTAAGAAAATTTTTTGTCCAAAAATATAGAGCTTGTTAAATTTGTATGTTCTATAACTAACTTTTGGAGTTGGAATTTGAATTGTAATTTTATAAGTAACAATAAAGTGAGTTTTATTGTAGGAAATTCATCCAATGAGCTTTCCAATTTGGTGAAATTGGAAATGTAGTGGCCTATTTAAAAAAATGGGTCCAAGAAATGGGGCTCCCTTTCAAACAGGCCAAGTTAGGATGCCAATCTTATCCACGAGCTTTCCAATTCAATTAAATTGGCAATGTAGTGGCTTGTCTAAGAGGGATATGAGTAAGTGAGAGAGACTTGAGAGAGGGAGAGGGGGTAAGGGTTAAGGGTAGAGGGTAGAGGGGAGAGAGATAAGAGTGAGAGAATTGAGGGTATAGGGTTGAAGACCTATATGGTTGATGGTTTAGGGTATTTGGTGAGGGTAGAGGGTAGAGGGTTTAAGGTTTTAGGGTTTAAGGGTTTAGGGTTGATGGTTTAGGGTTAAGCATAAAGGGTTTAGGTTTTAGAGAAATGTAGTGGACTATTTGAAAAAATAGGTCCAAGAAATGGGGTCTCCTAGTGATTTATATCACTAGGAGACCCCATTTTTTCAAATAGGCCAAGTTTTTGAAAAAATGGGTTCAAGAAATGTGGTCTCTCGATGATTTCACATAGGCCAAGTTAGGTTGCCAATTTCACCAAGTAGCTTTCCAATTTAGTGAAATTGGAAATGTAGTGGCCTACTTGAGAGAGATAGGAGTGAGTGAGAGAGAGTTGAGAGTGGGAGAGGGGATAAGGGTTAAGGGTAGAGGGGAGAGGGGAGAGAGATAGGAGTGAGAGAGAGAGTTAAGAGATGGAGAGGGGGTAGGAGGGAGAGACTTAAGAGAGAGAGAGGGAGGGAGTGAGTGGGAGAGAGATAGAGGGTAGAGGATAGAGGGTATAAGGTTTAAGGGTAGAGGCAAGAGGGGAGAGAGATAGGAGTGAGAGGATTTAGAGAGTTGAGAGAGGGAGAGGGTGTATGAGGGAGAGACAAAGAGAGAGAGGGAGGGAGTGGGAGAGATAGGTAGTGAGATAGAGTGCAAGAGAGGGGAGTGGAATGGAGTGACCTAAGAGAGGGAAAGAAAGAGGGGAGTGGAGTGAGAGGGAGAGGGTGAGGGAGTGACCCTAAGAGAGGGAGAGATATAGAGGGTAGAGGGAGAGAGATAGGAGTGAGTGAATGAGAAGAGACAGGTTAATGACAGAGAGAGAGGGAGGGAGTGAGAGATATAGAGGAGTAGAGGGGAGAGAGATAGGAGTGGTGGGGAGAGAGAGAGGGAGGGGTGGGATAGAGATGGGGTAGAGGGGAGAGAGATAGGAGTGAGAGAGAGAGAGAGTTGAGAGAGGGAAAGGTGGTAGGAGGGAGAGAAGAGAGAGAGGGTAGAGAGGAGAGAGATAGGAGTGAGTGAGTGAGAGAGAGAGTTGAGAGAGAGAGGGAGGGAGGGAGTGGGAGAGAGATAGAGGGTAGAGGATAGAGGGTATAAAGATTAAGGGTAGAGGGTAGGGGGAGAGAGATAGGAGTGAGACACATAGAGAGAGTTGATAGAGGGAGAGGCGGTAGGATGGAGAGAAAGAGAGAGAAGGGGGGAGTGAGAGAGAGATAGATAGTATAATTGTCAAGGGTAGATGGGAGAGAGATAGGAGTGAGAGAGAGAGAGAGTTAAGAGGAGAGGAGGTAGGAGGGAGAGACAATAGAGAGAGTGAGGGAGTGGGAGAGAGATAGAGGGTATAAGGGTCAAGGGTAGAGGGTAGAGGGGAGAGAGATAGAATTAGGGTATAAGGGTTAAGGGTAAAGGGTAGAGGGGAGAGAGATAGAATTAGGGTTGAAGGGTTGAGGATTTAAGGGTTAAGGGTAGAGGGTATAGGGGAGAGAGGAGAGGGAGAAGAGAAAGAAGGAATGAGTGAGGGTATAAGGGTTAAGCATAGAGGGTACAGGGGAGAGAGATAGAATTAGGGTTTAAGGGTAGAGGGGAGAGAGATAGGATTAGGGTATAGAGGGTATAGACAAAGAGAGAGAAAATAAATCTATTAAAAGAACTTTCTCATAACATGAGCACGTTTTGAAGAAGTAGAGATATGACTATTTTAGCAAGAAATAACACACTCACATTATAACGCGAGCACATTTTGGCTTGCTCTAAAAATGGTTAAAAATCTCAATATACCCATGATCTCAAGGCCCATATTCTGCATATTCTCCTAGTTCTACACGTACTCCAACAAAACGTAGCTTTTTGATGATGTTGTGAAGTGTGTACGCATTTTTTTCACATTCCACCACCTTTTTCATGATATTTCCACCACCTTTGCATGAAATAGTAGAGTTTTCACATTGAAAGTAATATAAAATCAATTCAAGTTTGAATTCCAATGAAAATTGATATACAATTGAAGTTTGGAGGGGAACAAGCTTTTGAAAAAGTTAAATTGTTGAGGATTTTGAAGAAAGAAGAAGTAAAGGCTACATAATTGGGTAGAACTCCTCCATTTGAAACTCTAGTTTTTTAGGTATGTGAAGTATTTACACATTTTCTTTCATTCTATTATTGCTTGCTTTCATTTTTTCTATTTTGCATATTCCATGTTGATCATTGTTTGTTTGTCATTATAACCTAAGGTTGTCAATGCACATTTTAAATTACACAATTATATACACTTTCCAATTACATTTTTAATCCACATCTCTTTGAGGCATTTTTTTTATTTAACAATTGACTTACCTTGTGTATGCTTCCACATTTTGTATACACATATATATGACATAAGTTTTAAGGAAGTAAAATAAAACATCATTTCTCAATCCTTTATTATGGATGTGCATACCACTCTCCAAAGCTTTCATTGAAACATATTTTTTCAAATAGTTATATCAACCAACCGATTGCCTTGTCTATGCTACCGAATTTTCCATACATGTCTCTAAAAAATTGGAATATATACTCCTCCCACATTGATAGCTCTTTGAAGTGAAATGAGTTTTTGGTGAATTGTCAATCATTAAACTTGTCTCCAAACCTTTATCAAACTAAAAAAAATCTCAACAATCATCATTCTAACAGGAACAAAGCAAAAACTTGATTAGGAAACTCTAAATCCATCCATTCATTCAACATGCACCAATTTACTATTCAAAACAACTTGCTCCACAAGGAAAAATGACAACAAACCAACCATTCATGCTTATAATCTTTTACTAGACTTCCAAGACACTATAATCATCATAATTTAGATGAAATAAGCCAAATACCTTGTGAGAAACTCTAAAACATTCAATCTTGATCAACATGCATATTGAAGTCACCAATTTGCACCATGTTTCCACATTACTCAAAACACCAAAACAACAAATTTTCTTTCTAAACTTTTTTCCAAGCATTAAGACATATCTACGAACAACACTTAGACAAATTCAAACCAAAATCCATCACTCAAATCACTATTTTTACATAATTACTCTTTATACCAATCGAGGCATTGAATTCCTAGTAGGTTTCCAAATCCCTAAATTAGGTGTTTCTCTTAACCAACCTTAAACATTTACAAACCAAAATAATATTCAAGAACCCTTTTCAACCTTATTTAATATACCTGAACAATAGGGTATGTTACTTTTGAATATATATAAAAAAATGACTGTCCCACAATAGAATGCACCAAATTAGGTCAATTTTGTGAAGCAACTATTAAAAAAACAACTCCAAACCATTAAATAACCTTGGCTAGCATTGACATAGGATTCAAAACTTTGATTTCACCAACTTTGAGAGATAGAAAGACTCAATAATGCACTATATTGTAAAACCCTCATTCTAGGTCATCATTGTCTAGATATGATAGGGGTTTATAGGAAATAGACCTTCCTAGCCTTATTTTACTTAACCTCTACTTCAAAAATATTCCAAATGATCTAAAAAAACTATAGAAACCAATTCTCAACCATCTTGTAAGCATCTACAACAAATTCTACTATGGAGCCATCATTTTCCATGGTAAAACTTAGAAATTCTAGGACTTATAACCCCAACCACATTCCTAACTTCTCTACAATCAATCAAGGCTTCTAACATCTTGATTTTAGTCCAAAAAAACTCAAAAATAAAAATAAATTCTACTTCCCCCAAAGTTTACATACATTTCCCTACTCAAACCTCACCATTTCACTCAAAAATGCATATTTTCACCACTAGGGCATCATGCCTAAACCCTCAAACAACTTCCTCTATTCTTGAGAATCATTCAAACATCTATCCCTAACATTTCAGACCTATCCCACCTAGTTACATAAATTACAGAGGGTGGGATAGGTTTTATTTCATTGTGGACAACTACAAACCCTTAAAACTAACACTTTTTGAAATGACAACTACAAACACTTTTTGAAATGACAACTTTTAATATTTTGTAAAAGTTTGCAACTTTTAACTCTCTAGCCTGCTATAGGATGATTGTAAGTATTTTTTATGAAGCCTTGAATGACATATATTTTATTTATTTTAATGGATACAATTTTTAGGAACTAATATTCATCTCATTACCATGCTATAGGTAAAATTATTTGCCATGCCGAAGAAACGAACAAGGAATAAACTAGCAAATGAAGAGTATGAAACCTTCAAAGAAAAGGAGAGAGAATGGTTGAGGGAATATCATGAAAAGAAGAAATTGGATATGATTGACGAAAACAAGCCAATTGAAGAGCAACCTCAACCATCAAAAAGAGAACAAACATTGGCAGCACAAAGGGCACAAATGCAAAAGCATCATGGTAGGACAAATTCAGATACCATAGTTGGAGAAACACCCTCTACAACATGTGAATATGAAGGGGCGCCATTAAGCACAAGTGAATATGGAGGGAAACCATCTACCACAAGTGAATATGGAGGGACACCATCTACCGCAATTGAATAAGGTTGGACACCATCCACCGAATCTCAAGTTGAGAGTACATCATCACTCAGATTTGAAAAAGAAGGTATGCCATCATCCCCACATGAACCTCAAGGTATGTCTTCTACTCCACCCTCGATCAAAGGTACACAATCTATCCCACCTCAATTAAATATTGATGAAATTGCTAATGTTGAGATGTATGTATGTAGGAAAACACCACCTAGAATTTTGCATAGAAAGCCAAAGTATTTGATTAATATTGATGAGGATATTTGCAACACCTAGAAGGTAAGATTCCAACATGAACTTGTAGAAGATATGTTGATAATATTTGGAAATTATTCTTTGAAATGCTAAATAAGACCCCACGATGTCAACTATTTGTTGAAATAATGTGGGGTTTAAAGTATAGAAACATCACAAAGACTCTTGGGTTGAGAACATCAAATGCATCAAGTGAAAACACTATTGTGAAGAATCTAATGGATGCTTATGAGAGTGTGGGTAAAACCTCACACTCAAAGGATAGTAATGTCACCTGATGTGTCATTACATTGACTTTGGTAAGCTATTAAACAAAGAGAGCTTGTCTCATTAGAAAGATGAGTGAACAAATGAGAATTAGTAGAAAAACTTTATCAAAAGTTGTTTAAAGGCGGAACAGAATTGAGGGCACTGATTCAAATGAATTATGAGCATTCTCAGGGAGAGTGCCAAAAAAATATTAAAAAGTTGTTCAAGCATTGAGAACACTAATTGAAGAGTATTGGAAGAATAACACAAGGCCACCTCTAAATCAAAGGGATGTCGTAAGAAGGAGAACTGGTAGTCGAAACTGTGAGCCACATCCAAAGCATTTTTTGGATATGACTCAAATCCAATTTTTTCATAAATTTCAAAATGATTATCCTCAAATTAGTATTTGTCAAATATTTTTTTAAATGCTTAAACCTTTTTATGTCAAGATAAATCACACATGGTCCACTACTTGTTGCTATAGACTACATATTGAATTTTCTAACCATTATGATGTTTATCATTCTATATGTTTAGATTTGCATACTAATGATGTTTTACAAGATTGTGGCATAGAAGCCCCACCAAAATATTCAAGAGTGTTCTTATTAAAAAAAATTATGTGAAATAGAGGATGGCCAAATATTCTATAGGATAGCATGCTTGGATGGTTCATGTGAGCATTGTGGTGGCTTGCAATGAATTCCAATATGTCAACATATGGAAAGCATAGATGAGGTGGGATAGAAACTAGTAGAGTTTTGGAAGTATAAAATAATGGCATACATTGCAAAAAATGGGTCTCAAGCAAAAAGGTGTGATTTGGTTATTTAGAAGATTCCAGTGTATCAGTTTATGTCCATGTTTTGTGACAATATAGTGTATGATTAGGCAAGAGATACCCATAGAGCCTGATGGATGGACATATAATTCAAGCTATGCAAGGAAACCTTTCCAGTTGGAATCATAGTATCAGTGGTTGAATTTTCAAAGAACTACACTCTACAACCACAACGTGAGGTGTAGTCACAATATTACGACTCCACATAGGTTTCAATATTTGTGCACATAACATTCATTCATGCAGTTGATAGTATAGAGGACCAAAGGAAGGTATTGATGGAGTATCACTTTTATATTAGTGATGATTACACACATTCTATATATTTTGTGCAAGGTTGCTTCTAAATGTTCTACAATAATTTGGATCAGAGGGGTATAACATAAGATCGACATATAACATGGTTAGATAACTGTACAACATAGTTCAAGAACTCACACATGTTCTATTGGTTGTGCATGATGCATGTCACTACAGTTGTTCAACATATGTGGAACTTTTGTGAGGCTAGGCATGGAAAGGGGGAGCATGATAGTGCAGGAGCATGTGTGAAAAGAGCATTAGCATGAGAAGAGTTAAAGTATAAAGATAGTGCAACTTTGACAGATGCAAGATCAACTGTCGAGTGGTGCAATGCTTTGATGGGTGTAGGAAATGAAAGTATGTCTTTAGTTCATAGATTTTTTTGGTTGATGGATGATACTAACATTGCACCATATGAGAATTGTTGTACACTAATAGGATTGAGTGAGCTGCACTCTTTCCTTAGCTCAAATGCAAGTTCATGGATTATCGATACACATAAGATGGCATACTTTTTTTCTTCATGTACAATGCAAGCTTGGAATGATTACGAGTCAAGGGAGTGGGTTTAAAAATGGTTGAAAATTTATCTCAGCCCACTTCACATGTATTTCACTTCAATGACATTGGAACTAACATAGATGGAATCATCAGTCGAATTTGACCATGTATCAGATCTAGTTCAACTAGTAATATATCTACTTGCTTAATTTTTAAAATTTTATATTGTTATCTTACTTTGTAGTGTATTCATAATGTTGACTAATTTCAAGAGATTTCAATGCAATTCGATTTCCACAATCCATATGAAATTAGTTTGTTTCTTCTAGATTTCCACATTGATGAAAAAATTGGAACACAATCGAATCCAAAAGTAGCAAAACTAATTTCAAGAGATTTGCTGTACATATCAATGCGGGGAATGTTTATGCAATTATTGCATATGAAGAAAATGAAGAGGGAACAAACTATTACTTGTGTCATTGTGTTGAGGCCAAAAATAAATTGAAGGCCTGAGTTATAGATGGAGAAAACATCGAATACCCTAGAGGCTCATTTGTTGTTACTGGAACGTGGCTTAGAAGGTACCCACATAAGAGTGTTAAACATTGGTTGTTTCAGGACTTTGAAACTCATCGCAAGATTCTTCATTACTCAAACCTTGTCATGACATCCAATGTTTCTTTGACCAAATATGGGGGGTATACTTTTGAACAAGACCTTGTGGAAGGTCTATGAGTCTGACCATGAGGCAATACTTGACACAATAAAGAGTAGAGTAGACCTGGATGGTTTGTTGGATTAATTTGTAAGTATGCACATTGGTTCTTATTAATTTATACTTGTATGCACATTAATTTTTTTGATGCCAATGCTATCATCTTCTTTTACTTTTCTTATTTGCAAATAACCTACTAAAAATTGATTGGTGTCCCCTTGCAGAAAATGCAGATTTATGAGCCACTCAAGAGAATCTCAACCAAAAAAGAAATTGCAACATCCTTATTTTAATGATCTTGAAAAATCTCAATTATGATTCTAAGACATTATGCCAGTTTGTGTGAAGCTTGGTGAGGGAATTTCAACTTATTCATTTTAAGTTAACCTTATCATGAACACCTATGATGTAGACATTATAAGAGCATCTCAAATTTCAAGTTATTCTATTCATGAGAGGTGTTGTGTGCAATAGGTATCTTGGAACTCCCAATGGAGATGTATGACTAGGAGTGACTAAGTTGAGAGACTAGCATGCCTATTTGTAAGTTCCTTCCATGTATTTTCATTTCATTAAATCCATTTTGGATGCTCTTTATTTTTCTTCTTTTACTTTGCATATTTGTAAGTAAACTACTAAAAATTGTTTGGTCTCTCCTTGCAGAAAATGTTGATTTATGAGCCATCGAAGAGAATCTTAGCCAAAAAAGTAATGCAACATCCTTATTTTTATGATCTTGACAAATCTCAATTTTGATTTGAAGCCATTATAAAAGAGCGTGTGAAGCTTAGAGAGGGAATCTCAAGTTACTTATTTGAAGTTAACCTCATAATAAGAACCTATGATGTGGAAATTATAAGAGAATCTCGAATTTATGAGTGACATTGCAAAATATCTATGAGAACAGAGTTCCTAAGGCATTGTAATGAGATTTACTCAAATATTGAAATTTGGTGTGGGGACATCAAGGTTATTGAGGAAATTTGGTTCATGGAAGTCTTAAGTTAGTTTTGTGTTTTGAGTTTTGTCATTTGAATAAGGTCATATTAGACCAATTTATAATGTAATAAGTCATGTTAGTTGGTTTTGTGGTCATTTTGGAGTTCATGTTGCATATTTTTTTAAATGATGTAAAATTGCAAAAATTGAAAAGTTGTCAATGTGAAAAAAGTGCAAAAAAATGTAAACTTGAAGTGATTATGATAGGAAGTGATTTTGATAGCAATATAGGGATGTGATAAACTCACTTCCACAATACAAAAGGATTCCAACCTCCTTTATTCCCTCAAAACTCAATCTTGGCTTATTTTCAACTTTTCACCTAATGATTCTTGTAGGTCTACGGACCTATTTTTCCCTCGAAATTAACTCTTATAATTCCTTAGCAAACTATACAAAAAACCACCATTTTAGGCACCCATTTAAGCCTTCTTCAACATACATCAAACCCTCATAAGACTCTTTTGGATTAGCTTTCACAAAACAAGAAAACTACATTGTCCACAATGCCAATTAGGCCAAATTAACAAAGCAACCTCCCTTTATTCATCCTTACACATGAAAATCACCATTGGGAAGCATTAACTAGTCTACCAAACCACCAATTCTTCCACTTTTAGGGTATGATATTCCCTCTAACATAATGAACCCTAAAACCCTCTTCTTTCACAAGTTAGGCAAGGGTTTATTGAAAAACCATACTCCAAACCTTCCTAGAGCCAACCAAAACCTGAAACACCTTCAAAAATGTCTACAAAAGCTTAAAATTTTAAGAGATATTTCTACGCTCAAATATTTACTCAAACCCTAGCACTAAACCACCATTTTCTACTAAAAAATGTACCATTTGACATTTAGGGCATCACCTAAAAACCCTCTATTTTCCTCCCTTGCACACATGTTTTATAACCATAACTAAGCCTTTCCATTGAGTTATAGAAGAATATAGCGGGTGGAAGGATTAATATAACATTTTAATGCACTCAAAACCAGGTTAAAATAGGGTATACAAATCGACCCTTAGTAATTGGCTTCTAAAATGCAAAAAATCACTTGAAATTCAACCAAAACAAAACTAAAATGGATTTAAGTCTACTTTCCACTGAATTCCATCCAAAAAAAGAGCACAATCACCCTATACAAAATTTTACAATTCAAGGAAACATCAAATTTCTAGTAAAAATATAGAAAATTGCAAGGAAATAATGAATTTTATTGATCTTCTTCTAAGTACATCTCCAACTTCAACCTTGAACCAAAAATTGTGGATTTACACTAGGCATAGTACATTTACACTAGGTATGGTCCTCTTTTGCACCCAAACATCTGAAATTTCTTCGAGCTTTGTTCAACTAGGTCTATCCCTTAAGGGTTGAAAGTGCAAAATGGTAACAATCTTTGATGGGGTATTACTCAGAAATCATGGAACTTATGAAATATTCTTTTGAGCCTATGAGATCACATTGGACCCTTCTATAATAATATCTCTCAGTTTTTTTTCCTCAGAGTGGTTTTCTTGTGGTGTCCAATTTTCACTTGATGAAAAAAGTGTTAAGTGCAAGTAGTGCAAAGTGGTACAACTTTCATTCTTAAACTCGTGTGACAAAACATACTATTCAAATGCATCATAATAGATATTTTTATGCTAAGCATGGTCCTCTTTCACGCCCAAACACATGGAATCACTCTGAGCTACATTCAGCCGAATCAATCCCTTAAGAGTTCAAAGTGCAAAATGACTGCAAAATTCAGCATATTGTTATTCAGATAACATGATGCTTAGAAAATTCTTATCTGATCCTATGGGATTGTGTTGGTCTCCTCTACAATGACCTCTCTTGGTTTTCTCTATCATGGAGGTATTTTCCCATGGTGGTTAATTTTCACTTGGGGAAAAGTTATCAAATGTAAGTAGTTGAAAGACACAAAATCATGTAACTTTCATTTTGTAGCTCGTGTTACCAAACAAACTATTCCAACACATTAAAATAGGTATGTTTATGCTATGCATGGTCCTTTTTCATACCCAAACACGCAGAATCACTCCAATCTATGTTCAACTAGATTGATCCCTTAAGGGTCCAAAGTGCAAAATGGCTGCAAACTTCAACATGTTGTTACTTGGATATCGTGAGAATTAGAAATTTCTCATCTAATCCTATGGGATCATGTTGGGCCCCTCTACAATAACCTCTCTTGGTTTTTTCTATCTTAGAGGTATTTTCCTATGGTAGCGAATTTTCACTTGGGAAAAAAGTTGTCAAATACAAGTAGTTGAAAGTTGTAAAGTGGTGCAACTTTCACTCTATAGCTCGTGTGACCAAAAGATTGTTTCAATGCATCTAAATCGTTATGTTTATGCTAGAAATGGTCCTCTTTCACACCCAAACATGTAGAATCACTCGGAGCTACATTCAACCAAATCGATCCCTTAAGGGTCCAAAGTGCAAAATGGCTACAAACTTTAATAAGTTGTTACTCAAATTTTGTGATGCTTAGAAACTTCTCATTTGATCCTATAGGATCCTGTTGGGTCCCTCTACAATAATCTCTCTCTATTTTTCCATGGTGGAAAATTTTCACTTGGGGAAAAAGTTGTCAAATGCAAGTAGTTGAAAGTTGCAAAGTGGTGCAACTTTCATTTTGCAGCTTATGACCAAACAATCTATTCAAACATATCTAAATAAGTATTTTTGTGCTATAAATTGTCCTTTTCCACACCAAAACACACATAATCGCTTCAAGCTACATTCAACTAGATAGATCCCTTAAGAGTCCAAAGTGCAAAATGGTTGCAAACTTTAGCATGCTATTACTTGGATACTATGATGCTTAAAAACTTCTTATTTGATCCTATGGGATCACATTGGGCCTCTCTATAATAACCTCTCTTGGTTTTCGCTATCTTGAAGGAATTCTCCCGTTGTGGCAAATTTTTATTTAGGGAAAAAGTTGTCAAATGCAAGTAGTTGAAAGTTGCAAAGTGGTACAACTTTAATTATGCAGCTCGTGTGATCAAAAAAAATATTCCAATGTATCCAAATTGGTATTTTTACACTATTCATGGTTCTCTTTTACACCCAAACATGCAGAATCACTCTAAACTTTGTTCAACTAGATCGATCCCTTAAGAGTCTAAAGTGCAAAATAATAGAAAACTTCAACATGTTGTTACTTGGATACTGTGAAACTTAAAAAATTCTTGTCTAATCCTATGGGATCACATTTATCCCCTCTACAATAACCTCTCTCAATTTTCACTATCTCAGAGGAATTTTTCTGTGGTGGCGAATTTTCACTTAGGGAAAAAGTTGTCAAATGCAAGTAGTTGAAAGTTGCATAGTGGTGCAACTTTTGTTATGCAACTCATGTGAGAAAATAGACTGTTCCAATGCATTCAAATGGGTATGTTTACACTATACATGGTCAAAATCGCTCCAATCTACTTTCAACCAAATGAATCCCTTAAGAATCCAAAGTGCAAAAGGGAAGCAATATTTGATGGGCTATTACTCAAAAACCGTTACGCTTAAAAAATATCTACCTAAGCCTATGGGATCATGTTGGACCCCTCTACAATAACCTCTCTTGGTTTTTGTTATCTCAGAGTCCTTTTCCTGTGGTGTCTAGTATTCACTTGATGGAAAAAGTGTCAAATGCAAGCAGCATAAAGTTGCAAAGTGGTGCAACTTTCATTTTGCAATTTGTGTGACCAAAAAAATTACTCCAATGCATCCCAATAGGTATTTTTATACTAGTAATGGTCCTCTTTCACACCCAAACACACAAAATTTCTCCAAGCTACGTTCAACTGATTTGATCCCTTATGATGGTATACAAAACAATCAAAAAGAGAAACATACACACGACGGTTGAGAAGCCAGACTTTTCGACATAAAAAATGTATGATCATTGAAAACTCAAAGTTAGTGGTTGTTGAATATTTTGAAGGAGAATATCCATAAAATATCTTTGTTTCTTTGTTAATTTTTGTGCATTTTATTCATTTCTAGCTTATGTACGGGTTTGTACAATAGTATTTTTCTTGAAGATGATTTGAATCTATTGTAGAATGTTTTTATATTTGATTAGAATCCATTTTTGTGGAACTCTATTAAGTTCCAAGTAGCTTCGAAGTAGATTTCTAAAACAGGTCTAAACTTGCTCATAGAAGGGTTTGAGTGTAATATGTTGAGATAGGCCATTCCACCTATTGTTTAGGTTATATCTCAGTGGAATGGGCCTAATGTAAGTAGGATAGGGAGTAGGAATAAGAAAATAATATTGGTAAAGGCATTGGAAGATATTACTAACACCGCCCCTATTGAAAATTCAGAATTTTGCCTTCAAAGCAAGGCTAGAAGAGGTGAAAAGAAGAAATTGCTTGAGAATAAGTTAGAATAGGTTGAAAATAGGGTGAGGTTGTGGAGTTTGATATGTTCAAAAGGTCTGCAAGGATAGGAGAGGTCAAAAGTATGTTATGGCATGATACCCTAGTTGGGAAAAGAGGGGTTTTGAATGAAAAAGAGAGGCTTGAGGGAGTAAAAGCGGCTAAAGTCAGGGGGCAACATAATTTGGAGGTCAATTAAGCTTGTGAAGGAAGAATGAATAGTTTTGGAAGATTTTTTTAGGTTGTATGAGGTCTATATATAGTATTTTCAATAAACTAGTGAAATTTGAGAAAAGTGAGGGTTTACAAGATAGTGGGGTTAGAGGGCCAATCACACCCTAAAAATTGTGGATTTTGTGGATTTGCATACTGGTAAATGCTACCAAATTGTGTTTACAATTGGAAGAGTGATTGATAGGGTGTTACTTTGTTAAGTAGACCTATTTGGGGGTTTAAGGCATCGTTGAAGCATTAGGTTGAGGGTTTTGTTTCAAAAGAGTCTCATGGGATTTTGAGGCATGTGAAAGTATGTGTTAAAGGGTGTTTGAAAAGAATGAGGGTTGGAGATATTTTATAGAAAATTTGAAAATTATGTCAAGAGAGGTAGGTTTGCTAGCCCACTAGAGAGACTAGGTGAAAAACTGAAAACAAACCAAGATAGTGATTTGGGGGAAGAAAAGTGGTTTGAATTTCTTTGTATGGTGAAAGTGGATTGAAGGCCTCCCTGCCATTGCATCAATCATCCTCAAGTCTAGCAAGCACAAGATTTTTTTCAATTATCCTCCTTGCTCTTACAACAATATACAACCAATTGTAAATGCATACAATGGTAGAACTTCCAAACATTTTATTTTTCCTCAATTAACAACTTTGGTTGTGAAGCATTTTGTCATTTTCATTTGAAATGATTTGTTATGCTTAAAAATTAGAGTCTAAGAGAAACAAGTGATGCTCTCATGTACATTTATTATTTGGTGTGATAAATAAAGTTTCCACGATTGAGTCCATTTCTTATTTGTATTATAAATTATAACATGCTTACTCCCAAGTCTATTTCCTATACAAAAAAAATATATTGCAAAAAATTTGACATATAAATCTTTCGACATGTTTATATGGTGATGGATCCAAAACATAACAATTCATTTTTCACTGAGGATTATGTTGTGAAAATGTTTAAAGACTATTCAAGATAAATGTTTGTATGATAATTTGTCAAAAATTTAACTACTTCATCTACTCTAAATATTATGTTTTGCAAGTGTTGTGAAGATTATGTATCCTTTGCTTAATTGAGTTGTTTCAATCAAAGGATTAAATCTATTAAAATATTTTTATGAATCATTTCATGGAATACCAATTCAAAATATTTCTTTTTTCTTTTAGATAAAGTTGTTTAGTATCAATCAATTAATATTCAAGACAAACTATGAAGGACAACAATGATCAATGCTTGGGCTAACCAATTATTAAGTATATACGTAAATAAGTCAAGCATGTACATGTGAATAAGGGAAGCACAAGTACTCAAAAACATGTAAGCCTTGAATTATACACACAAATACATAGTATACACAAATTAATACAAAGTATATGCATGAATACAAGGTATACACATGAAAACATGAAAGTCACAAAGTATACATTGCAACACACATTTAAGTCACAAAATATATATGTAAGTTGTAAAGTATACACTTGAATAAACGTAACTCATATCTATTGAACCATGAATTTATAATGCAAATATGGACACAATCGATAAAATATATTTGTATTAACCAAATAGCCATGTATGTATACATCAATATATGTTGATATAAGTATAAAATATAGGTAAAAAATAGCCATATAGGTTCATGAGAATGCTAGATAAAATAGTAGGCAAAAACACATCTATCCATAGATATGGATAGGGCAAAATAGTAGGTAGGATCATCATGGAAAAAATAGGCCCTTAAGTGGCAAAAAATTTAGAAAAATTAGAGTTAGACAACTTGACGTAAAAATTTGAATAAGCTATCTATATTTTTCAAAAATGTATAAGAATAGAATCTGTAGCAAATTGAATGTAGTTTCTAAACTACTAGTTATGTTTTAAAGAAAATAAAATATATCTGGTGAAAATTTGAAATTTCAATGCATTAGTACTTAAATTTCAGGGAAAAAATGTGTCTGTCTGACCACCCTAACCAAAATAAAATAATAAGATTTTTTTATAAGATTTTACATATAAGTAGAGGACTCATGCCCCAATGTGATGCATATTATTTTATAATTTTTTTCCAAGTAAATAATTAATTATGAAATTTTTATTACAACTTTTCTAAAAATATAAAAACTCATATGTTTGACCACCTTAACTTGGTCAAAACTTCATGAAATTCAATTTCTTTTTTTAATCCTATAGTATGTAAAGCAGAGAATGTGACACATGTTTTGGATTCAAAAAATGTGATACTATTTGAAAGCTATAGATGTTTTTCAATCAACCTATCAATTAGGACTTTAGTCATAATTTGAATAAAAAATGAATAATAATTACTTATTAAATTCAAACTAAAGCACAATTTATATCGTTGGAAAGCTAAGAATCTCCTTTAAAAACCCTTTTTGTTTCTTCAATTTTGGGTAAAAACATAGTCATCAACCACATACCCATCATATTGCCACTTTTTGGCCGATCATGATCCTGCACATACCCTTAAACTATATATTTATGACTATCATGCTTACTTTTTTCCCTATCCATATCTTGTTCAAAAGAACATGTTTTTAGGATTTTAGCCATAACAACAAGACACTAAACCATTTGATAAAGTTCTTTTGTAGACATGTACAATAACTGTGGTGGGATAGAGAAGGCAGCAAACTATTTGAAAAAATTCCTTAAAGAAATGGGGTCTCATGGTGATGGAATGCCATTACAAACAAATGCACATCATGGAATTCCATCACCATAAGACAACATTTCTTTTAGGAATTTTTTTAGATAGTTCATTGCCTTCTCTATGGTATTATTGCTTACTATTATGCTTTGATAGAAATTTTTCCAATCATCCATCTAGTTTGTTGGAAAACACCTATTTTAGGCTTTTATCCATAGTAGCAAGGAAGTGAATAGTTTGATAAAATGCTTTGGTACACATGTATGGAAAATGTGGTATCATAGAAATGGTGGTGAGTTGTTTGAAGAAATGCCTCGAATAAATCTGGTCTCATGGTGATGGAATGGCATTCCATCACCATGAGATCACATTTTTTCGAGGCATTTTTTCAAACTATTAATTTCCTTGTCTATGCTATTGCTTACTATTATGCTTTGATATATTTTTTCCAAGCATCCATAGTTTGTTGGAAACCACCTTTTTTAAGCTTTTAGCCATAACAATGAGGAAATGAACTATTTGATAAAATGCTTTGGTAGACAAGTATGGAAAATGTGGTAGCATAGAAAAGGCAGTGAGCTATTTGAAAAGTGCCTCAAAGATATTGGATCTCATGGTGATGGAAATCACCATGAGACTGCATTTATTTGAGGCATTTTTTTCAAAAAACTCATTGCCTTGTCTATTCTATCACTTACTATTATTCTTTCATATATTCCTTCCAAGCATCCATAGCATAGACAAGGAAGTGAACTGTTTGATAAGATGCCTCAATAAAAAGTGGTCTCATGGAATGCCATGACAAGAAAATGCAATTGGAAGCTGCTCCTAGACTTATTACTTATGCTATTTGAAGTAATTGCATCACTACTTATATTGAATTTCTAAACAACTATATTGTAGTTGAAATTTTATCATCTATCAATAGCTAGTTATTAGTTATGGATTGTGAAGTAATGCTTTGAGTTTGAATGATATGCAATGTAATGCAATCAATGATATGAATACTACACAAATCCATTAAGTATAATTCATTAGTTAAACTCTTTATTCTATTACCTGTGTGTAGGTTTGACTAAATCAATTGGCACCAAGAGGTGTTCCCTCAAAACCTCCAATATTAGACTATTCAATATCCAAAATCACATATTAAAATATCATTCATAAAACAATACTATTAACATGTAATTATAAATTTATAATTTGTTACTAGTTACATACCCCATCGATAGGTGTATTGCAAAAATAAATAGGTGTAGGGCTAGTGTATCCAGTATCAACATTGTGACCCTGCAATTTTATTAAAATCATAAAACTAAATTAGTTAATCTTGCATTTCAAAATAAAAATTTAATAAATTAAATTCAATGAACATGCTAACTTTTACATGAGTATCAATGCCATGTACACATCATGCAAAATTTCATCTTCCCTCTCCATCTCCATTGCTACAAATGGATCCTATGCAACAACCTCCTAAGTGTAGGTGGGGTCATATGAACAAGTCACTTCACAAGATTGACACACTTGGGATCGAAGCCCACCACTCGAAGACTCCCCTAGATGGCACCGCAGAAGAGGGATGGCATGTTAGATGACACTTTGGCATGTCATGATGGAAGGGATGGTGATGTGCTCATGAGGTAGCCTAGTGAGAGGTCATCTTCCTTGCTGTGTAGGATCTTGCTATGCATTGGGTCTATCTTGATCCAACCCCCCATCTCTCCCCTGGAAGTCCCTCATATCAAAATAATTTGGGATTTTGTTCAAGATGAACTCAGCATATAGTTTCCTAAGGAAATATTGCAGGACTTCACAACTGTTGCATGGCGGGTCATCAAAAATCATGTACCACCTATCCCAAAAATATTTCCTAATCTCTTGGTGGTGGCCCCAATGAATAGGAAACCTCTTCACATTAAGGGAGAGATTTCCATTTGATAGTGGGTTAGTGAATAATGTGCACAAATCAACTTTTATAATTTTTAAATCTTTTACTTCTTTATAATATGATAATTTATCTTGGTAAAAATCCCTAGCTACCTACCTCCTATCCTGCTAACTAGCTAATTATTTGTTGATTGATTCTATTTGTTTTAACATTTCTTGTAGTGAAGTTCCCAAGGTCATTCTTTCTATGGTTGAACCATTTGAATCATTCAACCTCCTAATTAAATCCTCAATTATTTTTTATTGTTCTCAATTTCCCTCATTAAGTTTTGTTGAGTGCTAGGAGGATGTTGAGGGATTGGTGGAGGATATTAAGGTTGTGATTGATTAACTTGGGGATTTTGTTGTTGTTCTTTTTCAATATTTTGTTCCTCTTCTTCTTGTTTGCTTCTTGAGGATTTTGAGAAGGGTTTGTAGGTTGATTAACATCTTCTATAAATTCAAAAAAATAAATATAAAAAGCAACCTAAAACTAACAAATTCAAAACAAAAAACAAACAATCCTTACCTCTCACACCTACTCATCAACATGGTAGCATCCTCACAATGAAATAGCAAGCATTGATGAAGAATTGTGGAAAATACCTCCTTGCAGAATGCGAGCACAAAAAATTGGGGTTTTGGCCATAGGCAAGTGAAAAAACACAATCAAATACAAATTTAATTCATTTTATTTTTTTTTGCTTTTATGAGTGGTCGAGCCTCAGGCTTGGCACACTAAGCCATAACACTAATGCACTCGTGTTATGAGTTTTCAAAAAAAAAAAGTGGTCACAATTGGCTACCCATCTTCATGCACCTGCCCATCATAAAACATCAAAATCTAAAAAAATCATAAAACATCAAAATCCAAAAAATAATCATAAATTTTTCAAAACCCAAAAACATCAGAAAACTTCAAAAATTTCCAAAACTAGAGTTAGAGTTAGAGTTCATCTATGTTAGAGTGGTCGAACTACATTTTCTTTGTGTATTTGCTATGTAGGGAAGGCTCATCTTAAATGAGCTCCTGAGACATTAGGTTAGTCCTTTTAGGTTTGTCCAAATAAAATCATGACCCAGTCCTTTGCCAAATAAAACAAATTCTTGTCATGTCAAACTATGAGGTCTCTATGTGTACAATGTAGGGAAGGCCATCAATCGATGAGCCCTTGAGGCCACCTAGGTCAGTCCTTTAGGGTTTTTTGAGTCTAGTCTTGTTCCTAGTCTACAAGAAATCATCATTCAAACTAAATCATGAATCAATAGGAAAACATAACCAACAAAACCTATCATTTCCCAATCAATAAATCACCTTATCATTAATCAATCAATCTGGTCATTGATCTTATAATTGAAATGGGGAAATATGTCATTCATCTCATTCAGTCCTATCTCTTTTCTTTTTATCAATATGCATCCTTCCTGAGAATATACTTTTTCTTTGGTCAATCTAGTCATTCACCCTAAGTAGGATGCTTCTTTCTTGCAATTAGGTGCCTTGTCAACACTTGTCACTTAGTCAACTTTATTAGATGTGCTCCTTGCCTTAAATAGGATGTGTCTTTCTTGAAACTAGGTATTGTCACAATGGTCAATCACACTTGGTCAAATCAATCAATCTTGTCATCTTGGTCAATTAATCTTTACTTAATTAGGATGTGTCCCTCCTGAAATCAAGTGCAATCAATCAATTCAATTGTTCAACCTTTTTCAAACTATCATCAATCCTTGTCAAACTTATCAATCAATCCTTCTCAACTTATCAATCAAACTCTGTCATCTTGGTCAACTTGATCAATCAATCAAACAATCTTATCAATATCATTGGAAAACACTATCTCTATTGAAATACACTTTGTTGTTATGGATTTCTCTTATCCTTTTGATTGGTTCTTGGTCATGTTACTAGTTACCTCGAGGATGTCTTATAAAAAGGGATTTAGAGGGACAATGATGGATCATAACCTCTTTTCTTTTGTTGTTGTTTGTGGTTTGTCTTGGAAAAAAGATTAGGATAATTGGGTCCTTAGCATGAGATAGGGCATTCCTTGTCTTTTGACTTTGTCTTTTGATTGCTTGTCTCTCACAAATGGTCACCTTGCACACTTTGGTCTATGTCATACCATGGTGATTTTGCTCCATTTGTGACAATTTTTATGCCTGATTATGATAAATATATAAATGAAAGTTGGTCTCTTTCATCTTTTGTCTAACATACCATCTCCTTTGCCCTCTTTCACACAAACTTTCATCTCTTATGCGCTAACATTTCTTCTGTCTACATCTTTATAGAGTCCTATGGCACACAAAAACATCTTGCATACATAACCATGTTAGACAGTATCATAGAAGGAATTTTCATCATAGGCAGCATTATTGTATTAAGCTACATATATTTTCATAAGAAAACATAAAAAACATAGAAATCATCTATATAGAACTAGCAGTATATTACATCATATTATAATATCTCACAACATTGCATTCATCAAATTGCATAACATTTCCTTTCACATCACATTGCATTCCATACACATTACATCACATTAATAATGATATGACATAATCATATTGCACATCACATTTTACATCCATAGTAGACATTCTCAATCATAACATTGGGTCATTCATGTTGCATTCATTAGTCATACATATTATAATGGTGTAAACATCGATAATCATAAACCCATCACATCATCATATCATATTGCATCTATCAAATTAGGCCATCCATATTTCATTTACCATCCATGCATATCATAATGGTATAAACATCCATAATTATAGACACATTAAATCATCATATCATATTGCATCTATCAAATTAGGTAATCCATATTGCATTTACCACCCATACATATCATAAGGGGCATAAAAATTCATCACATAGTCATAAAAGCATAACCATAAAGCATATCAAAACTGTAAGGAAATCAATGGAGCACATCTAATGAAAACTCCAAATAGTAGTGCCTTTGGTAACTTCAATTTCGATTAGGTTGCCTCAAAGACATGCACAACTATGTCCTAATGTGGAAACAAACATAGTTTATTTCCCACATCAATCCTTCTGAGAAAAACACAAGTAAATTCAATAGCAAGCAACAACATAGATGAAAGATACTACAAAAAATAGAACACAAAGATTTTACGTGGGGAAAACCCTTTCGAGTAAAAAACCCCTCTCCAAAGTTTGAGCCATTGTATTATTCAACAACAAAAGTTACAATACATTTCTAGGCTCATAGCCTTTTTAGAGATTACATCTTGTTCATTCTGAAATCTATCTGGTAGCAAACTCTCCCCTTTACATTTCCTGATCAACCTCTCAAAACAAAAAGTCTTCGTACTGTTGCAATACCCTCACACAATATACAATATAGATCAACACGAGAGATTGACCATGGCATTCAATCCTTGATCAAGAGATATTTTGGTAGCATAACCCTGCCTCTTCTTCTTCTATTACAGCCTCAAGGCCTCGGCCATCCAACCAGCCTCTCAGCCTTCTCTGCAATGTTCTCTATCTCCTACTTTAGAACATCCAATGCATACATGTATGCATTCATTCTTCATTTCCTCAGTGAATCAGTTTGTTTCCAACTATTGAATCACAACAACAAATGATTCATATTCTTCTTCCTCTGATTGGTCCACATCGCACCACGTTGGACAGTCTTCACTCGGTCAAAAGTGATCAACTTGTGTCACATGTTGATGAGACACAAGAAGTGTCTCCTCGATGCCACAAGACCCATTTACATGTTGTCACTAGGAGTCATCTCCATTGGCAAGAGGTTCCACTGAGCTTACAAGTTGTACCAAACTACAAACAATCGCCAAGAGTCATACCGACATCAGGATTTCCATAGCATCGGTGAGACAAACGTTCTTCGCCAAGACTTCATACCAAAGCCTTACGTTACACCAATGACTCCACATGTATACTATTGGAAAGAATTACCACTTTCACCAAGACTTCATACCGAAGCCTTCAAATCATACTGATGTGTTCCACTATTGTCGAGAGAATCACCCTTCAGCAAGAATTATTACCGAGGCTTCCATGTTATCCCAAAATCACTGTTCACCAGGAGTCACACCAAGCCGATGACCCCACGTGCTATTGGTGAGACTTTCGATATTTGATGAGACATCATATTGAAACAAGCCTTTTGGCCAAGGGTCTCCCCAATGTCTTCAAGTGTTACATTGTCTCCAAGACAATCCTTTATCACTAAGACTTTACATCAAGACCTTTGTGCTACCCCAAGTGTATACTGTTGGTGAGACATTCCCCAGTTGCCAAGAGATCTTCTTGAGAGTTCAAGTCACCCTAATGACTCCTACTTATTAGTGAGACTGCTCCTGGTCGCTAAGACTTCCTGCTGAACCCTTATGTTATCTTGAAGACTCCAAGTGGATACTCATCAGTAAGACTTCTCCATGCTGTTAGGACAACATACCAACACACTTGAGTTACCCCAATGATCCAGTCACTATGGGTCTCCTCGACATATGCTAGGCACCCGATAAAAAACCCTTCTGTTGGTGAGACATTCCATATCAATAAGAGATCTCACCGAGTCTCTATGTCATAGAGATAGGTCCATTCGACAAGACATAAATATTGTCTCAGCGACATGAGAAATACACAAGGTTAAACTGCCAGTTGGCCAAACAACAGGAATGTCAAACTAAATTTTCTCTTCCAAAGGTTGCAGCCTATGAGATTGAGGCACATGATTCCAACAATCTCCCACTCGACTTAGATCACACAAGAATCTCCAAAGCAACCAAAAACTAAGATCACACTAGGTCCACCAGTTCAAACCCGACAATACTCAAGACACCCAATCAACAAGATTCCATAGATTTAGTCCACCAAAATATTTGCAACAAAGACTAGGCATCCAACTGCAACTCACTATCAACAAGGCAACCAATCATAGTCCTCGAGGAAACCACATAGATCTCAACATGCTCTCATGCTCCATCAAGAATTCCACTCCAACATCCAAGATGTTCACCATTCAAGAAACAATCTTGTCATCTTCCAACATGCCACCTATGGAAGAAGGATACAAAGCCAAGGTGTATAAGCACCATTCCAACAAACAAAAGCAAAGGATCCTAGTGATATCATCAACAAGATACTGCTACCACTTCACTATGCTCAAAACACTATATAAAAGTAATATCAACGTCAAAGCTTCAAACATAACACAACAGTGAAGTAATTCTCCAAAAACAAGATAAACAACACCAGTTAGAACAACAATCAAAATGACTGCTTCCATCCAACTGATAAACCCACGCGACTGAAAATAGCATCCACATGTCATGCTATTCCATCAAATCTCACATACCTTAAAGGTATCAACATTAGTAAACTCATGCTACTTCAAAACCAACTTATTAACAACAAATACAAGCTCCAAGTGCCAACCAATCAAAAGAAGACAAAACACAACAGGAACTCCCACTATCCGAGTAATTCAAATCTGAAAGATCAAAGGCATCACAAGTATATCAATAAAAACACATAGAAATGTAACCATGTAGTACCAAGGAAATATCCACAATGATATGCACAACCTACAACAAACTATTACAAGAAACATTTCCCTCAACACAAGTCTTCACAGTTCTCCCAAGATCTCCACACGTAACAAAGGAAAAAGGAAATAAGAACCTCCATGTCATCACCCATGAACATGAGTGAAAACAGATGACCACAAGCAAGTGATCACTATAGCTCCAACCAAACCTCAAACCAATGTCATTTGAAAACAAACATCCAGGAGGAAAACCAAGACCAAAGAGAGAAACTCTGCACATCATATTCCTGTAGAGCATCCTCCTATATACACTTCTAATAGCCACCCATGTCAAGAATGATCTCCTTCTCATCCCAAAAGAAAAACCTTAACAACATCCAACTGTTCAATCACCAAGATCAAACCAACTTCTAATATCATGAAATCAACATGGATGTAAGTCTTCTCAAAGAAGATCAAACTACTTCATTTCCTATTTTAGGAAATCAGCCCATACATCATCTCCTACCAATTCTAATCAATAAATAACATAACACAAAATCCCAAGGAGATAAACAAGTTGTACAACTTCCACTATGAATCCTCCAGATTCATTAAACAGTAATTCAAGATCCATATCATGAAAGTGAACATAAAACACATTTGAAAAATATAATGGGCCAAATACCTCTCAAATAAACTGCTGAGTAGACCAAGAGTAGGAACAAGAATACTCCTTCAAGATATATAATTCATCAAGACTAATCAAGAGCAATCTCCTCATAGGTCTCTATTGAACTCACGTTCAACCAAGGTGTAGGCTTCTCGTACTTTCTACTGAAAACTTCATCACGAATACCATCAACAACACTTGTCTCATAAGAGAACAACAACCTCACCTTATTCTTCATGTATCCATGAGTACTAGCAATTGATCATCTCATGCTAAATTTCAACTGCACTACTGCACTTATGACGAAGTATCAAGCAAATAATAAAAGCACACAATACAAAAAGAATTACTAGACCACTGTCAAAGCTCCAATAATTTGAATCAGGAACTTATCATGACACCATGATCTACATATCCCCGTTAGGAGATACCATGATTCAAGTGACTTCTCCACTATATTAAGTACAATTCACAATGTCAAAAAACTCCAATGCACTAGGAGTATACCATGGCATACAACAAATAGACTCAAGAACCAATATCACCTGTCAAGCACCACCAACACCTCTGCCAAAGAATCCAAGCACCCTCCATGCTTCCAAGATGTTGTACATCTTCAAATAATGTCCATGTGAATTCGAAAGAACCCTTCTGCAGCAACAAGATCTAAAGGTTCTCCCTAGAAACATCTCCAACACAAAAGAAGACAATTCACCACCATGTGATGAATCCATACTCACTGCTAGAGCTCCCACTAAAACATGACATTCGAGTTCTCCAAGCATCATGGCCACCCACTTCAGGTTCCCATAACTGACTATTCAGGTACTCAATAGTATCCATCCTCTTATCTCAAAAAAATCACATCAAAGCACAAGTGACCAATGACAAGGGTAGCTAACAAGTCTGCACCAACAATGAATCAATCCTCATGGATAAAGATAGTCCACATCCAAGTTATCTCATTGCAGCCAATGGGTAGCTAATCCATCAACTGCATAACTCGTAGATCACAATCATCGAACATGCAAACCCATCATCACATTGGAAAACTACAACACTAAGATTTCAAAGAGAATATCCACATATACAACATGACTCAAACACCAAATCATGCCAAATCTAATTTTCCAATCATGTCCACAATGAGCACCATAATCAAGGAACCCTCAAGCACCACCACAAGAATGTTGAGTGACAAATCACGTACAAAAACTACCATGCAGAGAAGAAAACATACCTCATCAATCCATGTACCAAGCATGCATGTAGAACTACAACTATCTCATCCAACAACACCCCAAAAGGCCAGTGTCTAGACAATATCTTAACAAAACTCCACATGTTTACAAGTTTTGCTTAACCATGTAAAACCTTCAAAACCATAGAGCCATGCAAGTACAAATCATCCTTAGAAAGAAAACAACAGTTCAAGAGAATCCAAGCCCCTTTCAGGCCAACTCTAAAACCACCATGTACATGCATCCAAGAAAGAGAGAAAGGCTATTTCAGAAGCTCACAAATCATCTAATGATTAACTCCATAGCCTTCAAGCATTTGAGGTCAACATTAAATAGTGCCTTCCAACACCAGGAACCACCACCTAGCATAAACACTCTCTTCCATCGCTGAGAAACAACCTAGGCTTCTCCATATTACCTAGGAGCCTATCACATAGACACCCAATATGAAAGCTTTACTACTACACAACCATGAAGCATAGAAATCCACCTCATACTCCAAGGTTAAACCTCTACCAGCCAGGAGACACAGATCACAACATGATCAACTCCCTTTTCCATCTTGATCATCCTTCAAGCTGCATGCTATCTCAGAATACCACACGACTTCCACTCATCAAAGGATCAATACATTAGTCCATTCCTCTAGATTTCTTCTAGCCTATTCAAGCTAAGAAATCATCACAGGAGAAATACCCAAAACCAACAACTAGAAGAAGGCTCTGATACCACTTGTAAGGAAATCAATGGAGAGTATCTAATGAAAACTCCAAATAGTAGTGCCTTCAGTAACTTCAATTTCGATTAGGTTGCCTCAAAGACACATACAACTATGTCTTAATGTGGCAATAGACACATTTTATTTCCCACATGAATCCTTCTAAGAAAAACATAAGTAAATTCGATAGAAAGCAACAACACATATGAAAGATACTACAAAAATAGAACACAAAGATTTTATGTGCGGAAAACCCTTTCAGGTAAAAAACCCCACTCTCTAAAGTTCGAGCCATTGTATTATTCAACAACAGAAAGTTACAATATAGTTTCAAGCTCATATCCTTTTCATAGATTACATCTTGTTCATTCTAGAATCTATTTGGTAGCAAACTCTCCCCTTTACATTTCCTGATCAATCTCTCAAAACAAACAATGTTTGTACTATTGCAATACCCTCACATAGTATACAATATAGATCAACACGAGAGATTGACCATGGCATTCAATCCTTGATCAAGAGAGATTTTGATGGCATAACCTTGCCTCTTTCTTCTTCTGTATAGTCTCAAGGCCTCAACCATCCAGCTAGCCTCTCAGCCCTCTCTGCAATGCTCTCTATCTCCTACTTCAGAACATCCAATGCATGCGTGTATGCATTCATTCTTCACTGCCTCAGTGAATTGGTTCATTTCCAACTGTCGAATCACAACTAAAAATGGTTCACATTCTACTTCCTCTAATTGGTCCACATCACACCACATCGAATAGTCTTCACTCAGTGAAAAGTGATAAAATTGTGTCACATGTCGGTGAGACACAAGAAGTGTCTCCCCGATGCCACAAGACCCATTTACACATTGTCACCAAGAGTTGTCTCCATTGGAAAGAGGTTCCATTGAGCTTACAAGTTGTACCAAACTTTGAACAATCACTAAGAGTCATACTGATATCAGGATTTCCACAACACCAGTGAGACAAATGTTCTTCGCCAAGACCTCATACTGAAGCCTTATGTTACACCGATGACTCCACATGTATACTATCGGCCAGACTTACCGCTTTCACCAAGACTTTATACCGAAGCCTTCAAGTTATACTAATGTGTTCCACAATCAACGAGAGAATCATCCTTTATCAAGAATTCCTATCGAGGCTTCCATGTTATCCCGAAACCACTTTTCGCTAGGAGTCACACCGAACCGATGACCCCACGTACTACGAGTGAGACTTCCAATATTCGATGAGACATCATATTGAAACAAGCCTTTCAGCCAAGGGTCTCCTTGATCTCTTCGAGTGTTACATTTTCACCAAGACAATCCTTTATTGCTAAGACTTCACATTGAGACCTTTGTGCTACCTCGAGTGTATATTGTCGATGAGACATTCCCCAGTCACCAAGAGATCTTTCCAAGAGTTCAAGTCACCCTGATGACTCCTACTTATCGGTGAGACTTCTCCTGGTCGCCAAGACTTCCTGCCGAACCCTTATGTTATCTTGAATTCTCCAAGTGGATACTCATCAACAAGACTTCTCCATGTCACTAGGACAACATACCGACACACTTGAGTTACCCCTATGATCTAGTTGCCATGAGTCTCCCCAACATACGCTAGGCACCCCATAAGAAACACTTTTGTTAGCGAGAAATTTCATATCAATAAGATATCTCACTGAGTTTCCATGTCATAGCGATAGGTCCATTCGGCAAGACAAAAATATTGTCTCAGCAACATGAGCAATACACAAGGTTAAACTACCAGTCGGCCAGACAATAGGAATGTCACACCGACTTTGCTCTTGCAAAGGTTACAGCTTGTGAGATTGAGGCACATGATTCCAACAAAACCATCGCATAACCATATAAAATGCATCAATAAATATTATAATTAGAGCATGAACATCCATAACAATTCATCATCATAAACATAAAAGCATAATCATATAAAACTACATATCATAAATCGTCACCAAAATCATATCATATATATTGCTCAAAAAAAAAGTGTCATGGGTATAATGTCATGATGTGTCATGTCCAATAAAAATGGATCTTGCAAGCTCAATAATCAAAGTATAGTGTCCATATAACAACATGATAAATAAAAAGAGGCCCTAGGTTGAACTACCCTGATCCCTTGTCCCTAGGGCATCATTGTCCTTCCTACACAGTGACTCTCTGGACTTATGCTCTATGGTATGAGGCCTATTATATGGTGCATCTTGTTTGGTATCTGAAGTCTCACCCTCATACTTGCTTTGTGTATGCCTGCTCTGTGTCCTGCTATGAGTCCTACCCCATGAGCCACTATCAATCTCTAAAAATGTGGGCTCCCTCCTCTTTGGCAATACCACTCTCCCATACAAATCTCTATAGTAATAGCTGGCTCTGTTCACTCTAGAATACTCTCACGTGACCTCCATGATATATCCACTGCATGTGGCTATAAAATTGATCATCTGCTGATCTATTTGTTGTCAATTGATCATAGCTAGGTCTCTCTCCATCTAGAAAGCATCTCTTTTAGCCTTAAGGTCCTCTCTCTGCTATCACTACCTATAACTTTTCCTTCAAGGCCTACACCCGATCTTGTAGTGTGGCTATTCTCTACTTGACAGATCTCTCATCTCCTCTAGCCCCCACCTCCTCTAGCTACTCATCTCCCATCCCCTAAATAATCCTCTTGTGGAGGACCCTCTCTACCTCATCCATCTCCTCTCATACTACCTCTGGCATATCTTGTTCCCCCTCTCCCACTGCCTCAACCTCCATAGCCTTTACCTCTAGTTGTGCTACCTCTAATGCAGGAATCTCTATGTGTTTCTCCCCCTCCTACACTATCACCTTGACTGCTACCCTCTCCTCTAGCTGATTCGCTATTTCCTCCTCTCTAATCAATGGTAGCTATCTAACCACCCATTGTCCTCCATCCCTCCTCCTCCTATGATGGTATCCCCCTCATCCTCCCCATCCATCTCCTTCATCATCTCCCTCTCCCATCCATCCACCCATCCACCATCTCGCCTCCCTCCACCCCTCTATCCCTTGTCCCCTTGTCGACCTCTTGGGCCCTTACCTTGATACTCGACCAATGCTAGTTGCTATGGATTTGTCAATGGTACTAGTCTATGGATCAACCAATAGGCATCATACTTTGGTATAGTACCTTCATCAACATCCCCTCCTCTCCACTCCCAGTCTAATGATTGAAAGGAATCAATCTCTTTCTCTACTGTGGTAACCAAAATCTAAGGCCCTCAGGGATGCACCTCTCGAGAAGATCGTAAAAACTCTATCATGCCCACTTAAATACCCTGCCTCTCCCTGAACTTCTATCTAACCCTCTCTAGGAGATACATCTTGATGATATATTGGGTCTATAGATACCAAGGTTGTCGACACCATGGAATGTGATTGTCCTCATTGATCTACAAATCAAAAGTCCTATATGGCCTCCAAATGAAACTAACCAATGTGTCCAAACCATGCCCATAGTAACCAACATCCCTTGCATATGTCTATGTTAGGGTTCCCTAGTTCATATATGAGTATGGAACACCTGTAGCCAACTATTGTACGACCAAAGGTCAGAACACTACTATGTGCTCCCAAGCCCATACTGTCAGCATTGTCACACCATAGCTCAGACTATGTCCTCCCCTGTAAGCAATATCATGGAGCTAGAAGTAAAGCATGGCCAATAGACATGGTCCTCACACATAAAATATCCCAAAATGTACCATTGATCTAAGCATCTCCCCCTAGCCTATTGGGAAACCATAACCCCTGTGGTCGAAATCATCACCCTTGTTATCAATGTCCATAGAATGTAATCATATTTGTCATATCATTGGAGAAGGGTCTCTGATTTGATCTTGTACCCCTATATCTTGAGCTCTGCATCATCATCACAATCATAGTACTCATACAGTTTCTGCAATCCTCGCCCAGGGTTATACTGCACCCACTCACTGTGAATCAAAAGCCATAATATCTTGTATACATCCTCTAGGGTGACAGTTGCCTCCCCCATTGGCAAGTGAAAATTTTTATTCTTGGAGTTCCATCACTCCTCCAATGCTATCAACATGCCCCTATTTTCCTTAATCATGGGCATATAGGTAACATAGAACAAACCCAAGTCCAACAATTCCTGTCTCTCCTCATCGCCCAACTAGTCCCATAGTTGAAACACATCTATTCTTGACTCCCACGTATAAATAGGAGGTAGACGCTCTTGAAATCATCAAGAAAACCATTATGTCAATCCAAGACCTTTAGTTGACCTATCAGACCTAAGTTGACCAAGTAAAAATATCATAATTTGGGGAAATTTTCAACCAAGAAATTACATCTTAGTTTTTTCAAATACATCACACATATTATCCAACGACTCACAACTATGATTGCATTGCTCACCTATCACATGCATCATTTTGTACATCACTTGCATCATATCTTGTCACTTGTGTCACTCACATCTACATATGTGGCTCATAAGGTAACTTGCATTGCATCATTTTAGGCGTCCCAATGTGAATGCCCCTACCCTAACCCTAGATCAATTGAGTCACATTGAGACAACTATGGTGAACCACTTATCATCTACATTGAACACACACACAATTGCATCAAAAAATTCTATGATTCAATTGCTTGCTAAATTTTTTCCCTATCTAAATGTGTGGAAAATGAAGAAATTAAAAGATGGGTTAATAGTACATACTGGGGTGGGCACTCCCTCAAGATGGCGGTATCTCTAGATGTGGTATGCATGATGGGAAGCCTTGAGAATAGGTGACATCTTAGAAGGAAAATCACTCAGAGCTCTAAGAATTTCTAAATTGGGAATGCACAAATGACCTTTAAAGTCTATCTCATTTCTATTTATAGGTTCAAAATTAGGGTTTTGCACTTTCATTTTTTGTTGGACACACCTTTTGCTAACTTCAATCTTGAATTTGACCCCTTTATCAATCCCAAAACTCAATTCCATATTCACCATTAGAATTTTGGCCGCCAAATTGACTTATTGGGACAAATTTCCAAAGTTTTTTTGAATTTTTTTGAAAATTTATAAAATTTTCTCAAGGGGGCATGCCTATACCCTAACTTCCCTGAGGCATCTTTTGACTAAATTTCTTTGACACAATGCGATGAACTACATTATGTCAAAGATGGGAAAAATGTAGACACTTAAAAATTTCCTAAGTTTGCGAGCATCATTTTTCTTGGTCCTTGTCTCTGCTTAATTAAATAATTATAATTATTTAATTATCCATAACCAAATTCCTCTATTAATTAAATAATTTTTTAATTATTTAATTAATTCACTTCCTAATCTTTAGCTTATCCTGATCAATTAAATAAATTAATTGTGTTGCTAACATCCCCTTCTTCAATAATTAGATAATTATTATTTATTTAATTATTCACCTATCCGTCTATAGTTAATAATTGTCATTAATTATTTAATCTATTCATCATCCTTTCAATTCTTCTATGATTAAACAATTATCAAAATTATTTATCCATTGTAACTTCTCCCCCTATTTAAATAATTAATCTACATTAATTATTGAAATCTCTCTTTTTCCTCCCATTGAATTAAAATGGTTGAATGATTATTTTAATTAAATGCCCATTTTATCCCTTTCCCTTTTTTTCTCAAATAAATAATTCAAATGAATTATTTATCCTTCACTTGGCCAAATATTCCTTTCTCATGAATTGATTATCTTTCAATTTTTAATTCATCCATTATCTCTCCACTTGTTCATTTATCATAGCCATCTTCATCATAGTTATATCTATCATAGTCGTTGGCGTCATAGCCATCAATAGCCCTACCATGAATAGAATATTCATGGTGTATCAATCCTCCACCATTGATCTTGACATCTTTCTAGAAGATTAATCTCATTCGTCTATTCAAATGGTTGTCTATAAAAGAAGCCATTCTCCTCTAGTTTTTCCTTAACAACCATATTTCTCCAACCTTCTTGCTTACTATTTGCAAGTATTTGCACAAATTCAACAACACATCTAAGGGAAATATTGGAAAAAGAAGAAATAGGAGAGACAAGAGAAGGAATCAACTGCAATGGGGAGTACTCTATTTTATTTATAGTTTTCATTTTTATTTCTCTATTTGCTTGTATACTCTTATTTTTGATGAGGTTTTTAGCTTAGAAGTGTTGTGGCTATCACTTTATCTAGGCTAGAATATTTTCCCCCATCTTACATGTTTATTCTCCCTTGTAAATAGCTTGTAATTCGATACCTTGGAAATAAATCTTATTTCTTTCATTTTGTTCTCTTATTGTCTTGTTCCTTACAATTGTATCCTACCAAAATCTTTTTCTTGGCATATATCATTTGAATCTTGACCATCAACTTCCCCTCTCTTTTCATGTTTCCCATTGTGAGGAATGATGCAGGCCATGTGAATGACCATTGAGTTCTTTCTTCCAACAAGTTAATGTGATGCCTCTGTGAAATGATGGTGAACATTTATTGCTGCATTGCAAAAGGGAAGACATGAGCTTCGTGCTCCAAATCAATCCGAGTCAACCCAAGCTACTCTATTTTTTTTAGTTTTATAATTGTTTTTTTTATGGGTTTTCACATGTATATTTGACCCAACCAAGCTTGTGTTGGTCTTGAATGTATTCCCTAATGGCACTATCATGTCACCAAGACTGAAACTTCCATTCTAAGAATGACTCTAAACGCCTTCTTGTTGGCCCAATGTGTCATCTAATAGCATAACTATGCCCATCTACAATGAATAGTTAATCACTTTCTATCTTGTTGCAACCCAAACTTTAGAAGGGAATAAATATATTATGTTGCTCTATTGAACATACTTTGTGGTTTAGAAAGCATGTGTACAAAACCAGTGAATGGTCAAAACCCTCTAGCTAGCATTTGTTGTGTGATGTATGCCAAATGATATTATTGGCATATTGAAGGTCTCACAGAGTTGCTAATAAAGAAATGAAAAGACTGCTAGCATTTAAATTTTGACAACTCTTAGGTGGGGTCGAATGAATAGTTTTCCTTGCTTGCCAGAAATCCAGTTGTATATTAATGAACATAAATCACATAAAGAAAATAAAATGTAGTTAATAAAAAATGAGTATTTATAATGACAAGATAATATACATTTTATTCATCATACATACTTAGATATAGCTCTCTTGATATTTAGGTATGTGTTCTTTATATTATATCCTTCTTTATATTTTGTATGTTTGGAATAGAATCCTTTTAAATTGTAAAAAGAATATTATTTGAAAAGCAACTAAAAAGATATTTGTGCAAATATATGAACATGTATATGAGCACACACTATAAATGAATAATTTATTTCTTTACAAGAATGCATATGCGTACATAAATATTACTTGAATGAAGGCCATATATGTGTATATGTATAAGACAATTATGCATATACACATACATGTGATATACGGTCTTCTTTAAAACAACTTATTTTATTTACTTGAATAATGAATGATTCATTCCACAAAAGAAGAAGTAAGAAAATATGTGTATTTGTATGCTTTTGCACATGACAAATTCTACATGAATGTTTATTTTAATTAATGAATTGAGATCATGCTTGTAAGTATTTATATCTAATGCACATAATGTTCAAGAAGAAAGAAATGTTGTAAAGTCCCCATTTTTGGCGTCCTCTTTTGGATTAGTTTGGTTTTGAAACACTTACTATTTTTAGTAAGTACTAAATTTAGTAATCGGTCTGACAGGTAGAGCAGTGTACGGTTTCCTGTTTGGGAAATGTGTGGTAATTATATGATGAGATTTAATGCTTTGTGCCAATCCTTTGTGGGTTTTTTCAGCAAGCCTGGCTTACTATTTTTAGCAGGCACCAATTCCAGCACTTACTATTTATAGTAAGTCAGTTTGCATATTAGTTTCCACACCAACTTGAGTTTTTAGAGTATTTTCTATTTTTAATGGTTACAAAAAATAGTAATTCTATTTTGGGAAGTTGGACCTAGTTAGGTTACTTTTAGTAGGGTTACCTCAGCTGAGGCATTAGGTTGTTAAGGTTTGATAATTTTAATATTGTATTTCCCTTCTTGAAAGTGAATTAAATAAAGTTATTTTATATCTTTAATTTAAGGGTTAGAGAGGTCATGAGTTGTACCTTGGAACCTAAGGGAATGACTTCAAGTTATTTTTATTCCAACAAAATTACATCAAAATGTTGGATAAGAGGGGGATGCCTAGGAGGTGAGAATAAAGTTTCAAATGTAATTTAAAATGAAAGCCATAGTAAAAAGGGGTGTAGTATTTTGGAGGGAGTTTTATTCAAACCAAAATTTTCCATAATTTCTTATTGAGACTTTATAAGCTCATTTTGAAGCTTCATTTGGACATGTTGGAGTGGTTGCATAAGGAGATGCTATTTTTTTATAGCAGAGGTTTGAAAATATGTGTTGAGGACGAGAACCCTTGGCATTGAGGAGTTGGCTTTAGTAGTGCAATATCTACCCTAGTTGGTGGAGGCATGGTTCAATCTATTAACCACATTCTGAGCTTCATTTTCGCATTTGTAGTCAAGCAAGATGAGGATATTTGGGTTCTTTTGATGTGCAATCAAATGGTTTTTGGTTAGTGATAGCATTGATTCATTTGGGTGTGATTTTCAAGGTATTTTGAAGTGGTTTTAGTTATTTCTAGGCATTTTTTGAACTAGGTTCAAACTTGGTTTTTTGAGCATATATCCTAAATAGTTAGGGATTTCATAATGGATATTGGTTCAAAAGAAACCTCTTGTCAAGGCATCCTAAAAGATACAATCATTTGAATTTTTTGATGCAAAATTGATTTTTACTAGGCCAAGCCAAGTTGCCCTAGTTGTATGTAGAGTTTGGATATTCCTGAGTGTTTTGACCTTCATTTTTTATGGAAAAAAACTTACAACTAATAGTGTTTCAATGAGTTTGGAATGTGGGAGATTTTTAGGAGTTTGAAGGGCATCTTCATTGGAGATAGCTTATGCATTTTCTAAAAGTGTAACCTATTGTTTGTATCATCATTCCAAGTTTGAAGTAAACCTTTCTGAGTCTATTTTTGGCTTAAAAGGGAGTTTGAAAATATCTTGTAAACTAAAATATTTTTTATTATAAAATCTAAATATTATAATCTATAATTTGTTCATTGCAATTTAGTTTATCATTGTATTTTCTATTGTTTATGTTATCTATTCACTATCATGATGAAGCATTGCATGGTACATTAAAATAAAAAGCAACAAACATTCTCAAACCTACCAAATAGCAAGTAGAAAACTCAAAAAAAAGGGTTCAGACATTATAGTGGTATTAGAGTGAATTTTTTCCTTCTAGCCTATTGGGAAGCTAAATTTATCATATTTTGAGTCGCTTGATAGTGACAAACATTGCATGTGTGTTGGTGATTTCACCTTTGGGGGGAACAACTTAGTTTGTTTTCTTGGATCTTTGGCTTATTAATAGTAAGCATGGATTGGATCCTTGAATTTATACCTATAGAAGAAGACCCTATCCCAAGGTTGCTAAAAAATATCAAAGGGAAAAAGTTGATTATGATAGTGAAGCTGCCAAAATTATTGATGAATATAAAAAAATTCCGAATGAGATCAAAGATGTTTCCTTTAAATATTTATTGGATTTTTTTGTTTGGAGGGACCCTAGAAAAAATGGCTTGGATAACTACATAAGAAGGTCAAGGGAGAGAGGAAATTTTCAATAAATTGATTTGAAAGAAAAGGAAGAGTCTAAGACAAGAAAGGTGGTTACGAAGGAGCTTGTTGAAGTTGACATGACAAGAACAAAAATTTCCAGAGATGAGCTAGAATGCAAGAAAGAAAAAATATTAGAACCTCCTTATGAAGAAGACTACATCAATCAAAAATCATGTATTACAAAGCCTCAAGGAAACTCCTCAGAAGTGTATGCAACTTCAATTGATGAGATTGTGCATGAGAAAAAATACATGATAACAACCTCTAATGCATCCCTAGAGCTATTTGGTGAATTTTTTGACACTAGTAGGTCATGGTTGGAAACATTGTGATCATTAAAACATCTTTGGATGATGGTCTTGTTGAAGGAAAAATAGATAAGGATTTCAAAACAATAAACTGTGATGATTATAGTGATGAAGACATAGGTGATTTTGGTTTTGACTTCTAGGAATAGTTTATTGAGAGAGATTCTTATGTTGAAATGTATTGTGATGATTTGGAAGATGATTTATTTAGAGAGAAAACACCACAAGTGGAGCATAGTGAACAAAGAAATCAACTTCTTAACACATGGGATCCAAGTGTGATGGCACCTAAGTATTACAAGAAACCTATTCGGGATGAATTTACTTTTGACTATAGTGTTATTCAAACTTCGTCTCCATAGTTATGAAAGGATAATAACATAGATGGAATTGATGATTTGGTTCATGAACTTGATAATAAATCATATTTCACTTTGCATGTAGTGGAACATGAGAAAGTAACTAGCAGCCTTGCTAATTTGGATTCATATCAGCTTTTGTGGATGATCAGGGAGAGACACAAGTAATTTGGGAGCAATGGAGACTTTGATAACATGTATGAAAGTTATGATTTTTGCATGTAACATAACAACAGTGTGCTATCCTTGCCTAAATGAGATTGGAAAGAACAATTTTTGGTGTCAATGGAAAAATAAGTGGATACTTTATCTAGTTTGGATGACATTAGTAGACTTGCTAAGAAATACATTTGCATGACACTAAGAAACCAACTTGAACAAAATTTTCCCTTCCTGATTTGTACATGATTAAATGTTCTATGGAGGGAATAAAAATAGTTTTCATACACATGTTGCATGATAGAGATGTTTCCACCAAGTTCTCAAGTGAAACCTTGTCTATATCTAAGCACTTAAGGGAAGAGGTTAGTGAGCTCACCATCGAGCTTAATTCCACAAAGCTTACTTTGGAAAGTGTCCAAGAGGCACTTTTTGAAGCAAATGATCAACTCTATGAGACTCAATAGTTTAAGGAGAAGGAAGGTAGAGAAAGGGAAAAGGAGATTAAATAGGTAATGAAGGAGTTTGATTGCATATAGGAGGAGTATGACCTTGCACATTATCAAAAAGAATCAAAAAATAAGAGTTTGGATCAGTAGGAGGATTGGTTTGATTTGGGAGTTGGGGATAATCATCGGTTAAATGTTGATAATCCTTTATTTGAGTGGGATGATGATTTGACTCATGATAATCCACTTTTCCAGTTGGATGATGGAGACCCAAATAATTTAGTGAAAAGATTGGATTTGGTTACAAGAATTGGGATCTAGTTGTAGTTTCCAATCATGAAATGTTGTTTCAAGATTGCAGTAGTGGTTCAAATTCTAGTATTAGTACCACTACCCACTCTCCAATCAACTTGCATATGACTTTGGATTCAAATCCATGTATGAGTTTGATAGTTTCTTTAGTTCAACAGTTGAGTAGTTCATGGTTGAGTTTGGATAGCAGTGATGATTTGATCCTTGGAGATGATTCTATTGCTACCTCCATACTCATCTCTCCTATGTTTTCAGTGGGATTTAAGTTTGAGTACCACTTCCCTCACTTTCCTTTGTTGGTTATGATATCTCTTAATGAGAAGATTTATTTTGAGTTTGGGAAAGCTTTGGGATAGCTGGTTGTTAGTGTTCTTTTGAACACATTTTACCCATTTTTTGTTTCCACTCTAGTGCGTGACACTCACTACAATTAGTTTATGGAGATATGAATTATTTTAGATGATGTTTTAATGATTGTAGTGCTTTGGGTGTGTTGGTGTGTTGGGACTATTCTTTTGAAACTTGGAGGTTGAGTGTTGATGTTATGATTTCAGTTTATGTTAGCATAGGAATTTCCTGGTTGGAAAATTTCAAAGATATGGAAGTGATTGACTTGTTCCATACTTGGGGTATCATGAGATGTCATGTGGGGGTTTATTTCTTATGGTTGAGTAGGGTGTTTCTCATGTTGACTAGGATTGTGATTGGTGATGGGTTTGTTGATGCAGTCTTCTTTGAGTTCTCTTGGCAAGATATATTTCTTGGCATTAACTTCAATCCTTTCAGGTACTTCAATATGGGCTTTTATTATTTTTACTCTTTGGGGGTCTAGGATAGGGGAGTGTAGTTTGGGCACATTGGTTTGATAGTTATTATTAGTGTAGTGCAATGCCATTATGGTGGTTCCTTTCTAAGACTAACTTGGAACCTGGGGATCATCTTGTTCTATAGTTCATCTATCATTTGGGATGGGAGAGCTAGTGTTAACTTTTTGGAGATTAATCCCATGGCACATCAATTTGGTTCTCTAAGGGAGAATTTCTTTGAGTAGTTGATCAAGCCTACACAATATTTGATTACTCTTCTTACAAGAATTTTTTAGGTCTCTTGTGTTGGTACCTCGCAGGACAAAATTTTGACTAGATGGTGCTACAAATCTCCTATACTAACTTAGGACCCTGGGATCATTTTTGGATTTAGTGTGGTTTGAATTGTTGGTTATAGGGTTGTATTGTTATTGCTTGAGGATAAAAAATATTTGGGAAGTGCAGATTGCAATGTCCCCATTTTTTATGTCCTATTTTGGATAAGTCTCATTCTAACACACTTACTATTTTTAGTAAGTGCACTAAATTTAGTAACTACTCTGACAAGCAGAGAAGTGTAGCGTTTCTTGTTTAGGAAATATGTGGAAGTTTTCTAATGAGCTTTAATACTTTGTACCAATCCTTTCTGTGGGGTTTTTGGTGTTTTAGGTGTGGCTTACTTTTTCTAGCAGGGGTTAATTCAAACACTTATTGTTTATAGTAAGTTGGGTTGCATATCAGTTTCCACACCATCTTGAGTTTTCAGAGTATTTGTTATTTTTAGTGATTACTAAAAATAGTAAGTCTAGTTTAGGAAGTTGGACCTAGTCAGGTTACTTTTAGCGGGGTTACCTCAACTGAGGTGTTGGGTTGCTAAGGTTTGATAATTTTAATATTATATTTCCTCTCTTGAAAGTGAATTAAATAAAGCAATTTTATAACTTTAAGTTAAGCGTTAGAGGGATCATCAATTGTACCTTATCACCCAAGGGAATAACTTCAAGTTGTTTTTAAAGCAATATAATTACATTAGAATGCTAGATAAGAGTGGGATGCCTGGGGGGTGAGAATAAAGTTTAAAATGTAATTTAAAATGAAAGTCATAGTAAAAAGGGCATAGTATTTTGGAGGGAGTTTTATTCAAACCAAATTTCACCCTAATTTCTTATTAAGTATTTATAAGCTCATTTTGAAGCTTCATTTGGACATGTTGGAATGGTTGCATAAGGAGATGTTGCTATTTTTACACTAGAGGTTTGAAAACATGTGTTGAGGATGAAAAACCTTGGCATTAAGGAGCTGGTTTTGGTAGTGCAATATCTATGCTAGCTAGTGGAGGCATGGTTCCATCCAGGGATCACACTCTAAGCTCCTTTGTCACTTTTTTAGTCAAGTAGGATGAGGATATTTGAGTTCTTTTGATGTGTGATCAAATGGTTTTTGGTTAGTGAGCATTAATTCATTTGTGATTTTCAGAGTATTTTGAAGTGGTTTCAGTTATTTCTAGGCATTTTTGGAACTATGAATGAACCTAGTTTCTGAGCATATCTCCTAAATGGTTAGGGATTTTATTTTAGGTATTTTTTCAAAAGAAACCTCTTGTCAAGGTACCCTAGAAGGTATAATCATTTTAATTTATTGATGCAAAACTAATTTTTACTAGGCCAAGTTGCCCTAGTTGTATGTAGTGCCTAGTTTGGACATTTCTAGGTATTTCAACCTACATTTGTGGTGGACAAAAGCTACAATTAATAGGGTTCAAATAATTTTGGAATGTGGATGAGTTTCAAGAGTTTGAAGGGAATCTTCATTGGAGCTATCTTATGCATTTTCTAAAGGTGTAATCTATTGTTTGTATCATCATTATAGGTCTGAAGTAAACCTTTTTGAGTATATTTTTTACTTAAAAGAGAGTATGAAAATATATTGTAAACTCAAAAAATTTCTTTTATAAAATCTAAATATTATAATCTAGAATTTGATCATTGCAAGCTAGTTTATCATTGTATTTTTTTCTCTTTATGTTATTTTTTCACTATCATGTTGAAGAATTAAGTAGTACATTAAAATATCAAGCAATAAGCATTCTCAAACCTACCAAACAACAAGTATAAAAACTGGAAAAAAAAGGGCCAGACATTACAAATGTGATTAATTTTTTGTGCATGCACCTACTTGACTTCAAGGTTACTTATTTAATTATATACAAATTGTGCTTGTATTTACTTTCTTGATTTACTTAAATGTAGGAAGGTGGATAAGGTAACCTATTGTAAACCAGATTGTATGTTTTCAAATCAAATGCTTAGTAGGGAAGGGTGTTTCCTTATGCATGTAGAAAGTTACCTTTCAAGATGAGTACTGAAAGTGTAATAACAAAGGGCATAATTTTTTCTTTTTCAAAATCTATCTTTTAGTTGTTATATGCAACATATGCTTGGCCAAGTTTTTTAGCCCATAATATTGAATGAACTAATTTTATGATTTAGCTCTCTACCATTTCCTAACATTGATCTTGCATGTTTTAATATTGGATATAAATGCATGTAGCTATGTTAGGAATGTAATAGATTCCACCTTGCATTTTGCTTTCTTTTTGCTAAGTGTTTCATATCGGGTTGGTGATTTTTCATGTTAGTAAGAAATTTTTTGGGAAGTGTAGCTTTGTGGTTGGGTGAAAAAAGTGACTGAACCATGTTCTCATCTGTTAGTTGTAGGCGAGCATTGAATTGGAATTACAATGGAATTATAGCTTATGTTTATTGTACATTGTACTACCTTTGATGTAAACTTGTTATGACTAGTTGGTGATTATGGCTTAGTCAATCTATGTACTCTTGTAACCCAACATTACGACATTTGGGTATGAATGTAACTCAATCCAATGACATCCTAATGCTATGATAGAATATAGCTATCAATTATGATTGAAATTATTAGCACATTTTCATGTTTGATTTAATTAATGTTAATTAAGAATATCTTGTTACAATTTTAAAGGATTGTGGTTGGTCCTAAATTACAATTTAAAAATATAAGATTATTATTCCTATCTTCAAGCCCAAGGATTTGTCTTTAAGAAGATTAGGACATGGTCCCATCACTAGGGTATGGATGGTTAAAAGGACAAATTTTAAGAGTGATTATTCTCCCCATCACTTTTTCCTTATCTAAACCCAAGAGAGTATTCTATTAGGTATCATTAACAAGAAATTAAATTGATTTTAATGAAAATGAATTTAATCAAGAATAGCCATGGAAATTTTGCAAAGTGTTGTTGCTACTCACCCTTTAAGAGATAAAATTAATCCCATAACTTATGCCAAATCCTCCACCATGGTGTTTTGTGTTGAATTGGAGCCCATTTATGTGCAATTTTTTAGGTTGCTTGGCTTCAATTATTCTTCATATTTTTTTAATGCAATTTTTTTATTATTTTTTTCTAGGTTGGGTCTATCTTGCCTAGCCTTATGAATTTTTTGTAAAGGGTTGGGACCCATTTTTATCATTTAATCTAATAAAAAAGAACATTCTAATAAATAAATCCATTCAATGTTTTATACATAGATGCAAGGTGTATGCATGCATTCCATGATCCTCTAACAATATTGAATGTTTGAAAACACTAAAAAATGTTCCTTGAGTTGCATTAATAAATCATGATAACATGAAGAACCCTAATCCACTCCTATACTATTAAGGACAAGAGATGGTTTAATAAAATGTGTTTGGTATCTTAACTCCTAGATTTGTGCTTACTCCATTAGGCAATAAAGTCATGAAGAAGATGATACACATGCAAATCATAATGGGAAAAAATTTGTAGGTGTATATAAATAATAGATAGTACACATAACTAAATCTAAACACCTAAAATTGATCATTTAAATTTCAACAATTTACCCTAATTCCTCAAATTTTGGACCTCTATATTAATTAAATAATATCCCTATTATTTTATTAATATTCATGATTATCCAGTTGTTGTCCAAAATAACTTATACTATATCCCCTAAGGTCTAATTTAAGGTATATGATTATTAATTATTTACCTATCCTTTATCCCCCTTCTTAAAAATTAAATATTTATTTTTATTTCTTTAATTCCTCCCCTTTGTCACATCCTCCACTTTTTTTCTAATCCATCATTAATATTCTAATTCATCCTTAATTGTCCACTAATCATGTGCACACACCTAAGAAATACATAAGTGGGGATTTGACTATTCTAAATCCCCACACAATGCAGTTTGAACAACCAACATTAAATACCATCCTTTTGGAAAATATCTCATGTATTTGCGAGGTATGAGCTTATTTTTCTCAAATTCCTAAATGAGAATTTTAAATTCCCATTTTTCCTCACCAATTACCTCATGGGTAAGGTGTTGACAAAAAAACACCTTTATGATGCACCTTCAAAAGGCACCACATAGTACCCCCATATTCTCATCTCACCTTGTTTTGCTACTCAAAACGATCTCCATGCTTGAGAAATATCAATCTACCTCCACCGTTGAACTCCATGTTCAATCCTAGCCATCCACCTGATTTCTCATAAATATATAAATCCTTCCTTATCTCAAGCCATTTTATCACACTCTGGAATGCAATGTTATGTTGCCAAAATTTAGTAAGAACACATCAAATTGATCAAAGGGAAAATCCATTTGATACAACTAGGAGATCTAACATGGAATTGTTGATTTTATTTTTTCATTAGATTTTCTAATGCCCTAAAAAAGTGTTTGTTTGGTTTTCTATGTCAATCAATTTAGTTAGTTAGGTTGCTCATTTTTGCATAATAATTCTCTTCACACATTTTTGGCATTCCTAGTGGGAGGATAAAAGCACAAAGTTGTGTCACACTTTCAACCAACTTATCAACACAACTGAATTTAAGTATTTCTAACTAAAAATCAATTTTGGTCAAACACATTATCTAGTAAGATTTATTCAAGTTAAGTTAGATACTTCCACAACTTTTCCAACTAAAATTGTTGGCTAAAAATATATGGAATATGGCTTTGAGTCCAACTTACCAAAAAATTAAAATTATTTGAAAAAAATGAAGTTTCAATAACTCCTATTAATGTAAATAACATTTTTTTAAAATATAAAAAATACCCTTTTGTAGATCCATAAGTGTAGTTTTCAAAAATATATTTAGTTTAATAGTTTAATTATTATTTTTATTTTATTTCTTACTTTTAATAAAATTAGTTTATCAACACAAAATATTAGGTTGATTACCATGCCAAGGAAAAATACTATAACTTATTAAAAAACAAAAATGATGCACAAGATAAAAGAATATATTTCAAGATGGTATAATTTTTTTCCATTTTAGATAAATATTTAATATGAAAGTTGATGTCTAGTGGAAACAATTGTTTTTTATTCACGCACATTTTAATATTTATTTAAAAATATATATTTATCAAAATTGGAAAAATATATATTCATGCGCTAAAGTTTCAAGTTATAAATACACACAAAAAATTTGAAGGCAAAAAAAATTACTATAAAAAGTTGACGCCCCATGAAACTTCATTTTTAGCATTTTATTAGCAACTAAATTATAGTGCTAATTTATTAAAAACTAGTTTAAAATTATTTTTTTATTTTTTTATTTTTAAATACAAATGTACAAAATATACTAAAAAATACATATTTTACTAGTTTACATCATTTCAAAATTCAAAACATATATGCCACTTTTTAGTGATTCAAATTTAAAAGTTGGATATGTGTTGGTTGTTTCCTTTATAAAGTGTGACACAACTTTGAGCTTTTACCCATGATCCACATTCCTAACTACTAATACAAATTTGTCTAGATGTTGATGTTTTTGTCATTTTAGTTTTAGTTTAATGATTGCATCACAAATAGGTGGTAGAATCCTATGAATTGAGAATTTCATCTAGAATTCAATAAATGTGTTTGTTGCAAGCTTAACATGATTCCATCTACCCTAAATCTTATTACAATTAGTATTTTATAATTTTTTAAGTTTTGGGTTTAGGATAGTGGAATCAATTTAAAGGGGTTTATGTTGTTGAATATTTTATTTTCAAGTTTTGCAGTCATTTCAACCCCTTTTTGCTAACTCAATTGTATTTTTTGTGTACGAGAAATTTTTTTTTGAATCTTTCTATAAATTTGCGGTATTGTTTTGTTGATCAATGATTGTATGAATTTTGGACATTGGAAAATTTGTTTTTGGATTGATGAATCTACTTTGTGGATTGGTGATTCTATTAGTTATAGTTATGTTTAATATTCAACATATTTCATTTCAACCCCCTTTTGCTAACTCAATTGCATTTTTTGTGTATGAGACAAACTTTGTTGAATCTTTCTACAAACTTGTGGTAGTGTTTTGTTGATTTATGGCTGTATGAATTTGGGGCATTGCATTTTTTTTTTTTAGATTGATGAATCCACTTTGTGGATTGGTGATTTTATTAGGTATAGTTATGTTTGGTATTTTCCTTTTTTCATTAAGAATTTTGGAACTTTTGGACTCAATAGTTGACTTGTCCCTTCTTGTGATCAATCTAATGCTTTTTTTGTAGCATATACTCATCTAAGATTAAAAAATAAAATCCAAACTACTAATGAAATATTTTGTAGCTTTGTGGTCAAAGATAATATTATACCATTAAATTAGTCACACTAAAGTTGTTTAAAGGATCAAAATGAAGGAAAATGTAATGACTTGATATTTCTTTGATGATCATGAGAAACAATTAAAGGTGGTGGAAATAGTTGAAGAGAAATGAGGTTAAGAAATAGTTAACATCGAAGCAGAGTTAGAAACAGTGGAATTGTGAATCGCATACAACCGCCAACTACATACAACTGTCATACAATGTAATATCCCAACATTGTTGCATTGGTGGTTGCCTTTGCACCAAAAGATCGATCTATTAATGTAAAATACAATTGCTATATTTATACAACATCCATAGGAGGCAGTTAAGCTATGTCATGAACCCAAGCACTATGTTGCACAAGGAAGACCAATGGACACACCATCCTGCAACAATCTCCCCAGTGTAAGAGATGGGTTCAAACCTATGACCTTGGCTCTAATAATAATTGTTATATTGGTGTTTGTCATTGTACCAAAAGATCAACTTTTTAATGCCTGATACAACCACCATATTTATACAAGATTCATAGGAGGTGGTTAAGACATGTCACGAACCCAAGCATTGCACTGCACAAGGAAGACCAAGGGACACACCATCTTGCAACAAACATTGCCCCCTTTATTGCATTGTTCTTACAAATGTATCCCCTAAAATCTCTTACTCAATTTTCTAAGGGAATCTCCATTAAGGCTTACATGATAAAACTTGTTGACTACAAAATATGTATACATTATTGAGAAAATTTTCCTTCTAAAGAAACAAATCCTAAATCAGGTGAAACTCCTCCAAAAGCTTTGAGTTGAATTTTTGAGTTCTTCCTCCATGAACTTTTGAACCATAGACCATAGTTGTAGGAAAAACACCCTTGATAGGTTGTCTCCTCGACCCTCATAAAGGTATAAACCTTGGTCCTTGATCATAATTAATAGACAACTACCCTTGACAAGTTATCTCCTCAACCCTCATAAAGGTGTAATCCTTTGTCACAGTCTCGTGAACTATCTGGGCAACAATCCATACTGAGCTCTTCATGAAACCCCTTGTTTGCAAAAATAAAAATTCACAATACATGTATCAAGTCAAATTTTTTCAACAATAACAAAGAAACTAAAATAAAGCCAAAAACACTTCTCATACAAAGCATCATTCAAAGTGAGAAGCTATCTTGAGATGATGGAAATTCCTCCATCCTCAGGTGCCACCGGCCTCTAGTAGATCTTGTTACACTTTATCCATTTAATATCTTGAATAAGTCTTTGGAGGCTTCTTCAAAGGTTGCAAAGATAGCCCCAATTTGAATGAAATTTATAATGTTCTTATTTCTAATGTAATGAATCTTGATATAGCCAAAGAAAATTCCCCTCTTTGGATCTAGCTTCACCAAAAGCAATTCAAATCTCATCATAAATTCACTCTCTCAAATACCAATAGTAAGAAGATAGAGTACTTCGAACTCCATGTTGTCCATTTCACTTCTTACAAAGAAAAGATCCCCTTTTCTCATTAGGTGATAAACTTATTCAACGTCAAGACATTCATGAATAGTAACCACATCTCCCATATGCATACAACATATAATAAAATTCTTTGCAATGACTAGAAGAACAACATCCCGCAACTCATCAGTTTCAACATTGAAACCGATAGTGAGAATGGAAGTAATGATAACATCGATTTTCAATTTGTACAAAATAGTAGTCTTACCATCATCTAGACCCATCATCAAAATACACGTCTGATTCTTCTTGAAATAAAAGAGATACTCAAAACAAACATGATGCATTGATTCTTCTGCATAGGAGTGTGTCTTCTGCAGATTTAGCAAATGACTCATGGCTTCATTATGATAGTAGGCACTTGTCATACTCCATTCTTCCAATGCTTAAAATAATCCCCAATTCATAGATTCTATCTTAGAGCCTGAACTATCTTTTCTACAACACCCATGAATCACACTCAGTCCTTTTATTCTCCAAACCACGCGATAGTTCATCTCCTGGCCATTGTGACTTGGATATATGATAGAGAATGACTGGCTAATAAATAAGAAAAAGAAGAATTGAAAACTCGAAGGAGGGAAAAAATTCAAATTATGCTTTAAAATTCTTTATTCATTTACATAGCAATTTGAACTCAATCTGCCCTCCTAGTTTTCATTCCTTTCAAACCCTAAATTTCCCACTATTTTTAGAGCTTCCACTCTCTGCACTCCATTAAAAATTTAAGATTCCAAATTGCACGAATTCCATGAATCCCTCCCACAGAAGGGAAAGAAAAAGGAGGCCAAGAAATACCTCAAGCCTGGCGCAACTGTGGGATGTTTGATAATTTCAAATTTGTAGCCTTCAATGATCCAAACATGACACCTCCTCTATCAATGTTGTGCTTCCTTTCATCTCAGGCATGGTTTTATTTTTGCAAGAACTTTTTTTCAAGATAATACATTTGATTTTGTAATCATTGGCATTCTATCTTTAGATGAGCTTCCCCACTTGGTAATCATCGGCTCTGATATGTCTTCCACAGTTCAAACTTCCATAGGATCCTTCACCACTTTGATACAAAATTAAGGTGAATCCAATTGAATTTATATTTCATTGATGATCATGAGATACATTTAAAGGTGGTAGAAATGGTTGATGAGAAACAAGGTTGAGAAACAGTTAACATCGAGGTAGTTAGAAACAGTTGAACTATGATACAATGTAATATGCTAACAAAAATAACATTTTATTTCTATGTTTTAGATTTCCTTACAGGTATATGCTCTCTCCTTGCAACATTTGGTGATCTTGGAAATTTCAAAAATTCTAATGTCATCTAAGTCTTATGTGTAAAAACTTAGGGGAACTTGATCAAGTGTATGCTCTCTCCTTGTGCTTTGTGTAATCTTCAAGATCAAAAGTAACAAGTGTCTCTTTCCCTTTATGAGGTCTTCTTGGGATTTCATCACCCCAAGGGATGACCTCAACCATGTTTCTCAATAGGGTATAGAAAGGGGGAAGACTGAAAATTGCACCTCAAGGGTGAATCATCATCATGTTTAGCTAAGCCTCGAAACCCTTGGTTTGTCAAGACTTTGTAATGTCCCATATAAGTTTATCATGATTTTTTCCTTTAGATTTATAGATACAAATATCAAGATATGCCAAGAAACAATAACTTTGATAGAGAGAGTATAAAAAATTATAAATATCTAAAGAACACTCTAATTTCTTATTACAATAGCCTTTTATAGTTATGAATAATAATGGAAGTGGAGACAACAATAATACCAATTTCCTAATTTAAATTCTAGAATAATTTTGAATGAAAAAATGCTTCCTTCTAACTGCTATTATCTTCATATACTCAAATATAAATCTAAATTACACTTTCAATGCTATGCTCTTTCTTTCCCTTATATCAACTCTTTATACACAACAAATCTATGGGTGTTACATATATATTTATTATCTTTTTGACACTACAACCACTCCTATTTACTTCCTCTCTTTTATGTTTCCACCCTTAAATCTACCTCCCTCTATCCCCTTCCCATCCTATCTCACTTGTCTCTTATATCCCTAAGCCCTCCTAAAAGGTGGCATCTCCTTAAAAGGAGGTAACTCTTTGAGAAGTCACCACCCTTATAAGGAGATCATTGATCCCTAATTATCCCATCGTTGTCTTTAAAACCATCATAATCACTCTCTAAAGTCTTTATTGCTGCTTTTTTATAGTCTTCTCTTTAACCGCTACCCTCCCTTATTCATGACTAGCACTTGCAGCCGGGGAGCTGCAAGGAATACGTTGATAGTTTTTTATAATTTTATGAATATTATTATCATGTGTTTTCAATTGAACATACAAAGAAGCAGGTGGAACACATCAATTAAGGTAATGCATCCAAACCATTGAAGGCCTTCTGATAGGGTAGGGTTGGATGAGACTCTCACAGTCCCATGCTCAGGTCTTTGTTCTCAAGAACTTCTAGGTGACTCCTTCACCATAACCTTTAGGTCCTATCACAGGTATAGGCACCCCTAGTATTACTAGACAACCCCTCTATCAATATTCCTCTATACTAACAAGCCATTCTTGGTGCCTTGCCACTTCCTCTCCTTGACCCTTATTCTTCCTAAAGGCCAATTACTCTCAACATTTAATTAGACACTTGCAAAGGTGTAAAACATTGTAAAAGCTTCAAGGTAATCTATCTAGGGTTCTTATACCATCACTAGACTCCCATTAACCATCGCTTCCACAAATCCCTCTCCTAGGGTTAGGAAAGACTATAAGCCTTGAGCCCTAGTTAGGTCTCTTACTCTAGGTAAAATGAAATTTTCTCCTAAACCCACTAAAATACCTGGGTTCTTTGCTTGGGATTGGTGGTTCCTATGCCCTCACCTTGAAGATTTTTAGGGTTTTGAATCAGCATTGCTTGCACACTGCTCATACACAAAAATGGTCAAAAACCTAGGGTTTACTAGCCTTTCCTAGGCTGTTTCAAACTGTCAAAGGTTTCTCCCACCAAATGACTTGATAGAGCCTCCTCCTAACTACCAGGCCTTCCCAAGACCCTCAAAAAAATTCACCAAAAAATTTTTCTCAAAAATCTTAACACCCCTACAAGATATGTGTCTTTCTCTCCCTGTCTTCCCTAGCCGAACTCTGTCTGGCTTGCCTAGGGCAAGACACTTCTAAAAACTCCTGCACTCACACAAATCCTACCAACTAACATATGTACAAGTATGGTGTCTAGTAACTATTTCCAAAGGGTCGTATGGTTTGTAAGGTGGAAAAGTGCTCTAGCACCCCATTTTCTAAAAATAGTCTAGTTCAGACCAGCAATAGGACACCAACGAACTATTTACAAAAAGATACCTAATAGTTGTACAAGAAGCTATTTAAATGAATAAAAAATTCTTGAATACCAACTTCACTTCATCCTACAACAAAACAAAAACAAATCTAATCCATTAAGACTCAATCAAGATGCCCAAAGTCTAGAATTTTTGCATAGAACGTTGTTTTCATCAATTTCACAAGATTTCACCAAAACATTAAATCTTCCAACCCTGCTCTAGGGTCGAATCATCCCTTAAATAGGATCCAAAAATAGTTGAGTTTCTTGGGTCGAGCCTATTGATGACCTAATGGCAAAAATTATAAAACCCGCTGTGTTTTTCAACCTTTGACAACTTAGCAAGATGATGTTCTAAACCTATTTAACTCTTGTCAACTTCTTTCCAATAGATCAAAAACATCCCTAAGCACTCAACAAAATGGTAAACATGACCTTATGAAAACAAAACAAAAATTCTCCTACCGGATTGCTTATTTACCTAATGGAACTGTCTGTTGTTCCTTAGGTGCTCCTACACCATTCCCCCCCTCTCAGCTCAAATGCTAAGGAAAGGAAGGAGAGACCAGGGACAGGTCAATACCAAAATTCTTGAACTGATCCTCTTGTACCCATGTAGCTTTTGATTCATGCTTGTTCTTCCACTTGATAAGGTGCTCCATGAACACCTTGTTTCTTGTAGACTTTTGTACTCTTGACACCAAGATCTTCTCTGCCTGAGGCTTGTCCTGACTAGGTAAGGATACATTGTTGATTTCCTTGAAGATCTCCTGACTGTCCTGTTCCAAATCCTTGTCTTCTCCCTTATACTTGATCAAATTGATCAGCTATATTGAACACTGGTGAGAGTCCTAGATCAGTAGGTAACTCCACCTTGTATGCATTCTGCCCATACTTGGCCAATATCTTGCATGGACCTACTCTCTTCATCTACAACTTGGTTGACATTCCCTTCTGTAACCTGGACTTGTTAAGGTGGACCATAACATAGTCCCCTACTTGAAATTGTACATCTTTCCTTGACATATCTGCCTTCTCCTTCACTTTTTGTGTAGCCTCAGTGACTGTCCTCTTGACCTGCTCCTGAATCTCCCTCATGGTCTGACTGAAATCTTCTACATGTCCACTTCTATGTTCCATGTCTCCAAGATCTCTGAGCTGACAAATGCCTCTTGGGTGCATCCCATACACAACCTCAAATGGACTCTTCCCTGTTGTCCTGTTGACACTGTCATTATAAGCATACTCAGCTTGGGAGATAACCATATCCCATGCCTGTCCATATTCTTTAGTTAAGCACCTTAGAAGATTACCTAACACCTTGTTAACCAACTCTATTTGACCATTGGTCTAAGGATGGTAAGTTGATCCAAATGACAGATTAGTACCCAATCTACTCCATAGAGTCTTCCAAAAGTGACTCATGAACTTCACATCTCTGTCTAAAACAATGCTCAAAGGAAATCCATGGATCCTTACAACTTCCTTGAAGAAAAGATGGGCTATGTAGCTAGCATCATGAGTAGTTTTGCAAGGGATAAAATGACTCATCTTGCTAAATCTATCCACTACTACATAAACATTATCAAAATCAGTCTTGGTCTTAGGAAGGCCTACCACAAAATCCATGCTCACACACTCCCATGGTCTGTTTGGAATGGGTAGGGGTTGGTACAAACCAACATTACTAGCTCCTCCCTTAGCTTCCATACACACAACACATTGTTCCACATATTTTCTAACATCTCTTGCCAACTTAGGCCAGTAATAGAATCTTTGCACTAGTTCTAAGGTCTTATTGATGCCAAAATGTCCACTAAGACTGCCATTATGCTTTTCCTAAATGAAATTTTCCCTCATTGACCCTCTTGGAACACATAACTGATTTCCCTTGAACAATAACCCACTTTGCAAAGTATACTCTGAGTATTGACTATGGAAATGGTTCTCAAAGTTAGAACATACCTTATAGACCTCTAAAAAGTCTTCATCCTCTCCATATAAATCCTTGAAACTCTTTATGCCAATGCTCTTGAGTTGTATCTCTTGCACTGTCAACAATCTCTTGCTTAGTGCATCTGCCACTTTGTTTAGTTGTCCTTTCTTGTGCTTGATGGTAAAAGTAAAAGCTTGGATGTATTCCATCCATTTCAAATTCCTATTACTTAACTTCTCTTGAGTGTTGATAAAGCTAAGTGTCTGATTGTTAGTAAAGACTACAAACTCCTTGGGTAGAAGATAATGTCTCCATTTCCTAAGTGACTGAACCAAAGCATAAAGTTCCAAGTCATAGGTTGAATACTTCTTCTTAGCTTCATTGAGCTTCTCACTAAAGAAGGCTATAGGCCTGCCCTTTTGACTTAGCACTCCTCCTACTGCCACTCCACTTGCATCACATTCAACAGTGAACAACTTGTCAAAGCTAGGTAATAATAGAATTAGTTGAGTTGCCACTTCTTGTTTCGGTTTCTCAAACCCTTTCTCAGCTTCTTGTGTCCACACAAACTTAGTTTTTATACCACCCTTGATTGTATCTAGGACTGATGCACATATGCCACTAAAATTCCTTATGAATTTCCTATAAAATTGAGCCAATCCATGAAAATTTCTTACCTCTATCCCTGTGGTTGGTGTAGGCCAGGTTAGGATGGCTTCCACCTTGCTTGGATCCATCTTCAATGATCCTTTTGACACTACAAAACCCAAATAGAAAAGCTCTTGCATAAAGAACTCACACTTCTCTAAATTGATTGCCAACTTCTTCTCTTTCAACCTTCTAAGAACCAACTCCACATGTTTTAAATGCTCTGTTGTTGTCTTGTATATGAGGATGTCATCAAGGTATACCACCACAAATATCCCTGTAAAATCCTTGAGCACTTCATTCATGAGCCTCATGAATGTGCTAGGGGCATTAGAGAGGCCAAATGGCATCACTCTCCACTCATATAACCCATCATTTGTCTTAAAAGTTGTCTTCCACTTATCACCATCCTTAATTCTGATCTGATGGTATCCACTTTTGAGATCTAACTTGGTGAAGAATTGAGCTACTCCTAGACAATCCATCAAGTCTTCAATCCTAGGGATAGGGAATCTATATCTGACTATGATTCTATTTATTGCTCTAGAATTAGTACATAGCCTCCATATACCTCCTTTCTTGGTTGCTAAAACCACTGGTACTACACATGGATTGATGCTCTTTTGAATCAATCCTTGATCCAACAACTCTCGCACTTGTCTAGCCACCTCTAGATTTTGATCTGGTGTAAGTTTGTATGCTGCTTTGTTAGGCAATGAGGCTGTAGGTATGAAGTCAATTTGATGACTTATGGATCTCTTTGGTGGTAAAGTTGCAGGTGTACCATCACTAACTATGCTCTTGTACTTATCAAGTAACTTTTGGACTGCATCTGGTAAGATTGTCTTTTTAGCCTTGTCTTCTTCTTTAGGTTGTAACACAACCACATATCCTTCATTCCCTTCGTGTAGGTTCTTAAGGAACTCCTTACCACTACTCAACATAATGTTTGGTGTCTTTGACTGTCCTTCCTCTTCTTCTAACAGTGACTGCAACTTAAAAGTCTCCCCATCCTTCTTGAATGAAATTGTGTTCTCTTTCCCATCATACATAACACTTCTGTCATACTGCCATGGTCTTCCCAATAGTAGATGGCATGCATCCATGGGTAAAACATCACAAACCAACTTGTCGTTATATCCTCCAATGGAAAACTCCACCGTTACTTTCTCATTTACTAAAACACTCTGCCCTTTGTTCAACCATGTGACCTTGTAGGGGTTAGTGTGGGGTACCTTCTCTAATTTCAGTTTTGCTACTGCCTCCTCTGAGATTATATTGTCTGTTGAACCTGAATCTACTATGACCTTGCATACTTTGCCAAGTATCTTGAACCTTACTCTAAAAAGAGCTCTTCTTTGTTTAGGTTCTTCCCTAACTGGTTGTCTGATCAAGACTCTATTGAACATCAGATTCTCTCCTACCTCATATTCAATATGGCTGATCTCAGATGCCTTAGGACTCATGGTGTCCTTTTGTGCATAAGCCACTCTCTTCTCATTGCTAGATGAGGATGCTTTATCCGGGCACCTATAGGCTGGATGTCCTATTTGATTACAATGATAACACTTCATGTTTGCAAAATAAGAATTGCTCCTGCCTGCTCCTCTTCCTCTATTCGAACCTCCTTAAGGTCCTCTTCCTCTGTTAAATCCACCTCTAAAAGATGTTTCTCCTCCATGCTCAGTGAGTTTATATTCTCCATGATTTCTTTGGTCATTGCCTCTACCTTGGTAGCCACCACGCTGTCCTCTTTGATCTCTTTGATCTCTGCCTTTGCCTTTGCCCTTAGAAGCCTGATCTTGATTACTTTTGTTTCTTTCCTCAATTTTGATAGCTAATTGGTAACATTGATGGACTGTCTTAGGACTTAAAAGAGCCATCTCATCTTGAATGTTCCATTTCAAGCCATTAAGGTACCTAGCCACCTTAAGACTCTCATCCTCTGTCACATTAGATCTCATGCAAAAAATTTCAAACTCCTCAATGTAAGTGTTTACATCTTGGTCTTTCTGCCTTAGACTTTGCCTCTTCTTGTGTAATTGAATCTCATAGTCATCTAGCATGTAGGCTTCTTTCACCTTGGCAACCATTCCTTTCCAAGTTGATATGGGTTGTTTGCCTTCTTTTTCCCTCTCTATCTGAATGAACTTTCACCATGTCAAGGCAGAACCTCTTAATCTTGATTTGGCCATCTTTACCTTTTGTGCTTCAATGACTCCATCACACTCAAAATGATTTTCCATGCCTTCTATCCAATCCATAACTACATTACTTCCATTTTCCCACTAAACAGTGGTATTCCTTCAAGTCCTTTTCCAATCAACGCCTTTAATGCTTTCAAGAAAGGTTCTTCCTCCAAAACAGGGTCAGGTTCATGGATTTTGTCTTCCTCTGCAACCTCTTCTTCCTTTGGTATTGTCCCTTCCAACTTCACATTGTTCAATGCTTTCTCAAGTTGCTCTATTCTTTCTTTTAACAACTTATTGTCTTCCTCTTGCTCTTCAACCATCTTGGCTAATTGTGCATTTGTCACCATGATGGGAGATTCACTAGACTCAACCTCTGACATATAAGATGCTTCCCAAATCTTTAACTTGCTTTGATACCAATCTGATAGGGTAGGGTTGGATGAGACTCTCACAGTCCCATGCTCAGGTCTTTGTTCTCAAGAACTTCTAGGTGACTCCTTCACCATAACCTTTAGGTCCTATCATAGGTATAGGCACCCCTAGTATTACTAGCCAACCCCTCTATTAATATTCCTCCATACTACCAAGCCATTCTTGGTGCCTTGCCACTTCCTCTCCTTGACCCTTATTCTTCCCAAAGGCCAATTACTCTCAACATTTAATTAGACACCTGCAGAGGTGTAAAACATTATAAAAGCTTCAAGGTAATCTATCTAGGGTTCTTATACCATCACTAGACTCCCATTAACCATCTCTTCCACAAATCCCTCTCCTAGGGTTAGGAAAGGCTACAAGCCTTGAGCCCCAATTAGGTCTCTTACTTTGAGTAAAATGCAATTTTCTCCTAAACCCACCAAAAGACTTGGGTTCTTTGCTTGATTGGTGGTTCCTATGTCCTCACCTTGAAGATTTTCAGGGTTTTGAATCAGCACTGCTCGCACACTGCTCATACACAAAAATGGTCAAAAACCTAGGGTTTACTAGCCTTTCCCAGGTTGTTTCAAACTGTCAAAGGTTTCTCCCACCAAATGACTTGCTAGGACCCTCAACAAAATTCACCAAAAGTAATTTCTCCAAAATCTTAACACCCCTGCAAGATATGTGTCTTTTTCTCCCTGTCTTCCCTAGCCAGACTCTGTTTGGCTCGCCTAGGGCAAGACACTTCTAACAACTCCTACACTCACACAAAGCCTACCAACTAACATATGTACAAGCATGGTGTCTAGGAACTATTTCCAAAGGGCCATATGGTTTGTACGGTGGAAAAGTGCTCTAATAGCCCATTTTCTAAAAATAGTTTGGTTCAGACCAACAAAAGGACAACAATGAACTATTTACAAAAAGATACCTAAAAATTGTACAAGAAGCTATTTAAATGAATACAAAATGCTTGAATGCCAACTTCACTTCATCCTACAATAAAACAAAAACAAATCTAATCCATTAAGACTCAATCAAGATGCCCAAAGTCTGGAATTTTTGCACAGAACGTTGTTTTCATCAATTTCACAAGATTTCACCAAAACATTAAATCTTCCAACCCTGCTCCAGGGTCGAATCATCCCTTAAATAGGCTCCAAAAATAGTTGAGTTTCCTGGATCGAGCCTATTGATGACCTAATGGCAAAAATTATAAAACCCGCTGTGTTTTTCAACAGTTGCCAACTTTTGACAACTTAGCAAGATGATGTTCTAAACCTATTTAACTCTTGTCAACTTCTTTCCAATAGATCAAAAACATCCCTAAGCACTCAACACAATGGTCAACATGACCTTATGAAAACAAAACAAAAAATTCTCCTATTGGATTGCTTATTTACCTAATGGAACTGTCTATTGTTCCTTAGGTGCTCCTGCACCATTAGTGTTAAAAGTAAAATAATTACAAATAATTTGGATGTTTATCCAAATATAACCACGTAGACTTTCTTTCAAATCATATCCATAGCATTGTGGATGGGGATCATTATTCATTATCTTCTGAAATCAATTGGACATGAACTTGGGAAACCAAAATTGACAAAGGCAATGCAGTCCCAACTCATTCTTCTTTTCAATTCTAGTGCATACCAACTTGACAAGATCCTTGTTTTCTCCAAATGCAAGGTCTACTAGTCACCCTCCAAAATGATAGATGTCACTTTTCTCATTCACCTTGAGAGTGTAGGCATACTCTGCATAAACAAATACACCATATTCTTTTTTAATAAAGAATTAGAAAATAAGTTATTCAACAAATCAGCTAATCTAATATTTTTTAACTATGTAAATCAAACAAACAAATTGTAAATGAGGCAAACTGATGATAAACCATGCAGCTTGCTTCAAATTTACATTAAATACCTATACAGAACACAGATGAACTTATAATTTCAAAGTAAAAGTATCCTTTTCTGTATAGCTTACACATTTATCAAATCAATTAATACATTATAAATATTATAAACTATACCTTATATACCATTAATAAAAACAAAAGTAGTCTTTTGTAGATGATATAGCTGTTGGTTGTATAGGGGCCCACACCTATAGGAAAAAAATGATTACAAAAGGGATATAAGTCTAAATTTACGATATAAAAGATGACACACTATTATGGATCTCGGATATAGATATTAGACAAACAAAAACCAAGCAGAAGAAAGGATTGCTAACTAGAAAAGAGTAGGGACCAATGCAACATCAACTCTATCCACTATCAACATATTAGTTTGTAATTGAGGGGAGCATGAACAAGATCAATAGCTCTAGATTTACATTTCTAAGAATTACCCTTAGGTTATCAACATGAAGAGCCAAAACAAGGCAGAATGTTTCAACATCCACCAACTTTTTGTCAGAAGGAACCATAGAATTTTTCATTTAAGCTACCATGAGATACCGAATGCTTCATCTCATGAGTAGATAGGTGGACAACATTGTCTGAGCTCTCATCTACAAAATTCACTTTAGAGGAAGTATATACAGTTTGGACGATCTGCTACACTTCAAGTTTGGATCCAACGTCTACAACAATGGAAACTCTGGAGCACAAAATCCTTGTGTTCTCAAGCTTGTCAATACCCAACACATCCTTCAAAAAGTCTAAGATAACATAATTATTGATGTTGAAGGTACACTTAAGATGCTAGTTCCAAATATCCCTGAACACAGCCCATGATTACCTCTTAACATACTGTAGAGCATTAGGGACCTTACAAATTACCCCTGAATAGCACCACAGGCCTTACAAATCACCTTGAAGAGCATCCCAAACCTTACAAATTATCAATCCACGCCAAAACACTATATAACACCCAAGATACATAGAGTCGATTGCATCTTTTGCAAAAAATTGCAGTCTCTATATTATAATGAACTTGCATGCTAACTTCTTCAATGTTACTTTTGAGATTTTAATCTCTAAGATAATCACTGATGCACCCAGTAATTATAACTTGAGAGACCTGGGTTCCTGGCCTCTTCCTAGGATACACCAGCCTGGCCCCTTCAGTCTATCACATACACTAAGCATTCTGAGATCCTTCTTTGGCCATTTAGTGGGGATAAAGGATGATGCTTTTGATTATTTTTTTAAAAGTTTTATTACAGATGGTCTGCTGCTTGATTATCATTAGGTTTGTTGTTCTTTTAGTGTCTCTTCCCTTGTAAGGCTATTTTTATGTCACCATATCTTCCTGTGGATTTAACTACTTTAGGCTTACTTTTTTCTTGTTTTATTCATTTTTGTTTTGTACATTTGTTTAATTGGTTTTCATCCCGAGTGCCCTAGTCTTAATTTGACACTTTTTAGGTCCCATTGACCTATTTTGGTTAGTCTTGGATACTTAAATAATTTCTCTTTCTTTAACTCAAATGAGAAGCCACTATCAAAGCTACGAAAGAGTCAAATCTTTCACATAATATGAAGTTCTAAAGAATTCTAAAAAAATCAGTTTTATTATTACATTCAGATATGGAGTTCAGTAGATTTGTCAAAGCCTGTGTATATGGATCTCTCAAGCACAATTCCCCATTATCTGAACTTGCAATCCTCCCTTGGCTCTTGGTTACCATAAGTGGATTTTGAAGGATTTCCTTTGAGATCCTTTGGCTGCAATCAAATTGGTCATAAAAGACCTGACTGCTCTTCTCCTCAGCAGGCTAGGGATGCCCAATGAGGATTTTATTTGGAGGAATCATGGATATTTTCTATCTAGCTAATATGAAGTTTCATCTAGTTTCCATCTAAGGAGCCAGAGGTTTGATTGGTAAAGGAAACTCCTCCTGTTTTGGATGGAAATCTCTATCTGAATTCTTTGACTGATCAACTCTAGGCATCAGATATGAATTAGGGTTTTAGCTCAGTTGGAAAAAGATAATTGAAGCATTCATTTCAAACTTGGGTTCTCAAGGAGGCATGATGCTAATGCTAGTAGAGTACTGCACTTGTTGTTGATGAGTAAATTAGAACATTAAAGTGATGGTTAAATTCTTCTATCTGTTCACCATTCCAGGATATTTGCAGCTAGAATTAACTGAAAAGACTACACATCATATGGAGTGGGATGATGTAAATATGATGAAGGAAAGGTTTGCAAAGCTGCTTCTTGCCATCTCTAGAGCATTGTGCTCAGTTGATATATCCAGCGAAGAGAGTGCACTCTCAGTAGATAAATATTTTGTTGTGATGGCTCTATAGAGGGAATCTCCAAGGCTTGATTTACCAGTCAAATCTGATTCTCATGCATTTCAAAGCAAAATATCATTAATCCACATATAAGTATAATCCTCTAGAAATTTTTACAGTCTGCTCAAAATTTGCAACCCCCTCCCCCACCACACATATTTTTCTTGAGGATGCGACCCCTGCATAATTTGACCCCATTTTCTATAGGGAATTTTTTAAGTTAACCATTCAAACTGTAACTGCATGATCGCTTTTCTTGCTGTCAACTATAAATGAAGTTGTAATGTGGAGGACATCATACTGCACAATCCTGGCGTGGTCGAGGATCCTGCCTATGTTCCTCTTGTTGATGCAGTCACCATTAGAGAGCTTTTTCCACCTTGCTATACATGGGGTAGGCAAGCTTTTCGGTTATTGATGATGGATCTATTTTCTTGTTTACTGATAATGATAGATGATGATAGTGTTTGATTCAGAGTATTTGGGAAAAAAAAAAACTTAATTCCAGAAATATGCTAAATAATTATCTACCATCAGTAAATATATTTGATGGATACCCTATGCCCAGGAACATTAGCAGAGCTGGTGGCTGTAAGAAAGCTTGATTTTCCTTAACATGTTTGAGATAAAAGAAGCCACCGAGGCACTTTGGCAGACATAAGCTGGATAGTGGTGAAGATATTTAAGGACTTCCAACAAAGAATGGAAGAGGATCAAAACCTACAAACATTGGACACCATTCATCTTCTTGTTTATTTTTTCATGGAAGCAATGCATGTTCATTACTGCGAGATCCCGCCTATAACAAAGGATTGGTGTTTACTGAGAAAGAGAGAGAGACTCACTACATGCAGGGTCTTTTACCACCAGTTTTCCTATAATTTCCTTTGATTGGTGTTTACCGAGAAAGAGAGAGAGACTCACTACATGCGGGGTCTTTTAACACCAATTTACCTTTAATTTCCTTTGTACTTTAAACTGCTTTATTTTTCTGTTATCTAAATAATTTGATTAACTATGGAAGTAGGAGAAGTAAATCCGAGTATCGTTTATTCAGATGTTTTGAGTTGTTATTGTATCCTAGCAAACCTTAGAAAGAAATACAAGTGAATAGTGAAATTGAAGAGAAGATCAGTTGCATTTTTTGAATCGATGTTACAACATTTATGAAAATTGTTATCACATCCACATGTGATTTGTCTTTATTTATAGTAAAAATCAGATTGGTTATTGTACTTATTGTCTCTTCTTAATTCGTCAATATGCAGCTCCTTACAGAAATACATGGCAATTATGGACCTTGAGGTACACCCTTTGAAATTTTATATTCTTGTCGAGAAACTAAAATATAATATTATCAATTCAAGATTTGAAACAATGGCAAAAGGTTTTGTGTATGACAGTGGATGAGCAGAGTAAGTTCAACTATGGTCCTCATTGCAATCGAAAATGTGTCCAAAAGATTCCTTCTAGTCATGCAAGTCATTTTGGAGAATTTGACCCTGGGAATGAGCAGTGAAGAGCTAGGATTCAATATCTTCTATAAACTATAGGTGGAAATTGGCATTGTAAAATCAAATGTTCTTATTGTCATGTAGTCTATCAAGTAACGTAATATATATTATTATTTTTAATTTGATTTGCACCTCATTTTTTAGCTTCTTTGATTTAACAATTCCATTTTATTAAATTGTCACAAACTGACTAAATCTAATTGATTTATTGGGCTTGTTCTTGCACATGATTGGTTTATGCTTTCTGAGGCTATCTTAGCTGTTGTTTTGATTAACGTTCTAATGTTCGACTTGGTTTACACATGATATAATTTTTTTTTTCCAGTAGCCTGTTTTAACAGTGACAAAATGATTTCAAGTCTGTCTTTAACCAACCTGGTTCCACTTTTGAAATACAAAGTTTTCTTTTTTAAATTTGTTTTGCTTTCTTTCTGTAAGGGAGGCGTTTCTGCCATTAATCGACAGATTATAAATTTAAAAGTGTACCTTAAAATATTACATATTTTACATTTCATTTCAAAGAGAAATTGGATACTTGTTCAACAATAGAATAGAAAGGGGAAGACATCTTTGATATTCACTTTCATATTGTTTAAGATTTAAATGTTTACTTGGGAGGAGGCCAACAAGATCCATCAACTCAACCCATGTATTGTAAATCACCATATTGATAGAAAAAAATCTATTTCCATAAATGGGAACCTCACATCACACAATAATCCTCCAAAATAAAGATATAGAAAGGTCATAAGAAAGCAAATGTGTTGTGCAATTTAGTTCAATGTAAGGTATAGATTCATTTCAGAGTACTTAGAGTGCATGTACAGCATCCCGAACACCTCTCTATGGAATTTTTTTTAGAAACACTATATTTAATAGGAAAAAACCAAACTTGTAAGGAAAAAATGAAATAAGATGTGCTTGATTTCAATTGTACTAAGTTCCACTATGAAGTTATTATTCAAGTTGCAAATTTCAAGTTTAATGTTTCTATTTAAATTTTTACAGCATACTGAAGTTTTGATGGTTTGCCCCCTGCAAACTCTTGTATCTTGCATACTGTTGTACTCTTGCAGTAGCATGTGCAAATATTGGGCACTTCTACTGGGTGTTGTGTTCCTGCACTGTACGTATGCAGGCACCTGTGCACCAAGATAAGGTTGGTCACAGGGGAAAAATAACTTAGGTGTAAATACTTAGGACACTTCCTAACTCTGTCCTCTAGTTTATACTTTATATATTATCTATCACTGCAAGGATGACCACCTTTAGAAGTGGCTACATAAATGCAGTGATCATCAATGCCACATGCCACATATGATCAGTTGAGGCTAATTCTTCTCCATGGAGGACATCCCCTCCATCTCTGCTAATGACCTTGGTGACTCAATTTCTTAAAGCACATCTTGCATTTTAACTATTGCAGCTGTACTGCTATCCTTCTTTGGCCAGTATTCATCGGTTGTAACCACCTGCACATCACAAAAATAATCAGAAAATTGAATTTATCTTATATGCTTCTCTATATAAAATTTAGATCTCATGACATGTTCTTGGAAACAAAGTAATTATTGTGGTGAAAGAAGAGCATTGCTTGAAAAAATGACCAAGAGAAACTAATAGCATCGGTAAACATGCAAACAATAATAGATGGTTGGAATGGAGTTTTTGTATGATTATAATAATCATTTAGTGGAGCGTTTGACAAAATGCCTCACCCACCCAAATGTAGGCTTAGCCAACATACATCATAAGCAACCAAATGTAGGCTTAGCCAACATACATCATAAGCAACATCTGTTTTTCTCATCGGACATCTCCTCTGAATTAAAACATTGATCTCATTAAATAAAATAAAATAACAGATGGGAAAAAAATTATCTTTGAAATAGTAGGACAAAAATAAAAAGAAAAGAAGTTTTTTATCGATAAATGTAATAGTTTGTACTCCATATTTAAAATCATCTATACTACAACCATACCAATAACTGTGCAGTTATCGGGCATTAAAAACTGAATGTAAATCTGAAGAAAAGAGTTGTTACAATAGGAAATCACAGACACGTCTGAAAACTGCTTTAAATCTATTTATCTGGTTTTCTGCTTGTCATAAGAAACAAATATAAACATTCTTGAATAATCTATTTATCTGGTTTTCTGCTTGTCATAAGAAACAAATATAAACATTCTTGAATCGAAGATACGAACAACAGGGGAATGTTGTTTTTAATTTGAGATTCGATATGAAAAAGGGGAGAATTGGGTTAAAGAGAGACTACTGCAAACAACAGGGGAATGTTGTGAGAGGAGATGTCTGTCGACATAACTGGAATTTTCAGTTCCGATATCAACATATTGGAAGTAGTCAACGATACTTTGCAGGCTTCTCATATTCTGAGATTTTGGTCTCTGTTTCCCCTTCCAATACCATTTGAACCAAGCTTGTCTGTGGAAAACTTTCCTTCCTTTGAGTAAAAGATTATTGAAAAATTCCTTATCCATATTAATCCTGACCTATATAATTGCCTCAAAGTAAAAGATTAGAGCTTTCTCCATACATGTATATTAATGATTGCACTGACAGGTTACATTTTCTTTCTTTGCAACAATATTCTTTCACAGGCTATATATTGAAAGTAACAACAGGGGAATTTGTAGTATAGCGAATCCACTTCAGCCCTCAATAATTCCTCATGTAAACATAAAGTAAAGCTGAGTCAATTGTTAGAGATTAGTTCCCCTATTGAAGAGATCAGTTTGGCAAGGAATATACAGAGCACATTGATGTAATATAGTAAGGAGTAGCATATTTTGAAGCAGTGGCAGGGCGCTTTCAGAAATGGCCTATTTGAAGGTGGTCTAAAGCCTTATAATGAGTTTACTATGGATCACGCTCAAGGATTACTTGAAGATCATTCAATCAAATGTGGGCCATATAGAGAATGTCCAAGAAATCTATGCATTCTAGTCAATGAGTTGAGAGGCTTGGAAAGACAAATCCATCACTGGATCTTTCATAGAGGCCAGCATGTTTGAAACAATGCTCAAGGTCCTGAGATTAAATCTGACAATGAATTTGAAGAAAATATGTAACCTTACCTCTTCTGGCTCTTTGGTGATTTTCTCCAGGTTTTTGGTTCCATGACGCTAGTATTTCCTTCATCGGGCTTCCTTGAATAATTGATCTTATTCTCCTTTGATCTAATAAAAAAATTTAATTTTATAATGGGGTGAAGTCCACAGCATCTGTATAATATCTACAAATTAATGCTGAAATAGTGAACATGAATCGAACCAGTCAGACCCTAATTAAATAAAGCCCATACCAACCATTTGCACCAAAATCTTCAAGATTTCGATCTGAGCAAAACGAGTGAAACCCACCCAATTGGTTTGGGGCAACGGGCCTCTTCGCACCTTGTAACCATATTTAGAAGGAAAGCTCACCAGGATGGTAGGATTCAAACTTGTCACAGAGTCAAGAGGTAGGAGTCATACATAAGCCCAACATGCATACATATAACCATATTATAGAGACAAGCCCAGTTCATGTTTTCCATGTGCTCTTCTAGCTCTCTCCTAAGGTTGACGTAAATCTGAAGATTTTCTGCAGCATATCCTCCACAGGAAATTAAATTTCCTGTCCTGGTAAATGTTTGTCCTATGGAATCAACTAATTGAAACCATAGATACAAACAGCCAACATGCAAAAAGAAAATGAACATAAGATAAACTAATAAAAGGAATGGTGACTCGTGGCTGCATAAAATCGTTATCATTAGCACACCCATAAGAAAATAGGGAGGAACCCTTCTCATTTTATATATTTTAGAGCCTTGATAAAAGTGAGTGGTCACAAATAAGTTGGAAGGCAGTATGGTAATGAACTTATTCAGTACCAATCTTTAATCATTTCATACAGATGAACACAACAACTAACAACCTACCACTAAGGCAACAACAAATTGCATGTGAAACTTCAACTAACAACCTACCACTAAGGTAACAACAAATTGCATGTAAAACTTGGGGCAATATATTAATCTATGAGCCAAACAAAGAGACAGACCATCCATGTGTTTTCACTTTTCTCAACCAAAAGCATGATTTTGTTGTTTTACGGTTTACCCTAAAAATTTCTTACAGTAGTCCACCAAATTCCCAACTGAACTTTCAGGTGGGCTTGGCTATCCTACATTACTAAATTATCAACTAATGCTAAAGTAGGTAACCTCCAGGAATGTAAATTATCAACTAATGCTCATCCAGTAACTGCCAGTGGGAAGTTGAATTTAGGCAAACCAAACACGAACCTCCTTGGAAGATATATTTTCTGTAAGTAAACCCTGATCTTCAAATGAAGATGGCGTGTATGAACTATTTAAGAGAATGCCTCAATAATGTTAATAAACTTAAATTTTTAGACATTTTTTTCCCAATAAAAGACACATTGGTCACTTGTATTGCTACTTGCTGAGTAAGACAATATGGTAATGCAAAATTACATATCTAAATTATAGTTAGCTTGGTTTAAAATTGCATAGCTAAGTTACATAGAGACCAAAACCGCACCATATTAAATATTATAGCTGACTCAAAGAGGCCAAAAGAACAACATAATCAAAAGTTGAATGGCATTTGCCAGTTTACAGCCCATGTGGCTCAGTATGTGTTTGTAAACAACAGTTGTGGCTTCTTTCAAACTAAGAACCAGTATCTGACTACTACTACAACTGCAAATAATGATGGGTATTTGGCACCGATGGTGGAGAGTGCTTATGAAGGTCTTGCACGCCTGCCCAATACTTCTACAGCTGCACAGATGAGAGCGGTGGTGACAGTGTATCTCCTTTGTGGCTGCTCGAGTAATGCCTCAAACTATCTCATTTCATCAATTCCAGTAGATTTGGAGTGACCATGCGAGATATCGAAACAGTTGGGTGAGATTGTTTAGAATAACTTCAAATTCAGCTGCTCTGGATCTACCTGTAATTTGTCCAAGTTCTGGATTAAACTACAATGTGGGTTCTGCTAATTGTTAAAATTCTACACTCTATCAAATGCCAGGGTCCATAAGGTGCCATATTGAGGTTTAGAAAATCAAAATTTTTAAGGCATTGAAATAGTGTCATTCATACCTACTTGTAAGTACTCATAATAATCAGGACACAAATGGGTGTCCTTGAAAATGGCTTCAATTGGCATTAGCCTGCATGCTTAAATAGATATCTTGTTTCAGATGCAGCGGTTCCTATTACATTTCTTATATTGGTGGGCCTATTTGCACTGCAACACTGTTGTATGCATCAGCCGGGTTTCATGTTTGCATCAATTGTCCTGACTTGGCTAACATGCATCAGTGCCAATTTGTTTGATTATCTTGATTGTGGCTGCAAATATATGTGTGCTGCAAAGAGAAGGCCCGAGGCAGTATGTCTCTTCCTCACACTGGAGACAGCAGTTTTTGGATCCCTGCACATCATAATAATCTAGCAATTTCAACGTTCAGCCATCAGATCTGACAGAAATTGTTAGAGGTTAAATAAAATAACAGGAATTCAACATCACAGGTCCGCTATCTTTTTATAGCGTGTGGAAGAATGCACAATAATAATCTAGGAATTTCAACATTCAGCCCGCTAATGTTCATAGTGAATAATCACTTAATAATAAGAAGACAAAATTCATGTGAACTTAACAATCAAGGAGTTCAACATTTGTTCATGTTCATTCTCCATTAAGTTTGTATAATAATGACTACCTGAGTTCTATTCCAAAAACAGTTCAATAGCACAAGCTCTTAAACATAACCTTAATCCTCTTAAACATAACCTTTGTTTGATACAAACTAAATGTCTAGAATGCCTGATTTAGTTTATTTTTTCTATATAATTTAATATGCCAGCTATCTTTACCAGCCGCAAGCAATATTTTTGTTTAAAAGGCTGGAGAAATCTTGTTTCAAACTCAAGATTTGGCTCTTAAACTGCCATAATTTCAGACTAGTCTCCTCTAAGTTTAATTTTTGTTTAATTTCTAAGTTTAGTCAAGTCAGACTGTCAGCTCAGGCTGCCTATGTTTAGGCTGCTTTCACAAGTTTACATTGATATCAGCAGAATGACAATGGGAACTGGAAAAATTATCATTGTCATTATGTAGAATACCATTTGGCAAATTTTTCCTAAGGTGACATCCACTCCAAAACCATCAGAATGGCCAATCATCATTGATATTCTTCCCAAATATGAATTGTTGACCAAGGACTTCCAATATAGGGGAAATGGACTGTGTCTGTGTGCGTCCTTGTATTTGGGAAAACCTTATCCACTATGAATATTTAAAACCATTCAAGAAATGCAATGACTCTTAATAACCTTATGGGGTGAATTGAGAAGTTTATTCATTATTTAAAAATTTAAATTGAATAAGCTTATCAAAAACAGTGTGTCAATTGAACAATAAAGTCAAACTACTCACCATTATAATTGGACCAGGTCTTAAATAGCTGTTTTCAGAGGGGTAATAGCATCTTTATTGGAAAGAAAAGAAATATTTCCTTTTAGCCACATTCAATTTTTCATGTTGTAGGCGACAGGTCTACCATCTTGGCTCAATACTCCTCCAGTCATTGTTCCTGAAGCATCACACTCCCTATGCAACACTTTAGGGAAGTTAGGGAAGGGCACTATGGGACCTTCAGTAATCAATCTTTTAAGCATTTTTAAATTCTTTTTGGCCAGCTCTGGCCACTGAACATACCTCCTCTGTAGTAAATCACTTAAAGTGGCACACTCCACGCAAAAGACTTTGTCAAAGTCTGGAAAGGCTAATAGGGAGCCTCAGTAATCATTTATTTATGCATTATGAAACTCTCTTCTGCTATTTCTGGCTGCTGAAAATACTTTCTGTTTATTAAATCACTTAATACTGTACAAATCCCACTGCAATCATGTTTCACACAGAAGACTTTATTGAAGTCTGGCAAGGCCAATATTGAAGTCTCAGCAATCTTTATTAAAGAATTTTAAAACTCTTATCTGCTGCCTCTAGTCACTGAAAAACCTTTCTCATTAATAAATCACTTAAAGTGGTACAAATGCTCTTGCAATTTCTTATCAAATTTATATAAACTTACATCATTCCTTTTTAAATATGAAACTCTTTCATGTTTTATTGTGCAGAACAATCTAAAATAGTTCAGCTTGCCTTCATCCATCTTTAAACTTCAGCTAAAACAACAAGCCTTGAAATGCAAAGTTCAATTTGCATTATTTTATTTACTCTTTTAACATATTAAGAGACATTTTCTCCTTGCATAATACTTAAAATTGCATTTTTCAAATGCTGCAGGTGCCATTCTTTAATTTATATAAAGACCAAACTGTTGTCAAAGTATGCAATAAAAAAAATTTAGCAATAAACAAAAGCAACATTTGATGCTTTTGCCTTGCAATTTTTTTTGCTGCATCTGACTAATCACATTGAAAAGAGAACTCTAAATCTAATCCTAAATTATTCAACATCAAAGAAAAAGAAAAAGATAAGGCAGAGTTTGCAGAAAAACTATTACGAAACCCTACAAAAGCAGATTTTTTTTTAAAATGAGACGAACCGAAACCAATCTCGCTACAATACTATTTCAATCTATTCACAGTAAACGAAACCTAAAACGTCACCTCCAGATTCTGCACAAATTGCGTCGTGCTGTGAACGATGGCCGTGAGCGGGAACGGGCAGAGTTTGCTTTCAGGCGTGGGGCTACGAATGATCACCGTCTGAAGCAGATTTATAACAAATATGGCCGTCTTGAAGCAGCTCCGTAGCAGGTTGACCGCAAACATTGGCGGTGTTCAAGCAGCTCCGTAGCACATTCACCGTGCATGAGGTGGGTTTACAGATACCCGACACCGAGGTAAAAAATAGGATTAAAAAACATTGTTTTTAACCTCGTCGACGGTCCTGTTTTCTGGCCATTTTTCCCGGTGCGAGACAACTTCACGGCGGCAATCTCACACTATATATAGCCTATCGGCTAAATTAGTGCCAACAACATGGGTCGTGGCTTTAAGGTAATCATAGTTTTGTATGGTTTGTATATAGTATGTTTAGTTAGTATTATGTTATAATAATAATAATGTCATATTTTATAGTTTTATTTATCTATTATGAATCATAATAATAATGTCTAAATTGCTAATATTATTATTCTAGTATTTATAATGTGATAGTCATGATTATAATTTTTATTTTATTTTATGTTTTGTGTTTTCTATTAATGTTTTCTTATTTTGTTGTATTTATTTCTTATATATTAGTATTCATATTGTCATATTATTATAATTATAATAATATTATATTGTTAATGTTTATATTTTATATTTGACTATTATAATTATAATATTATTAGTGACAATTATAGTTATGATATTTTAAATTGCATTTCTTTATATTTATATTTTGACATTGATTTAGTATTCTAATACTTCGTATTTTGGTGTTACGATTTTGGGGACATGGCAGTCCTTCCCTCCCTAATTTTCTTGTCCTCAAGTAACTTAAAATTTGGGTGATCAAACATCTTAGCACCCACCTTTTATAGAACACATAAGTTCCTGATTATAGGACACTAGGTTCTCCAATATAGGATGTTTGGTCGTCCATTAAAGGACACGAGGTCCTCCATTATAGAACACAAAGGTTCTCCATTATAGAACACTTTTCTTCCATTATAGAACACTTTTCTTCCATTATAGAACACAAAGGTTCTCCATTATAGGACACTTTTCTTCCATTTTAGAACACAAAGGTTCTCCATTATAGGACTCCATGTCCTCCATTATAGAACATAAAGGTTCTCCATTATAGGACACTATTTCCTCCATTATAGAACAAAAGGGTTCTCCATTATAGGACACTATGTCCTCCATTATAGAACGAAAAGGTTCTCCATTATAGGACACTTCTCCTCAATTATAGAATGTTATGTCCTCCATTATAGAACACAAGGGTTCTCCATTATAGGACACAATGTCCTCCATTATAGAACAAAAGGGTTCTCCATTATAGCACGCTATGTCCTCCTTTATAGAACATAAGGGTTATCCATTATAGGATGTTATGCCTCCATTATAGAATACAAAATTTCTCCATTATAGGATGCTATAACCTCCATTATAAAACACAAGGGTTCTCCATTATAGGATGCTATGTCCTTCATTATAAAACACAAATTTTCTCCATTATAGGATGTTTTGTCCTCCATTATAGACTAGATCCCCTAAAGAGCTTCATTCCTTTGGTTTCATTTCTCAAAGGATTCACCTCCTTTCTTACCTCATTCATATATTATTCTTTTATTTGGTCCTTCTTTACCTTTATCTCTTGTAACCTAGTTAGAGTTCACTTCCATGTTGAAGGCTTGTCATTTTTGTCCACCTATGTCTAGGTTCTTGAACTTCTTTGAACTTGTGACACAAGTCTTCGCTTCTAAGCTCTCTTGGACTGCATTGGTGCCCTTATTTCCATACATTTTTGTAATCAAAGCAAAGCCCCTTCCTCTTTAGTTCCTCTCAGTCAAGGTAAGAAAGGTATGGTTCCTTGCACTCTTCCTTCCTTTGGAAGGGTTCTTTTGATGTTATCTTTGTAGGGGGATTTCTTGTTCTATCTGTTGAGGTTGTGTCCTCTATTTTTAGGGCTTTATTGATTTCATCTTTTAGGGTGGTAGGGTTTAACGAGCTTACCAATCCTTGTGTTGAATCCTTTAATCCTTCTACAAAATAATAGGTAAGTCTATCCTCGTCAACCCATAGAACCCTAACTGAAATCCTTTGGAATTCTACTATGTAATCCTCATATATGTTGTTTAAGTTGAGTAAATTCTTTGAAGTATTTTTGTGGGTGCCTTCTATTAATTTTTTTTGTAAGTTTCTATGTGAATTCATCATATGGTGTTACATTTTGGTGAACTTGGGTGTGGATACCGTTATGCCACCAATCGTGGGCCAATTCTTCTAAATGCAAGAAGGAAAATTGGATAATGTCTTCCTCTATCATAGGGCTAAGGGTTGAATAAGTGTTTAATTTTTGTATCCATACATGTGTTGTGATTTTATTTGATCCATCAAAATTTGGAAGTGACAATTTTACCATATTGTATTGTAATTTTTTGTTAGTCCAATTCACTACCCTCTTGTGTGATCTTCTAGTACTAGCCTCACAATATTCAGTAAAGTGGATACTCCTCCTATCCTTAGGGTCAAGTCTTGTATATTCATCTACAATATTTCCCCAATCCGATTCTTGTGCCTCCACTTCTTCATTCTCCCTTAGGGATGTCTCCATAGTTAGAAAGGGTGGTCGAGCTATCCTAGAAGTAGATCTTGAGGGGTGATGCAAAATAGGGAGACTCTCCCTTTCATTTCATTCAAACATGCAAAAGATTACATCAAAAGGAAGCCATGGGCTCCTCTTCAATCCTACATGAACCACCTATGAAAAAGATGTCTTCAATAATCTCATGCCATACCTGACAATATTTTGGCATGCATCCACTTCCTTTTTTTGCATACTCAGCTATACCTTACTCTATTCAACAACCACTTTGAAATTACAAACTACACACCCCTTTCTTCCTTACCACTGATCCTTCTTTTCTCTTAGCTACCTCCTGTTCTTTGCTACCTCCCCTTAGGGTTTTCTTCCCCAATCTTCCATCTCCTTTTGAGATTCTCTCTACCCCCTTTTTCTCCCACTTATTTTTAGGGATTTCTTCATATGCTAACTTCACTAGCAAGCTTCCTCTACCTCAAGCCACACACCACTATCCCACTCATCCCTAGGATCTCTGATAGAGTTCACTAGATCTTCCCATATCTTGCATCACGCCACCCAACATTTAATTCTATTCATAGGATTTTTCTTCATTCATTATTTGTCAAACCCTTGAATTACATAGGCATTAAATGTATTCTCCTATCCATTCGATCTTCAAATATTTTCTAAACTATGCCACCACTTAGTAGATTAAATCTTCACCGACATTGGTCATAGGTGTAGTTGGACCAATTAATTCCTTCCTTTATGTCGGTTACTAGATGAAATCCCATTTACACAGACTAGGCCATTATGGATCTTTATCTTTGAATTTGGGTCATTGATCTTCTCTCTCACACCAAGATCCTATGATCCCTTGATCATCTTGACACCTTTAAATCATCACCATTTGATTAGCTTCAATTAGACTATCACCATTGATCCTCATCTCATGCCAATCTCTTATCACCATTTGATCTTTGTTGCTTGATCTCCATCATTGATCAATCATATCACTTTGTCAAAGAGACAAATACTATACTCCCACCGATATCCATTTGTCCTTCATTTCATCACCACCTAATTCACAACAACAGTACAAATTAGCATCTTGAATAATCGCTCTTCACCTCCTGTTAGACTTCGCCATGATCCACCATCACCATCCAATCAAACATTAATCAATCTCCATTGCTTTCTGCTAGCCTCACAAGTCTTGATTAGGTCCCATTGAATTCTCAGTGGGGTATGTGGGAAATTTCCACGTATACACATCTAACATCACCATCTTATTGGGTCCCACTTAGCTTTTCACCTTATCGCTCTGTTGAAGGGACATCATATAAACTCCTACTGATACACCACTCACACTAATGAGATAACCATCGTGCTATCAAAGAGACATCAAATCCACTCTCATCGATATGGTGTTGTCACGTTGATACCATTTACTACTATAGACAAGTGGTCTCATTCCATCATGTCAACATGTGTCACCATCCACTATCGCTTTCTGCTACATGTCATCCTATCATTTGCTACCTGACTATTTCATCAACACATGTCATCCTTCCTTTTTTGGGTCCCACATTCGGCATCACACACTCTGATTGCTCTATCATAGAGTCTAGTTCCCTGGTCCTAGTGACACCACTTTGTCCACCCAATGAAGGATTCTCATCACTACATGAAATAGACAACCTTAAGATTCCTACTAATGATATTATGTCACTCTGATGAAAACAACAACAACAACCAATACACCATTCCAATGTAGGGTCCACCATTCCATCTCACTGCCACACAATTCACAACAAGGATGTGAATTGCATGAGCATCCAATTGATCATCACCATCTGCTTATACACATCTCCATTTAGGTTAAACCTCTCGTCAGAGGTTACAAAGTTATGAAAACTCATGGCTCACTGACATCATAACTATTGGGCTGTCAGAGAGACTCTAGGATGAGTCTCATTGATATCATTCACTCTTGTCAATCAAGCCCTTCTTACACATTCTCATTCCATCCACTAAGTCACTAATCTAGGAGGTTATGAAACTTGAGAGCCCCACAACATAGGTTAGGAAAACTTGAATTCTCGTGACTCCTCATAGCCTTGGCCCTTACTGAATTCAAGAAAAGCACGATAAAATATTTTTTGGGTGACACAGGATTGTTGGTACGCCATGGATGCTCTTGCATCATACACCCAAGGTAGGAAAATTTTTCCCTCACAAATGGAGTTAAGTGGAAGTACTTCCCTTTTGGATTGTGAACAACCCTCAACAATCTCTATCATTGAAACTGGTACCTTTGATTTATTCTTCTTTCTCCTCTTCCAATGCTTAGCTTGAACAAGCAATGTCCTTCTTTGAGAACTTGTCACTCCATTTTTCTCTCCTCTCATGGAATCATTTCCACCTTGAACCATCCTCCAAATAATCTCTCTACTTCTCTCCTCTTTTGTGGGTTTTGACCCATCAAAAACCAACCACCCCCACCAAATATCTCATGTAGCTTCCTCCATAGCCTCTACCTTGATGACAACATCTTCTTCTTCACTATTGCCTAATACTATCTCTTTTGTTGCATTGAACAACTTCTCTATATCTACACTTAACCTCCTAAATGCAAAATCAATTCCACCATTGACCGACCACCTCCTCCAAATGCAAATCTCACTCTCCTTTAGTCTTGTGGGATTCAACCCACCATAGTTTGGCCTCCTCCACCAAGAAGAATCTTCATGTTATTTTGCAATACCTCCATCCATATCTGCACTTAAAAAACCTATTTGCCTACTACTATTCTATCACAACATCTTCTTCTTCACTATTGCCTACTACTATCTCTTTTGTTGCATTGAACAACTTCTCTATCTCTACACTCAACCTCCTAAATGTGGAATCAATTCCACCATTGACCGACCACCTCCTCCAAATGCAAATCTCACTCTCCTTTAGTCTTGTGGGATTCAACCCACCATAGTTTGGCCTCCTCCACCAAGAAGAATCTTCATGTTATTTTGCAATACCTCCATCCATATCTGCACTAAAAAAACCTATTTTCATCTCCTCTGCATTCACCAACTCATCTATCTTTTTATCACCTATTCTAACTTGAACTTCATTCTTTTCTTCACACCTTTGATAAGGAATACAACAGTATCCCTATCTTGTTTGATAACCATTGCATCATACCCATCGACACAAAAACTAGTTTCATCTTCATCACAAAATTTAAAAACTTTATGCATTACCTCCTTCTCTAGTAACACTACATCCTTTTATTCATCATCACCCTTGGTTTCAACACTATGTTCCTTTTTTCCCATTCCATCTAAAAGACAATTTCCAGCTACAATCACTTCCTCTTCCGCATTCACACCAACATTAGTTGTATAATCAAGGGACTCATCCTTCTCTCCCTACAATAAACTATTGGTCATACCAATCTCCTTATCACATAATAAATCATCAATTGATTCCCAGGGAATATCCCCAAACAACTCAACTTTCTTTCCTTCACCTCCTTCCTTACTTTTAGTTGTAGTACCTTCAACTACAAAAACTCTCACTTAATATCTTCTTCTACATTAGTCTTATCATACTCAAGTAAATAAGGGTCAACAAAACTCTAATTCTCAGGTGGTAGGGTTTAAGACACTTACCAATCCTCAGGTTGAATCCTTTAATCCTTCTACAAAAAGTTAGGTAAGTTTATCCTCGTCAACCCATAGAACACTTACTAAAATCCTTTGGAATTATTCTATGTAATCCTCATATATGTTGTTTAAGTTGATTAAATTCTTTGAAGTATTTTTGTGGGTGCCTTCTATTAAATTGTTTTATAAGTTTCTATGTGAATTCATCATATGGTGTTACATTTTGGTGAACTTGGGTGTGGATACCATTATGCCACCAATCGTGGGTCAATTCTTCTAAATGTAAGAAGGAAAATTGGATAATGTCTTCCTCTATCATAGGGCTAAGGGTTGAGTAATTGTTTAATTTTTGTATCCATACATGTGCAGTGATTTTATTTGATCCATCAAAATTTGGAAGTGATAATTTTACCATATTGTATTGTAAATTTTTGTTAGTCTGGTTCACTGCCCTCTTGTGTGTTCTTCTAGTACTAGCCTCACAATACTTAGTAAAGTGGATACTCCTCATATCCTTAGGGTCAAGTCTTGTATATTCATCTACAATATTTCCCCAATCCGATTCTTGTGCCTCTACTTCTTCATTCTCCCTTAGGGATGTCTCCATAGTTAGAAAGGGTGGTCGAGCTATCCTAGAAGTAGATCTTGAGGGGTGATGCAAAATAGGGAGAGAGTTGTGATGCAAAATAGGGAGACTCACCCTTTCATTTCATTCAAACATGCAAAAGATTACATAAAAAGGAAGTCATGGGATCCTCTTCAATCCTATATGAACCACCTATGATAAAGATGTCTTCAACAATCTCATGCCATACCTAGCAGAATTTTGAAATGCATCCACTTCCTTTGTTGCATACTCAACTATACCTTACTCTATTCAACACCTAGTTTGCAATTACAGACTACAAACCCCTTTCTTCTTTACCACTGATCCTTCTTTTCTCTCAATTGCCTCCTCTTCTCTGCTGCCTCCCGTTAGGGTTTTCATCCTCAATATTCCATCTTCCTCTGAGATTCTCTCTACCCCCTTTTTCTCCCACTTACTATTAGGGTTTTCTTCATATGCTAACTTCACTAGCAAGCTTCCTCTACGTCGAGGCACACACCACTATCCCACTCATCCTTATGATCTCTAATAGAGTTCACTAGATCTTGTTGTATCTTGCATTATGCCATCCAACATTTAATTCTATTCATAGAATTTTTCTTCATTCATTATTTGTCAAACCCTAGAATTAGATAGGAATTAAATGTATTCTCCTATCCATTCAATCTAATTCGATCCTCAAATAGTTTGTAAACTATGCCACCGCTTAACAGATGAAATCTTCACTGACATTGGTCATAGGTATAGTTTGACCAATCAATTCCTTCCTCTATGTCAGTTACCAGATGAAACCCTATTTAGATAGACCAGGCCATTGTGGATCTTTATCTTTCGATCTGGGTCATTGATCTTCTCTCTCACACCAAGATCCTACGGTCCCTTGATCATCTCAACACCTTTAAATCACCACTATTCAATTAGCTTTAATTAGACTGTCACCATTGATCCTCATCTCATTCCAATCACTTATCACCATCCTATCTTTTTCTCTTGATTTCCATCGTTGATCCATCATATCACTTTGTCAAAGAGACACATACTACAGTCCCACCGATATCCATATGTCGTTCATGTCATCGCCACCTGATTCACAACAATGGTACAAATTAGCATCTTGAGTAATCTCTCTTCGCCTCCTATCGTACTTTGCCATGATCCATCATCACCATCCAATCAAACATTAATCAATCTCCAATGATCCCCGCTAGCCTCATGGGTCTTGAGTGAGTCCCACTGAATTATCAACAGGGTATGTGGGAAATTTTCATGTATACACCTTTGACATCACTATCTTGTTGGGTCCTACTTAGCTTCTTGCCTTATCGCTCCATCGAAGGGACATCATCTAGAATCCTACCAATACACCACTGTCACATTGATGAGATAACCATCATGCTATCGAAGAGACATCAACTCCACTCTCATCGATATGACATTGTCACATTAATACCTTTTGTTGCTACAAAAAAGTGGTCCCATGGCATCATGTCACCATGTGTCACCATCCACTATCGCTTTCTGCTACATGTCATCCAATCATTTTCTTCTTGACTATTTCATCAACGCATGTCATCCTTCCTTTTCTGGGTGGTACATTCTACATCAAACACTCCCATCGCTCTATCATAGAGTCTAGTTCCCTAGTCCTGGCCAGACCACTTTGTCCACCCGATGAAGGATTCTCATCACTGCATTGAATATACCACCTTAGGAGTCCTATTGAGGATATTATGTCACTTTGATGAAAACAACAACACCCAATACACCATTCCAATGTGGGGTCCACCATTCTAGGTCGATGCCACAAAATTCACAAGGATGTAAATTGCATGATCATCCAATTGATAATCGCCATCTAGTTATACACATATCCATTTTTCCTTATCAACCCATTGGGTCTCGCCATATGCCTTCCATCACACATTGCTAATTGGCAAAAAGTTGAACCCCAAAACCTCTTGTCAGAGGTTATGAAGATATGAAAACTCATGAGTCGCTAATGTCATAACTTTTGGGCTATCAGAGAGATTACAGGATGAATCCCACTAATATCATTCACTCACACTGATCAATCCCTTCTTACACGTTATCACTCCATCCACTAAGTCACTAATTCAGGAGGTTATGAAACTTGAGAACCCAATGACATAGGTTAGGAAAACTTGAATCCTCACAACTCCTCACAACCTTGGCCCTTATTGAAATCAAACAAAGCAAGATAATATATTTTTTGGGTGACATAGGATTTTTGGTACACCATGGATGCTCTTTCATCATACATCCAAGGTAGGGCAATTTTGGCCTAACAAAATGGAGTTGAGTAGTAGTACATCCCTTTCGGAATTGCGAACAACCCTCAACAATCTCCATCATTGAAACTGGTACCTCTAATTTATTCTTCTTTCTCCTCTTCCAACACTTAGCTGGAACAAGCAACATCCCTCTCTGACAACTTTTCACTCCATTTGTCTCTCATCTCATGGAATCATTTCCACCTATAACCATCCTCCAAATAATCTCTCTACTTCTCTCCTCTTTTGTGGGTTTTGACCCATCACAAACTGACCACTCCCACCAAATATCTCTTGTAACTTCCTCCATAGCCTCTACCTTGATGACCTTTTCTGTCACAACATCTTCTTCTTCACTACTGCCTACTACTATCTCTGTTGTTACATTGAACAACTTCTCTATCTTTGCACTCAACCTCCTAAATGAGGAATCAATTCCACCATTGACCAACCACCTCCTCCAAATGCAAATCTCACTCTCCTTTAATCTTGTGGCACAACACAACAAGAAATTAGTGCTGAATTTTGCACTATATTTTAGTGTATTTTGATCCATGAATTGAACAATTTGGTTGGCGTTAAACTCGGTGTAAATAGGCATGTCCAATTTGGCATCAGATTTTTCATCGACGTTGTCGCTAGAATTAACGCCGAGAAATCATGGCACCTCTGTTAGTGCCTAAAATAGCACCCTGAAGTAACAATGGAAATGGAACTTAAATTGGAACCCAAGTTGGCTTCCCGTTTTTCTTCCATTTCTACTCCCATTTTTGCTTCTAGTTTTGCTTCCAATTTAACGTCCAATTTTGCTTCCAGTTTTGCCTCCAAGTTTGCTTCCAATTTTTCTTCCAGTTTTGCTTCCGATTTTGCTTCTGATTTTGCTTCCACTATTGCTTCCAATTTTTCTTCTTGTTTTGCTTCCACATTTGCTTCCGGTTTTTCTTCAAGTTTTGCTTCTAGTTTTTCCTCTATTTTTGTGTCTATTTGCTTTTGGTTTCACTTCCAGTTTTGCTTCTGGTTTTGCTTCCAAGTTTACATCCGGTTTTACTTCCAGGTTTGCTTTCGGTTTTGCTTCCAGTTTTGCTTTTGATTTTGCTTCCAGTTTTTGTTCCAGTTTTGCTTTGAGATTTCCTTCTAGTTTTGCTTCCAATTTTGCTTCCGGATTTGTTTCTAAATTTTCTTCCAAGATTGCTTGTAATTTGGCTTCCATTGTTGCTTCCTTTTTTGCTTCTAAAAATGCTTCTTGTTTTGCTTCCATTTATTAATTTAATATGTTTTATTTCAATTTAATTAGTTAAATGTATTGTGCCTCTTAAATAACTCATATGATTATAGAGTAAGTAATTTAATTATTTAACTCATATGTTTAAATAACAATATAATTATTGTAACATGATCATCATCTATAATTAAAACAATTGATTCAAATATCTATAACTTAATTGAATTTGACAACATCCATCCTGAGCAGTAAATTAAAATCATCATACTTAATAAATATGCATCCAAAAATCATCAACCACTTTTAATATATGTAAATTGACAAGTCAATACTAATAAGATCATCATCATATATAACTAAAACTAGTGAAAGTCAAATATGCCAATACATACAAAAAACATGTCAAAATGATACATGTCTAACAGTTGACATAAGTGAAAATGATACATGTACATATGATATAAATAAAATTGATAAATTATGTAACTCAAATTGATACAAGTCAAGATGATACATGTCCAAATGATATAGTAAAAATTATACATGTCAATATGGTACAACTCAACAATATAGTACAGTAGGCCATGAAAATGGCACATATGATAGTAATCATGAAAATAGTCATCATAATGATATATCGGCAATGATCCACAATGTAGTCTATATGATCATGAATGTCACTGGTTACTATCACCAATTGTCTCATCATCATCATCACCATCCTGATCATCATCATCATCATTGTCATCGGCCTCGATGTCTTCCATATCTATGTCATCATCATCCTCTGTAATGTGATATGTATTGGTAGAACCAATATTTTGTGGATCTATATCATGTTGAGGATCATCTTGATCTTCTGGAAGACCTGTGTTCTGCAAAAGAAACATTTAAAATGAAAAGTTATTATTTATTTCATGCAATGATTTATTTTTCTATTACATATCTAATATTACAACATATAAGACGAAACCATAATCATATTACATCATATCAAAGTGCACATACCATAATAAAATTTCAAAAAAGTTACAACTAATATTGGTGAGTTAGGACAAACTTCAGCTTTCAAAAACAAAGCCAATTAGGCTGACAAACTTGTGGATTAGGCTAGCATTTGGTGGAAGAGGAAGAAAGATGACTAGAACTCTGGAGGCCCACCATAATGGATTTAAGTATTCAACCATGAGAGTAGAAGAGAGAGTTGATATCATGTATCAAAACATTAAGCATGCATTCTTCCAATCAATGGAGAAGGAGATGATTACGTTGCTTCATTTTCATTTGCATAACCATATCACGGCATGGGAACTAAGAAGACCAAGGATGTTCAGTTTTATGTGGAGGTAAGGGATGTGGTCCAAATTTTAGGAGGGGCAAGAAGGTGAATGTATGATCCTGATGAAATTGAGGAAGAACAACAAGAGAGGGATAGGAAAAATAAAATCAATACAGAGTTTCAAGGATTTGTTGAGCGAGTAAGACAGCTATGAGAGCAACCTCATGTAAAATATTTTGAACTAGAGTTTGATATACCATTTAGAGAGCTTGGTTTTCATTGAGGTCCTTTGAAAGCCTATACTTTTATTGTTCCTATGGTAAACTGTTTGGTAGAGTTGGTGGAATTACCTTTCTTAATATCGCTATTAGTGAGATTGAGATTGTTAGCCTTGAGAGAGTAGGACTTGGGAAAAAGGAATTTAATATGGCTATTATTTTCAAATAATTCAAGAGGGATGTACTTCACATTGATGCCATTCCTCAATCTTCACTTGATGGCATCAAGGAATGGTTGAACTCCATGGATATAAAGTATTATGAAAGCAAAATGAACTTGAACTGGCGGCCAATTTTGAAGACTATTACTGATGATCCAAATAAATTTATTGAAGATGGTGGTTGGGAAGTTTTGAATATGGAAGCTACTAATTATGATTTTGATAATTCAAAAGAGTTAGATCAAGGATATGAACCCCCTAATGTAGAAGAGGAATCGAAATCAGATTTCATGTAGCCACTATCAAGAGTGTTACAAGCCAACAAGATGGAGGGAATTATTATATAAGAATAATTTTCAATGTTGCAAGTACTAGATTTAATGCCAACTACAATGGCAACATTGAAATTACCTAGCAATATTTATGTTAAGGAAATTTCCTTTAGATACAAGGATTCAATGCACATCAACCATGTAGTACAAATGATTAAATCCCAAAGATGATTTGTAACAATGAAAGAGTCTGAAAAGGTAGAGAGAGCTACACTAGTGACTCAATAGAAACTTCAAATTTAGAAAACAAAGCCAATTAGGTTGGTAGATGTGTGGATCAGGCCAACATTTGGTGGAAGAGGATGAAAGACGACTAGAACTCTAGAGGCCCACCATAATGGATTTCGGTATTCAACCATGAGAGTAGAAGAGAGAGCCGATATCATGTATCAAAACATTAATGTATGCATTCTTCAAGCTAGCGGAGAAGGAGATGATTACTTTTCTTATTTTCATTTGCATAACCATATCATGGCATGGGAACCAAGAAGACCAAGGATGTCCAGTTTTATGTGGATGTAATGGATGTGGTCCAAATTTTAGGAGGAATATCCTAATGTCTTACAAGAGGCATAAATTCAAATGAATTAAGTTCACCTACATGTCTGCCAAAGTTTATTTCCAATTTTTATGACTGTTTTTCTTGATTGTTAGAGAAGAAACTTCAACTTTAAAAAAAAGAGCCAATTAGGCTTGCAAATGTGTGGACCAGGCCAGCATTTGGTGGAAAAGGATGAAAGATGACTGGAACTCTAGAGGCCCACCATAATGGATTTCAGTATTCAACCATGAGAGCAGAAGAGACAGCTGATATCATGTATCAAAAAATTAAGCATGTATTCTTCTAGCCAATGGAGAAGGTGATGATTACTTTACTTCATTTTCATTTGCATAACCATATCATGGCATGGGAACCAAGAAGACCAAGGATGTATAGTTATATGTGGAGGTGATAGATGTGGTCTAAAATTTAGGAGGGGAGATCCTAATGTCTGCCAAGAGGCATAAAGTTAGATGAATTAAGTTCACCTACATGTCTGCCAAAGTTTACTTCCAATTTTTATGACTGTTTTTCTTGATTATCAGAGTTTACTTACAATTTTGAAATTTCTTTCTAGTCATTTTGATGAGGATATATTCAGTATCACAAGCATTTGTGCATTGCAAGAATTTTGATTATCTATGGTCTACAGGTATGACGTCTCACTTATTGGATCTTCTATTTCAATGTTTTCTATGGCCTTCTCTATTTGAGGTAGCACCTGACAATCCTACCTCATTTCCTTAGCTAAGAAGTGGATTTGAATTTGGAAATACTACACTTCAAAACTAGCTATGGTTTAAGGAGAGCTATTCTAGCTTTTTTTTTGACACCCTCAATCTTCAACAAGAACTTAGATGCATGGACTAAAATGCAAGCTTTCAAACTTAGATTTAAATGTGCATAATTTGATTGATTATGGTTTTCACAGGCAGTTGTCTTTACATGACTATTTTAGATTGTCAATATGTGTAACAGTGACTACATCCTTATCAAGTTTGGCTACCCTTATTCAAAATGCCTTGGCATTTGGACTTGATACAAAGTTGTGCATTGTTATTCCATATTTGTAA